>OX596380.1:111911394-111970660 GCA_951394425.1 Tipula unca
ATAATTACGGGGAAATCTTGTTAAAAACGAATTAATATGCCAGAAAAGGGACATTTTTAAATATACGAGGTCAAATGCCAGAAAAGATACATTTTTCCACATAATTATGGGAATATCTTGTTAATAACGAGGTAATATGCCAGAAAAGAGACATTATTAAATATACGAGGTCAAATGCCAGAAAAGATACATTTTTCCACATAATTACGGGAATATCTTGTAAAAAACGAGATAATATGCCAGAAATGAGATATTATTAAATGTACGAGGTCAAATGCCAGAAAATAGACCTTTTTACACATAATTACGGGAAAACCTTGTTAAAAACGAGGTAATATGCCAGAAAAGAGACATTATTAAATTTACGAGGTCAAATGCCAGAAAAGATACATTTTTCCACATAATCATGGGAATATCTTGAAAAAAACGAGATAATATGCCAGAAAAGAGACATTATTAAATAAGAGGTCACATGCCAGAAAAGATACATTTTTCAGCACATAATTACGGGAATATCTTGTAAAAAACGAGATAATATGCCAGAAAAGAGACATTTTAAATATACGAGGTCAAATGCCAGAAAAGATACATTTTTCCACATAATTACGGGAATATCTTGTAAAAAGCGAGATAATATGCCAGAAAAGAGACATTATTAAATATACGAGGTCAAATGCCAGAAATGATACGTTTTGCCACATAATTACGGGAATATCTTGTAAAAAACGAGATAATATGCCAGAATAAGGACATTATTAAATATACGAGGTCAAATGCCAGAAAATAGACATTTTTCCACATAATTACGGGAAAATCTTGTTAAAAACGAGGTAATATGCTAGACAAGGGACATTTTTAAATATGCGAGGTCAAATGCCAGAAAAGAAACATTTTTCTACATAATTACGGGAATATCTTGTAAAAAACGAGATAATATTCCAGAAAAGAGACATTATTAAATATACGAGGTCAAATGCCAGAAAAGATAAATTTTTCCACATAATTACGGGAATATCTTGTTAAAAACGAGATAATATGCCAGAAAAGGGACATTATTAAATATACGAGGTCAAATACTAGAAAATAGACATTTTTCCACATAATTACGGGAAAATCTTGTTAAAAACGTGGTAATATGCCAGAAAAGAGACATTATTAAATATACGAGGTCAAATGCCAGAAACTAGACATTTTTTCACATAATTACGGGAAAATCTTGTTAAAAACGAGCAAATATGCCAGACAAGAGACAATATTAAATATACGAGGTCAAATGCCAGAAAAGATACATTTTTCCACATAATTACGGGAATATCTTGTAAAAAACGAGATAATATGCCAGAAAAGGGACATTATTAAATATACGAGGTCAAATGCCAGAAAAGATACATTTTTCCACATAATTACGAAAATATCTTGAAAAAAAACGAGATAATATGCCAGAAAAGGGACATTATTAAATATACGAGGTCAAATGCCAAAAAATAGACATTTTTCCACATAATTACGAGAATATCTTGTAAAAAACGAGATAATATGCCAGAAAAGGGACATTATTAAATATACGAGGTCAAATGCCAGAAAAGATACATGTTTCCACATAATTACCGGAATATCTTGTAAAAAACGAGATAATATGCCAGAAAAGGGACATTTTTAAATATACGAGGTCAAATGCCAGAAAGATACATTTTTTCACATAATACGGGAATATCTTGTAAAAAACGAGGTAATATGCCAGAAAGAGACATTTTTAAATATACGAGGTCAAATGCCAGAAAAGATAAATTTTTCCACATAATTACGGGAATATCTTGTAAAAAACGAGATAATATGCCAGAAAAGGGACATTATTAAATATACGAGGTCAAATGCCAGAAAATAGACATTTTTCCACATAATTACGGGAAAATCTTGTTAAAAACGAGGTAATATGCCAGAAAAGGGACATTATTAAATATACGAGGTCAAATGCCAGAAAATAGACATTTTTCCACATAATTATGGGAATAACTTGTAAAAAACGAGATAATATGCCAGAAAAGGGACATTATTAAATATACGAGGTCAAATGCCAGAAAAGATACATTTTTCAACATAATTACGCGAAAATCTTGTAAAAAACGAGGTAATATGCCAGTAAAGAGACATTATAATATATACGAGGTCAAATGCCAGAAAAGATACATTTTTCCACATAATTACTGGAAAATCTTGTTAAAAACGAGGTAATATGCCAGAAAAGGGACATTTTTAAATATACGAGGTCAAATGCCAGAAAAGATAAATTTTACCACATAATTACGGGAATATCTTGTTAAAAACGAGATAATATGCCAGAAAAGGGACATTATTAAATATACGAGGTCAAATGCCAGAAAATAGACATTTTTCCACATAATTACGGGAAAATCTTGTTAAAAACGAGCTAATATGCCAGAAAAGGGACATTATTAAATATACGAGGTCAAATGCCAGAAAATAAACATTTTTCCACATAATTACGGGAATATCTTGTAAAAAACGAGATAATATGCCAGAAAAGGGACATTATTAAATATACGAGGTCAAATGCCAGAAAATAGACATTTTGCCACATAATTACGGGAAAATCTTGTTAAAAACGAGATAATATGCCAGAAGAGAGACATTTTTAAATATACGAGGTCAAATGCCAAAAAAGATACATTTTTCCACATAATTACGGGAATATCTTGTAAAAAACGAGATAATATGCCAGAAAAGGGACATTATTAAATATACGAGGTCAAATGCCAGAAAAGATAAATTTTTCCACATAATTACGGGAAAATCTTGTAAAAAACGAGATAATATGCCAGAAAAGGGACATTATTAAATATACGAGGTCAAATGCCAGAAAATAGACATTTTTCCACATAATTACGGGAAAATCTTGCTAAAAACGAGGTAATATGCCAGAGAAGAGACATTATTAAATATACGAGGTCAAATTCCAGAAAAGATACATTTTTCCACATAATTACGGGAATATCTTGTAAAAAACGAGAGAATATGCCAGAAAAGGGACATTATTAAATATACGAGGTCAAATGACAGAAAAGATACATTTTTCCACATAATTACGGGAAAATCTTGTTAAAAACAAGGTAATATGCCAGGAAAGGGACATTTTTAAATATACGAGGTCAAATGCCAGAAAAGATACATTTTTCCACATAATTACGAGAATAACTTGTAAAAATCGAGCAAATATGCCAGAAAAGAGACATTTTAAATATACGAGGTCAAATGCCAGAAAAGATACATTTTGCCACATAATTACGGGAATATCTTGTAAAAAACGAGATAATATGCCAGAAAAGAGACATTATTAAATACACGAGGTCAAATGCCAGAAAAGATACATTTTTCCACATAATTACGAGAAAATCTTGTTAAAAACGAGGTAATATGCCAGAAAAGAGACATTATTAAATATACGAGGTCAAATTCTAGAAAATAGACATTTATCCACATAATTACGGGAAAATCTTGTTAAAAACGAGGTAATATGCCAGAAAAGGTACATTTTTAAATATACGAGGTCAAATGCCAGAAAAGATACATTTTTCCAAATAATTACGGGAATATCTTGTAAAAAACGAGAAAATATGCCAGAAAAGAGACATTATTAAATATACGAGGTCAAATGCCAGAAAAGATACATTTTTCCACATAATTACGGGAATATCTTGTAAAAAACGAGATAATATGCCAGATAGAGACATTATTAAATATACGAGGTCAAATGCCAGAAAATAGACATTTTTCACCATAATTACGGGAAAATTTTGTTAAAAACGAGGTAATATGCCAGAAAAGGGAAATTATTCAATATACGAGGTCAAATGCCAGAAAATAGACATTTTTCCACATAATTACGAGAAAATCTTGTTAAAAACGAGGTAATATGCCAGAAAAGAGACATTATTAAATATACGAGGTCAAATGCCAGAAAAGATACATTTTGCCACATAATTACGGGAATATCTTGTAAAAAACGAGATAATATGCCAGAAAAGAGACATTATTAAATATACGAGGTCAAATGCCAGAAAAGATACATTTTTCCACATAATTACGGGAAAATCTTGGTAAAAACGAGGTAATATGCCAGAAAAGAGAAATTATTAAATATACGAGGTCAAATTCCAGAAAATAGAAATTTATCCACATAATTACGGGAAAATCTTGTTAAAAACGAGGTAATATGCCAGAAAAGGTACATTTTTAAATATACGAGGTCAAATGCCAGAAAAGATACATTTTTCCACATAATTACGGGAATATCTTGTAAAAAACGAGATAATATGCCAGAAAAGAGACATTATTAAATATACGAGGTCAAATGCCAGAAAAGATACATTTTTCCACATAATTACGGGAATATCTTGTAAAAAACGAGATAATATGCCAGAAAAGGGACATTATTAAATATACGAGGTCAAATGCTAGAAAATAGACATTTTTCCACATAATTACGGGAAAATCTTGTTATAAACGTGGTAATATGCCAGAAAAGAGATATTATTAAATATACGAGGTCAAATGCCAGAAAATAGACATTTTTCCATATAATTACGGGAATATCTTGTTAAAAACGAGATAATATGCCAGAAAAGAGACATTATTAAATATACGAGGTCAAATGCCAGAAAATAGACATTTATCCACATAATTACGGGAAAATCTTGTTAAAAACGAGGTAATATGCCAGAAAAGGTACATTTTTAAATATACGAGGTCAAATGCCAGAAAAGATACATTTTTCCACATAATTACGGGAATATCTTGTAAAAAACGAGAAAATATGCCAGAAAAGAGACATTATTAAATATACGAGGTCAAATGCCAGAAAAGATACATTTTTCCACATAATTACGGGAATAACCTGTAAAAAACGAGATAATATGCCAGAAAAGGGACATTATTAAATATACGAGGTCAAATGCTAGAAAATAGACACTTTTCCACATAATTACGGGAAAATCTTGTTAAAAACGTGGTAATATGCCAGAAAAGAGATATTATTAAATATACGAGGTCAAATGCCAGAAAATAGACATTTTTCCACATAAATACGGGAATATCTTGTTAAAAACGAGCAAATATGCCAGAAAAGGGACATTATTAAATATACGAGGTCAAATGCCAGAAAAGATACATTTTTCCACATAATTACGGGAATATCTTGTAAAAAACGAGATAATATGCCAGATAGAGACATTATTAAATATACGAGGTCAAATGCCAGAAATTAGACATTTTTCACCATAATTACGGGAAAATTTTGTTAAAAACGAGGTAATATGCCAGAAAAGGGACATTATTCAATATACGAGGTCAAATGCCAGAAAATAGACATTTTTCCACATAATTACGAGAAAATCTTGTTAAAAACGAGGTAATATGCCAGAAAAGAGACATTATTAAATATACGAGGTCAAATGCCAGTAAATAGACATTTTTCCACATAATTACGAGAAAATCTTGTAAAAAACGAGATAATATGCCAGAAAAGGGACATTATTAAATATACGAGGTCAAATGCCAGAAAATAGACATTTATCCACATAATTACGGGAAAATCTTGTTAAAAACGAGGTAATATGCCAGAAAAGGTACATTTTTAAATATACGAGGTCAAATGCCAGAAAAGATACATTTTTCCACATAATTACGGGAATATCTTGTAAAAAACGAGAAAATATGCCAGAAAAGAGACATTATTATTATATTAAATATACGAGGTCAAATGCCAGAAAAAAAACATTTTTCCACATAATTACGGGAATATCCTGTAAAAAACGAGATAATATGCCAGAAAAGGGACATTATTAAATATACGAGGTCAAATGCTAGAAAATAGACATTTTTCCACATAATTACGGGAAAATCTTGTTAAAAACGTGGTAATATGCCAGAAAAGTGATATTATTAAATATACGAGGTCAAATGCCAGAAAATAGACATTTTTCCACATAATTACGGGAATATCTTGTTAAAAACGAGCAAATATGCCAGAAAAGAGACATTATTAAATATACGAGGTCAAATGCCAGAAAAGATACATTTGTCCACATAATTACGGGAATATCTTGTAAAAAACGAGATAGTATGCCAGAAAAGAGACATTATTAAATATACGAGGTCAAATGCCAGAAAATAGACATTTTTCCACATAATTACGGGAAAATTTTGTTAAAAACGAGGTAATATGCCAGAAAAGGGACATTATTAAATATACGAGGTGAAATGCCAGAAAATAGACATTTTTCCACAAAATTACGAGAAAATCTTGTTAAAAACGAGGTAATATTCCAGAAAAGATACATTTTTCCACATAATTACGGGAATATCTTGTAAAAAACGAGATAATATGCCAGAAAAGGGACATTATTAAATATACGAGGTCAAATGCCAGAAAATAGACATTTTTCCACATAATTACGGGAAAATCTTGTTAAAAACGAGGTAATATTTTTTTTTTTTTTTTTTTTTTTTTTTTATATTTATTTATATTACGACTGAGTCTTGTACCCATTTAGTAATTTACATTGCATAATTCAGTATTTTGAATAGTCGGCGTAATCAAGTGATTATCCCCAGTTAGTGTAACTCCTCCCTCAGATTTTTCGCCACAGTAAGTCTACTGACCTCCTGGTCGCGATAAGTCCAGTGGTTTGGTTCTTTGCAGTCTTCTTGTTAGAGATGTAGTCAGCATACAGCGTATGTCCAGATTTTGATGCTGGTGCAGACGTTGTAGGTGTTTTGTTGCATGATGCTTAATTTCATCCGCGACAAGCTCAATCTTGAGATCTCGATGGAGGTTGTCGTTTCGAATGTACCACGGTGCATTAACAATACATCGTAGGATTTTATTTTGAACTGTTTGTATGATTTTGATATTTGTCTTCTTGGCACATCCCCAGAGTTGGCTACCATATGTCCATACAGGCTTCAGAATTTGTTTGTATAACAGCAGTTTGTTATGGATCGCTAGTTCAGATTGTCTCCCTAGGAGCCAATGCATTTTTCTAAATTTTATGTTTAGCTCTTCTCTCTTCTTTTTTATGTGTTCCTTCCATCTAAGCTTAGCATCTAAAGTCATACCAAGATATTTGGCAGTGTTTGCATGGGGTACTACTATTGAGTTTATCATTATTGGTATATGGTTAACTTTTTGATTTGTAAAGTTCACTTGGATTGATTTTGCTTCATTTAATTTAATTCGCCATTGCTTTGTCCAATTACATATCAGGTTAGTAGTCCTCTGTAATTTACTAGTGGAGTCATTGATGTTCTTTGCTGTTGCAAGTATTGCCGTGTCATCGGCAAAAGTCGCCATTGTTTCTTCTGTAATTGGTATATCTCTAGTATATAGGAGATATAGGATTGGCCCAAGAACACTCCCTTGTGGTACTCCGGCTGTTATTCTTTTTAGTTGGGAGTACTCATTCTCATACTTTACTCGGAAGTGCCTCTCTGATATGTATGATTTTAAAATTTGAAAAAATTGCTCCGGAAGATCTCGATGAAGTTTGAATTCTAGCCCCTGGTGCCATACTTTGTCAAATGCTTGCGCTACATCAAGGAATAGAGTTGAGCATATTTGTTTGCTTTCTAGTGATTTCTCGATTACATCAGTAATTCGATGTACTTGTTCTATCGTAGAATGTTTTTCCCTAAATCCAAACTGATGTGAAGGGATAAGATTCCTTTCTTCGATAATTGGTTTTAGTCTTTTAAGAAGAACTTTTTCAAATAGTTTCGATAATGTTGGTAGCAGAGAAATTGGCCTATATGAAGCTTTATCATGCGGAGGTTTGTTCGGTTTAAGTATCATAATTACTTCTGCAACTTTCCATTGCCTTGGTACATATCTTAGTCGAAATGCTGCATTAATTATATGCACTAGTTTCCTCAACGCTTTCTCCGGTAACAGTTTTATTATCTGATCCGTTATAAGATCATATCCTGGAGCCTTATACGAATTCAGATTATTCTTGATTTCCCATTTTAGTTCTTTCAATGTTACAGGTGTAATATTTAATTCATCCTGTTTATTTATTGGTGTAATATTTTCCTCTTCCGTTTGTTTTGGATAAGGTTGGAATGTTTCTTCAAGGTGATTTGCAAACAAATCTGCTTTTTGTTTAGCATTTCGAGCCCAATTTTCATTATTTTTAATTGGAGGAATCTGAAGTTTAGGTCTTTTAATATTCTTAGTTGCTTTCCATAATGAATAATCAGTATCTTTTTGCCCAGTTAGAGTGCTGAGGTATTTATTAACTGATTGATTTTTAATGTCTTTTATAAGGTATTTTAATTTGTTACACAAATGATTAAATACTCTTTTATTTTCAGCATTTCGATGTTTTTGCCAATTCTTCCGTGCTTTTCTTTTATTTTTAAGAAGTTCTCTCACTTCCTCTGGATAGCTAGCATTGCGCTTCATTTCCTGCCTATTATTTGGAATGCTTTCCCACGCAGCATATTGGATATTATGGATGAGCTTATCTAATTCGTCTTCTATTTGGACTGGTCCCTGAATTGGGTTCTGCAGACTAATTCTTTCTGTTAACTGTGTTTGGAAGAGATCCCAATTGGTTTTGAAGCTCGTTAATTTCGGGTTGCTCTCTTTCAAAATAATTGTTTGGCTTAGTATCATAATAACTGGTGAATGATCTAATGATAGACTTTCACTGTTCTCTATATGGATATAATTATCTGAAATCCCTTTTGTAATAAAGAAGTCTATAAGGTCTGGAATCTTACTGGTATCCGTAGGCCAATAGGTTGGTGTACCGCCTGAGTGAAACTCGCATTTTAGTTGTTTGCCTGCTGCGAACAGTTCTTTTCCTTTAGCGGTCGTTAACCGAGATCCCCAATATGTATTTTTTGCATTATAGTCACCTCCAACTAAAAAGACACTTCCTAGCGTTTTCAGAAGATTAGTATAATCTACTTGTTTGAGATTGTATCTTGGAGGGCAATATATTGCTGAGATACTGCATGTTTTAATATTGCTTAATTGTATTTTGATTGTTGTGACTTGCATGGAAAGGTTCTCAACTTTTGGTTCTTCGTTATGTTTTATATACTCTTTTATGAGGATAGCTGATCCACCTCTGGCTTTGTTCTCAGGATGTAGTGCATAGTAGCAATCATATCCTTTTATTTTACACAATGAAGTTTTGGAGAAATGAGTTTCTGATATAAGACATATATCTATATTATGCATGTTTAAAAATATATCTAGTTCTTGAATGTGTTGCAATAGCCCATTTGCATTCCAGGTTACAATTCGTAATGTTTTATTCATTTCTTTTGTTTATAATTCGATTTTATATAATTTATATTTTGATACACTCGATCAAGGTTTTCTTCTACTCTTTTATTGAAACTAGTTTGTGATTTCATTTCTTCTAGTGTTTTCTGCAGACTCATTTCCTGCGAAATAAGTCTATTATTAATGTTCTCTAGATTTCTCAGTATGCCCTGTAGAACGAGATCCACTTTTAACTGTTTCTCCTCTGTTTGCTGAACTACTTGTGCATAAGTAACGTTTTCGTTTACTCTCTGGCTTTGTATGTTATGATTAGCAGTTGACGGTTTAGGCTCCGTGGTTCTTTTTATAGTTTGTACATTTATTGATGTACCTGGTTTGCGTGATTTATCTCTCATTTTTTGTAGTTCTACTGCAACTTCACATCCTCTGTAGTTGGCTGGATGCTGGCCATTACAGTTGATACACTTCGGTGTTGTATCTCGGGGGACTGTGCAGTCATTTCCTGCGTGTTTTCCTGCATATTTAACACATCTTGCTTCACGGTGGCAGTACTTTTGTGTATGATTATAATCTCGGCACTTTTTACATTGTGGTATTAGTCGAGTGACCTTTCTCGGTGTTTCTATTCTAACTCTAAGGTTGAGGATAGCCTTAATATTATAAATATTTTCGATTTTTTCTTGGTTGTCGAAGGTTAGCATAAAAAGTGGGAGACCTCTTCTCATGATTTCAACATTTCCGTCCCTGTTTTCTCTTCTCTCTTTTCTGATGATGTTGACTGCATCGATTATTTTCAGGCCTTTGGTTTGCAGGTCCTCAATAATTTCATCTTTTGAGCAAGTTGGATGGAGACCTCTTGCCATTACTTTAATTGATCGATCATTTTTGTCCTCGTAGGTATACCACTGGTGACCATCAGCATTTAGTTTGTTAGCTAGAGCTTTATAATCTTCAGGCTCTGTTGTATTTATTTTCCAAATATTATTGCTGAGCGATATTACTTTGTAGTCATTTCGTACTACTTCTTTCATCAGTTTCTGAATACTACCGTGGTTGGTTATTCCTAGAATATTGATCGGAGGTGGTACCTGTTTTTTCTTTTCTGTCTCATGCACTTTTCCAGAACATGCTTTGCCAGTTTTAATGTGGGTTTGCATTGGCTCAACTTCCGGTGATGATTCAGCTTTCCTCTTGCTTGGGTTGGTTTCTTCTCTAGGTTTCTTATTTGCCCTCTTGGATTTCTGTAGTCTCCAATTTGTTTCTTTTTCAAACTCATCTTCATCAGTTTTATATTCGGCTTGATCTGCGAGTACTTGAAATTGGTTGTTCATTATTGCCAAGTTTCCTACATTGTTATTTTTATTTACGGTTTCCTTTAGCACACTCAAAAAAATAATTTCGGTTTTCTTACAAATTATTTTGCGTAACTGTAAAATTGTAAATCTTACAACACTTTTGTGAAGTTTACAGCTTCTTTTTAATGTAAAGATAACAACCCATATGTTAATCGAACAAATTCCTTTTCGTAACTAAGTCTTTCATATAAACGGAGATTTACAATGTAGATTTGTAACAATAACCGCCAAAAAACTGTAGCATAATTCTAAAATTGTTGTATAAAATAATTACAAAATATTTTGTTACGAAATCTACAAATAATAATTGTAAAATAAAAAATGTATGTGACCGTAACAGGATTTGGTTTTGCATGCGGGACAAAATTCAGCGTAACAATATTTGCGCTTTACATATATACATAATCCTTTAATTTTCTTTAAAGTTTCCGAATTTACATTAAATGGATAAGAAAGAATCTCTAATTTTTTTATACACATACATTTTTTTAACATGTTGCATAGTAATAATTAATGTAATATTGGTGCCGCATATACTAAAAAATAAAAAACTGAAAAATAAAAATTCTTCAACTATAAGTCCGATATAAGTTGCTTTGATATATAATAAATACTACTCGTATATACTTAATAAATATAGTATAGATTATGATATTTTATAGATTTTGAAGATTCTCCAATAACACAAATAATGTAAGGTTTGAAATGATTTGTTTTTTTGTAAGCACGGATATCTTCCATGTCACTGTACAGGATGACATGGAGCTATGCAATGCGCAGGTGGTATATTGTACATGTTTGAATGGGATGAATGGGTTGAATGAATGTTAGTGTGAATGTGGGTATTGCACCGTGGGCCCATAGTGGCATTGAGTGCTGGAGTAAAATCTGCCCAATTTTAATTTTAAAAAAAATATTAGAAGCACGGATATAAATCACTGGTACACGTATAAGTTAAGAATTATGCATATGGGGCCACTGCCATACATCTGTATAAAATGTGTCAATTTTGTATTTTGCCTATATTGGCACAACAATTAAAATGACAATTTTTCGTGATTTCAAGACTATACTAAAAAGATTTAGATAATAATCTAAGTATCTCAAATTTTATAGGGTTTCTTAAGTTATTATAGGTGAAAGTATTATAAGATTATACAGATTCAAGAGCGAATATATCCTGTTGATTTTATAGATTTATATATAAATCTATAAAATCAACAGGATCTATTCGCTCATGAAACTGTATAATCTTATCATATTTTCAGTCCTATAAAATTGGATATAATTCTAAATCTTTTCAGTAGTCCCATAATTATGATAAATGATCATTTTAATTTTTAATTTAGAAAATTTCGATAATAGATTATCAATCGTATTGGGCTTGTTACGTTACGAAACAATTATACATCTATAAAACAGTTTGTTACATTAAGGGAGTTATATTATGTAACGTATATATAATATAACCTTCTAAATAAGTTGATATTCCAAATCCCAATTCTATTATTGCTCCATAAGAAGAAGCTAGAAATGCGTAATTAAAATATTTTATCCATCATATATAAAAATGGGTTTGACGTATATTTAGAAATGCGCATCTGTAACGAAACCTAAACTGATTTGTTAACTTTACAATTGTAAGTGTACTAATATTTCAATTCATGCAAAAGGAATCGTAAATTTAACGGCAAGGTTTCGTAAAATTTACAATATTTATTTGTAACTTTTGAATAATACAAATTGACTTGTAATTTCTACGAACAAATTATTAAATTTTACATTTCATTTCGTAAATATATCAAATTTGTGCCGTAAAATCGTGTCGCGTTCATACGAATTTTCGCATTGCGATTCATAATTCATTGTAGTTTCAGTTTTCAATCAGTTTGCGTGGGTCCTAGAAATGGACAAAAAAATAAAAATAAATTATAGTGACAAAGTTAAAAAGTTTTTAATAAATATAAATGTGGGCCAATTACACAAAAGTATAAAAGGTGAGTAATTTTTATATATATATATATATATATATATATATATATATATATATATATATATATATATATATATATATATATATATATATATATATATATATATATATAATTATATATATATATATCAATTGCCTTAGCCTTATTAAACAAAATGGTGTAACGTAGTTTCAGCTGTATAGTTAATTATTAGTGGATCCGATAAAGTGTTTATGTAATAAAATATATTAAACACGTGTAATTTTACCAAATATAATTGGTATGCAATGGGATTGATATTAGTTTAGTTTGCGTTAAATGGGATTCAAAATTGTTTATATGCCTAATACATAAAAGTAACCTTGAAAACAGGCAATTATTAAGTTAAATTAGTTTAGTATTTGTGTCAATATGTATATCTATTGTGACTCTTCAACGAGACAACACTGCAACACAACTTGAGAGTACGAGCGGTAACAACTTTTATCATTTATGTATGTAGTTATTTTCATGGTTGTTTCAAAATGCAAATGAAAAAGATAAGAAACGAAGAAATGTTCTATTGCAGATTGCAGTGCTGTTTCGTGTGAATAGGCACATTGATTATTATTTGTTTAGTTACAAAAATATCTCGCTGAAAATCCTTATTCTTTTATTCTCCAGTAAAACAACGACTAAAATTAAATTTGTTATTGAATTTACTCGAGGAATCAAACAATTAGAATTTTCAGCGTGATATTGTTTGATCTATACATCTCGCTTACTATACAGTAAAATATAATAAGAAAATCAAATATATTTATGGAATGAGATACTAAGCGAGACGTACTGAAAAGCAATGTAATGATCTCTTTTTTCCTTTTATATACTATTAATCATATTTTATCCTTTCCTCCGAACATCATTTATCAGTTACAGTTGTTGATCGATCGTACGAAAGGAAAAATATTAATTGCAATTTATTTTACACTACCGTTTCAGAAGTTGTTAATATTAATTTAATTTGTGATAAATTTGTTGAATATAGAATTTAAACGTATAGATAATGCTATATTTTAATTAATTTTAAAAAAGAGAGAATTATTAAACTAAATTAGTGATAGTGGCTGTTAAATTAAAGAGGGGAAAATTAAAATATTAATCGAGTTTCCGTTATTTTTTTAGAACACGAGACATTCTATAAAGGATTAATTGGTTTGAAACCGGATCAAGTCAGTTTAATATTTAGTAAAGAACATTTTACATGAACATTTTACAGATGTTGGCATTAGTATTTCAGAGTTGAAACATATGCGAATTAACCATATTGACGAATTATTCGAACCAGCAGAACTAGGACTAAAAATCATGTTTCAATACCATCTGACCGCGTGGCAAAAAGGATTTCAAATGGAAACCAAATTTGTACCATCTTCAAGTATCACTCCACGTGAAAAAGATTCAGCTCATATAGTATATATTACAATTTTTATTTTTTCTTAAGTCTACAATTTAATTGTTTACGATAGTGTAAATTTATTTATACCAAATTTGTTTAAATTATTTTATTTTGTTAGAACAGCCTGTGACAACTATCATAAGCAGAAATACTGAATTTGGACAGAACATACGAGATTTCTATGAAAAAAACCATGTATACTAGAGCCAAGACATCGGGACATTTTATGCTCAATGATAGTAGATTTTTATTTAAAAGAGCAGCATCTAAAACCATCGTCTAAGCAAATCAAATGCTTAGCTAATGAAATCGTATTATGTTTTCCGAGTGAAAATTCAGTAAGAATGAAAGCAGAGATGATAACAAACATATAAAATACTTAATTATATATAATTTCAGAAAACATATTATACAATTCAGCACAAATCACCAACCGGCAGCAAGAAATCACCAACTGGAAAGCTCTACAACAAGTTCGACTACGAGAACAGGAAAATATTGAAGTACTTCAGTGTATCAAAAACAACACACAATGAGAAGCCTATAAGTACACAACAAGGTAAAACATAAAAAAAAAATTTAAATAGCGTTCAGCATATTAATCTATTTTTATAGGACATATAGAACATGAAGAGTACACGATTTTAAAAACAGAGCTAAGAAATTTACCAAGTCCATGGAGCTTAGTATTAGAAAAATGGACAAAATCATCACAATTAGGAATTGCCGAATGTATGAGCAATGTGGACCAATCGATTATTAATATATTTGAAGAATGGCCTATATTAAAACATGCATTTATGCCGGATCTGGTACTACATAAATAAAATCATTTATTTATAATATATTTATAATAAATTATCGGATTTCTTTAAGGTCGAAATTGATTAACGCTATACCCCAGCGCTAAAAATATATATACAAAATGGGACTCCGTCTTAAATAATGTACCAGTTATATTGAAAAGCCATATCAAAGAAAAACGAAATACCACAAGTTTAGAGGAGCTGCTTAGGAAAAAAAATGAAATTAACTCAGGTAAGCAGTAAGCAGTAAGACTTTTATTTATTAAGTTTTTATTTATTTAAATACCAAAAACATCATGGTGTAATTCATTGTAATATTAACATAAACAAAAAATTATTATTTTCAGATTCATACAATTTACAAATACTCTATTTATTATCAAGTTTGGTGCCGCCTTCAGTCAAAAATAAATCGCAATGTAGTAAAACAGTGCAATATGGAAAATCATCGCTAAAAGACAGCCAAACATGGTTTGTAAAAATAATATCTAGCGTTTCTGACATTACAAAAGAGGTAGAAGGAATGACATCAACCTGTAAAGAAGAAAATGTGAAACTTCAACCTCTTTTGTTGGCTATTGGGCAGAAGTGGGATTTAAAAGAATTTGTAATTTTAATTGACGGCCACAAATACCTGTGTGCTACTTTATTAGAGGCAGTAGATAAATTGTTTAAATTATATCAAGTTATCAAACTGGAATACCCAAAACCCTGTTTGAATATATGGTTATTCATTCAATTTTATTTTTATGAGATAATTACACCATATGATGTTGAAGTGCCGTGCATAAATAACTTAATAAATGATTTAAATAATAGGTATATAAATATAATTACGTATACGCATGAACATATATAAATAAATAACGAATTTTATTATTTGCAGATTTCGCCTCAGCCAAGGACAACAATAACCAAAATAGTTTATAATCTTGTATTATATAATTTTTTAAATCAAATTTGATAATAATTTTTTATTTTTAATATCTGTTATATTACTTAATAAAACAGGAAACGTTAATCTTAAAATTAAATTTTTATAATAATAATATAAAAAAAAATTAAATAGTTTTTTTTAATAAAAAAATGATTTTCATAATTTTATTTAAATATAACACTTTAATTTAGATAAAATATTTAAATAATAAATCATGAAATTAAATTTGTAATCAAGATATATTAATCTTCAATTTATAATTTTTGAATAATAATTAAAATGAATAATTTATAATAATTTTTTTACTTTAAAATAAATGTTAAAATGTTAAATTATAAAAAAAATTATCTTACAATCTTTGACTATTATCTTTATAACAAATCAGGAAATATTTATAATTAAATAATAATAATTATAAACCGAAATTTATTAATAACGAATTAATTATTTTATATAATTTTAAAAATTAATAATTTTTTATTAAAAGTTATATAAACATATATATATATATATATATATATATATATATATATATATATATATATATATATATATATATATATATGTATATATATATATATATATATATATATATATATATATATATATATATATATATATATATATATATAGAATTTTTCACGAACCAACCTCATGGATTTTACTTACCCATTTCGTACATTTTACAATTGATTCTGTTAACTTCCCCAATGAATTAACAATTGCTTTTGTTACGTCAACGTATAGGGTGTGTAAAACTTGGAATTGTTTTTGTAAATTTTACATTAAATTTTCTAAATTGAACGAAATATAGTTGTAAATTTAGCAACTACCATTGTTAAATGGGATGGTGATTTTGTAAACTTTACAATTAATATCGTCATTTTACGTACTAATATGATAAATTAACATACCCCTCTCGTAAATTTAACATATTAATTTCCCAATTTAACGAATACATTTTGTTTATCTACCTATTATGGTTGTTAAATTTTACAACAAAATTTGTTAAATTTACCAAGCGTGAAGCTGTACTCTACAAACCAATATCGTAAAAACATTTTTTAGTTTGCACATTAATTTGTAAATTTCACAAAAGCCGTAGTAAATTTTATCATAGGTTTGTAAAACTTTTTACAAGGCACGAAATTTTTTTACGAAGTATCTGTGAAGATTTGGAAATCATAAAGCGTTGTAAAAATAACGATTTTAAATTTGTTATATTTGCGAACCGAAGCGTTGGCTGAAAACGAACGCTTTTTTTTGTAAAATTAACCGTGTTTTTTTGTTTATATCTCCGATTATTTTTTTCAGTGCATAAGGTTTTCTTTCTTTAGCACGGCAACTTCATTGTTCAGTTGCGCGATTAATTTCTCCATTTGCTCAAATTTATTTATTAGTTCCGCGTTATGTATTATAACTGCTTGTGCGCTGGACGTGGCTTTGGCAGTTGGCTTGGAATTTTTATGCTTGATGGAAGAGGTATTTTCCTCCTCATTGTTAAGTTCACACAGCAGTGTGGTGTTCCCTGGCGGTGGGATTGATGGTGGTGTCCTTTGGAGTGCCGTACTTCTTCCACCAAAGGGCCATTCATGTATCGCTTGTTCCTTGCTTCCAGTAGTACAAAAAGGATCAGCCTGGTTGCCTACCGACGATTTCCTTTGCAATGTCGTGTTCCTATTGAAAGAAAAATGGTTCCTCGTCGTCACTCATTTTACCGACAAGATTTAATGTTCCCCATCGACCCAATAATTTTGGCCGGGAGTGTATATAAAATAAATTAAAAAGCTAACACTGCACTTTTATTATTTTTTTTTTTTCACTATGTTCAATGTCTACATAAAATAATTAAAAAGAAACTACACTCACTGCACTTTTTGATTATTTTTATTTTATCGCTTACTTCACTGATTCCACGTCCAAACCCCACGACGATTTGAAAGAGAAACGAGGTAATATGCCAGAAAAGGGACATTTTTAAATATACGAGGTCAAATGCCAGAAAATAGACATTTTTCCACATAATTACGGGAATATCTTGGAAAAAATGAGATAATATGCCAGAAAACGGACATTATTAAATATACGAGGTCAAATGCCAGAAAAGGGACATTTTTAACTATACGAGGTTAAATGCCAGAAAAGATACATTTTTCCACATAATTATTGGAATACCTTGTAAAAAACGAGATAATATGCCAGAAAAGAGACATTATTAAATATACGAGGTCAAATGCCAGAAAATAGACATTTTTCCACATATTTACGAGAATATCCTGTAAAAAACGAGATAATATGCCAGAAAAGGGACATTATTAAATATACGGGAAAATCTTGTTAAAAACGAGGTAATTTGTCGGAAAAGGGACATTATTAAATACACGAGGTCAAATGCCAGAAAATAGACATTTTTCCTCATAATTAAGGGAATATCTTGTAAAAAACGAGATAATATGCCAGAAAAGGGACATTATTAAATATACGAAATCAAATGCCAGAAAAGATATATTTTTCCACATAATTACGGGAAAATCTTGTTAAAAACGGGGTAATATGCCAGAAAAGAGACATTATTAAATATACGAGGTCAAATAGTAGGTAAGGAGATACTTGAGCCAGACAGACAGGTGGCTCCCCCAGTGAATATAATTTGTACCTGTGTTGAAATTTGGAATTAAAAAGCTTAATGGTGCATTTCTCGGCTAAGCTTATAGTATACATTTGGGGGAATACGCGTGTCTCGGTTAATAATGGTGCGTGTCTCGGTTAAAGCTTTTATGTGCTGTTTTAAGGGGGAAATGTGTCTCTGCTAAATAGTTGTGCTTTTTTAGAACTAAATTTATTTAGTGTGTTAATTTCTACTAACTAACTACAACGCCATCTGTTTTTTATTAGTTAAGTAATATGCGCGCGCGCGATTTATGGAAATTTTGTGAAACTAAATTGTGTAATGTCACAGTTAGATTTCTTTTATAATAAAAATGCATCGTTCATGGCGAGATTCGAACTCGAGACCGTAGCATAGAAAGAAATTGCTTTAACCGATGGACTATGAGCGATGTTGTAGATATTGACAAGTTTATGTTTTATATAAAAATAAAATGTAAATACATATGTGATTCTTATAAATAGAAATAAATTGAGATGATGTCTGTATCAGACTACAACCTTGATTTTATTAATGAAATTTCACGATAGTGAAGATTTAAACTAAAATAAAAAAAAAGTGAAATTTAACACCATAGATAACAGAATATGACTTGTTATTTTGTATGAACACGATCAAACATGAATTTTTGTTTCTGGAAAATATTAATGTATACATCATAACCACAACAACAAATTGTTGAATGAAAATTGAAGTGATATAATATATAATATAGATATCGCCTACGCAAAAAAAAATTTACATGTTTTCGGCATTGTATTTTTAAAAATGATATCTATTGTGTGCCAAAAATTTCTTTAAATATATTAAAATTATACTTTATATTTGTATATTTAATTATATTAAAATTATACTAATAATCATTTTCGAAAAATTTAGGTCACTAACTATATGTATTAGTATACATAGTAAAAATCAAGGTTGTAGTCTGATACAGACATCATCTTACAATTAAAAACAATTAATTCTTTATCTTTCCTACATATAGAATTTCAATCGTATTAAAACAATGTTGAAAACATGTAAATATGTTGTTTTTTTTTGTGTAGGCGATATCTATATTATATTATATCACTTCAATTTTCATCCAACAGATATGTTGTTGTTATGATGTGAACATTAATATTTTTCTTCAAAAACAAAAATTAAATTACAACAAAAAAATTCTCTATTACATACGATCTAATATCAAAAACCCCATTCTTGTTTGATCGTGTTCATACAAAACAACAAATCATATTCATCTTTTGTACGATCATATTGATCGAAATTTCCAGGTATTGTTTCAATTTTCACCCAGCAGATTTGTTGTTGTTATGATGTTTTAAAAATAGATATTATATGCGGAAAATTTCTTAAAGGAATAAATTATAATTATATTTACAGAATAAATGATTACATATTACATGGTACATTTTTATGTAATGTAATATAGAAAATAATAATTAATTTAAGTTTGTGATGGTTTTTTTTAATTGAAAGTATTTTTTCAAAATAATAATATTTTTTTTTCTAAAATTATTTTTTAGAATATTTTTTATTTCTAAGATTTTTTTTTATAATTTTTTTTTTAAATTCAATTTGTACAATTTTTATTTTTTTTTAACAGAAAAATTCTTGTTTGATCGTGTTCATACAAAAACAATAAAACAAATTCATCTTTTGTATGATCATAGTGGTCAAAATTTCCTGGTTTCAATTTTCACCGCAAACCCGCGAAACACTTATATTTGTATATATGTATATTCTATAGAAAAAATTTTATTCATGTTAAATATACAATTGTACAATGCATCATACATACATATATATATATATATCAGTTCAATGAACAGTCCAAAACGATATCGTTTTAAAGTTAAATCAGAAACTGTATCTAAAAATTCTTATATGATCATCTTTATTCTGTATGATAATATCCTGCTTGGTAATATATATATAAATATATGTATTTATCTGTTTGATCATTTGTTTGTTTGTATTTCCTCCATCCGATATTCATATACGAAAAACATAAACAACAACAAAAAAAATTTTTGCTTCCTGTATTTATCTCTGTGAGTTCCTACTAACAGAATTTCAATCGCATCAAAACAATGCTGTAAACATGTAAATTATTATTACTATTTTTTTTTTTTGTGTCGGCGTTATCTATATTATATTATATCACTTCAATTTTCATTGAGCAGATTTGCTGTTGTTATGATTTGTACATTAATATTTTTTCCAACTAATTTTAATTAATATTATATGTGGAAAGCAGGATTATATGAGACACGCACTATTATTAACCGAGACACGCGTATTCCCCCAAATGTATACTATAAGCTTAGCCGAGAAATGCACCATTAAGCTTTTTAATTCCAAATTTCAACACAGGTACAAATTATATTCACTGGGGGAGCCACCTGTCAGTCTGGCTCAAGTATCTCCTTACCTACTACAAATGCCAGAAAATAGACATTTTTCCACATAATTACGGGAATATCTTGTAAAAAACGAGATTATATGCCAGAAAAGGGACATTATTAAATATACGAGGTCAAATGCCAGAAAAGATACATTTTTCCACATAATTACGGGGAAATCTTGTTAAAAACGAGATAATATGCCAGAAAAGGGACATTTTTAAATATACGAGGTCAAATGCCAGAAAAGATACATTTTTCCACATAATTACGGGAAAATCTTGTTAAAAACGAGGTAATATGCCAGAAAATAGATATTTTTCCACATAATTACGGGAAAATCTTGTTAAAAACGAGATAATATGCCAGAAAAGAGACATTATTAAAGATACGAGGTCAAATGCCAGAAAAGATACATTTTTCCACATAATTACGGAAATATCTTGAAAAAAACGAGGTGATATGCCAGAAAAGACACATTATTAAATATACGAGGTCAAATGCCAGAAAAGATAAATTTTTCCACATAATTACGGGAATATCTTGTGAAAAACGAGATAATATGCCAGAAAAGGGACATTATTAAATATACGAGGTCAAATGCCAGGAAAGATACATTTTTCCATATAATTACGGGAAAATCTTGTTAAAAACAAGGTAATATGCCAGAAAAGGGACATTTTTAAATAAACGAGGTCAATTGCCAGAAAAGATACATTTTTCCACATAATTACGGGAATAACTTGTAAAAAACGAGATAATATGCCAGAAAAGAGACATTATTAAATATACGAGTTTAGTTTTTAAGTTATATCAGAAATTGTAATTAAAAATTCTTGTATGATCATCTTTATTCTGTATGATAATGTCCAGCTTGGTAATATATATGTATTTATTTGTTTGATCATTTGTTTGTTTGTATTTCATTCCATCCGATATTCATATACGAAAAAAACATAAACAACAACAACAAAAAAATATTGCTTCCGATATTTATCTATGTGAGTGTGCAACCTAATTTATTCGAATATCCATTTACAACAAAACGATCATACAAAACAATAACAAATCATATTCTGATATCTATAGTGTTAAATTTCACTTTTTATTTTTAAACCTTTACTATCGTTAAATTTCATTAATAAAATCAAGGTTGTAATCAGATACAGATATCATCTCGCAATTAAAAATAATAATTCTTTATCTTTCCTACTTATAGAATTTCAATCGCATCAATACAATGCCGAAAACATGTAAATTTTTTTTTGCGTAGGCGATATCTATATTATATTATATTATATCACTTCAATTTTCATTCAACAGATTTGTTGTTGTGGTTATGATGTATACATTAATATTTCCCAGAAACAAAAATTCATGTTTGATCGTGTTCATACAAAATAACAAGTCATATTCTGTTATCTATGATGTTAAATTTCACTTTTTTTTTATTTTTTTTTAAATCTTTACTATCGTGAAATTTCATTAATAAAATCAAGGCTGTAGTCTGATACACACATCATCTCAATTTATTTCTATTTATAAGAATCACATATGTATTTACATTTTATTTTTATATAAAACATAAACTTGTCAATATCTACAACATCGCTCATAGTCCATCGGTTAAAGCAATTTCTTTCTATGCTACGGTCTCGAGTTCGAATCTCGCCATGAACGATGCATTTTTATTATAAAAGAAATCTAACTGTGACATTACACAATTTAGTTTCACAAAATTTCCACAAATCGCGCGCGCGCATATTACTTAACTAATAAAAAACAGATGGTGTTGTAGTTAGTTAGTAGAAATTAACACACTAAATAAATTTAGTTCTAAAAAAGCACAACTATTTAGCAGAGACACATTTCCCCCTTAAAACAGCACATAAAAGCTTTAACCGAGACACGCACTATTATTAACCGAGACACGCGTATTCCCCCAAATGTATACTATAAGCTTAGCCGAGAAATGCACCATTAAGCTTTTTAATTCCAAATTTCAACACAGGTACAAATTATATTCACTGGGAGAGGAGCCACCTGTCTGTCTGGCTCAAGTATCTCCTTACCTACTACAAATGCCAGAAAATAGACATTTTTCCACATAATTACGGGAATATCTTGTAAAAAACGAGATTATATGCCAGAAAAGGGACATTATTAAATATACGAGGTCAAATGCCAGAAAAGATACATTTTTCCACATAATTACGGGGAAATCTTGTTAAAAACGAGATAATATGCCAGAAAAGGGACATTTTTAAATATACGAGGTCAAATGCCAGAAAAGATACATTTTTCCACATAATTACGGGAAAATCTTGTTAAAAACGAGGTAATATGCCAGAAAATAGATGTTTTTCCACATAATTACGGGAAAATCTTGTTAAAAACGAGATAATATGCCAGAAAAGAGACATTATTAAAGATACGAGGTCAAATGCCAGAAAAGATACATTTTTCCAAATAATTATAGAAATATCTTGAAAAAAACGAGGTGATATGCCAGAAAAGACACATTATTAAATATACGAGGTCAAATGCCAGAAAAGATAAATTTTTCCACATAATTACGGGAATATCTTGTGAAAAACGAGATAATATGCCAGAAAAGGGACATTATTAAATATACGAGGTCAAATGCAGGAAAGATACATTTTTCCATATAATTACGGGAAAATCTTGTTAAAAACAAGGTAATATGCCAGAAAAGGGACATTTTTAAATAAACGAGGTCAATTGCCAGAAAAGATACATTTTTCCACATAATTACGGGAATAACTTGTAAAAAACGAGATAATATGCCAGAAAAGAGACATTATTAAATATACGAGGTCGAATGCCAGAAATCATACATTTTTCCACATAATTACGGGAATATCTTGTAAAAAACGAGATAATATGCCAGAAAAGGTACATTTTTAAATATACGAGGTCAAATGCCAGAAAAGATACATTTCTCCACATAATTACGGGAAAATCTTGTTAAAAACGTGGTAATATGCCAGAAAAGAGATATTATTAAATATACGAGGTCAAATGCCAAAAAATAGACATTTTTCCACATAATTACGGGAAAATCTTGTTAAAAACGAGGTAATATGCCAGAAAAGGGACATTTTAAATATACAAGGTCAAATGCCAGAAAAGATACATTTTTCCACATAATTACGGGAATATCTTGTAAAAAACGAGATAATATGCCAGAAAAGAGACATTATTAAATATACGAGGTCAAATGCCAGAAAAGATATATTTTTCCACATAATTACGGGAATATCTTGTAAAAAACGAGATAATATGCCAGAAAAGTGACATTATTAAATATACGAGGTCAAATGCCAGAAAAGATACATTTTTCCCCATAATTACGGGAAAATCTTGTTAAAAACCAGGTAATATGCCAGAAAAGAGACATTATTAAATATACGAGGTCAAATGCCAGAAAAGATACATTTTTCCACATAATTACGGGATTATCTTGTAAAAAACAAGATAATATGCCAGAAAAGAGACATTATTAAATATACGAGGTCAAATGCCAGAAAAGATACATTTTTCCACATAATTACGGGAATATCTTGTAAAAAACGAGATAATATGAAAGAAAAGGGACATTATTAAATATACGAGGTCAAATGCCAGAAAATAGACATTTTTCCACATAATTACGAAAAATCTTGTTGAAAACGAGATAATATGCCAGAAAAGAGACATTTTTAAATATACGAGGTCAAATGCCAGAAAATAGGTAATATGCCAGAAAAGAGACATTATTAAATATACGAGGTCAAATGCCAGAAAATAGACATTTTTCCACATAATTAAGGGAAAATCTTGCTAAAAACGAGATAATATGCCAGAAAAGGGACATTATTAAATATACGAGGTCAAATGCCAGAAAATAGACATTTTTCCACATAATTACGGAATTATCTTGTAAAAAACGAGATAATATGCCAGAAAAGGGACATTATTAAATATACGAGGTCAAACGCCAGAAAAGATACATTTTTCAACGTAATTACGGGAATATCTTGTAAAAAACAAGGTTATATGCCAGAAAAGGGACATTTTTAAATAAACGAGGTCAATTGCCAGAAAAGATACATTTTTCCACATAATTACGGGAATAACTTGTAAAAAACGAGATAATATGCCAGAAAAGAGACATTATTAAATATACGAGGTCGAATGCCAGAAATCATACATTTTTCCACATAATTACGGGAATATCTTGTAAAAAACGAGATAATATGCCAGAAAAGGTACATTTTTAAATATACGAGGTCAAATGCTAGAAAAGATAAATTTCTCCACATAATTACGGGAAAATCTTGTTAAAAACGTGGTAATATGCCAGAAAAGAGATATTATTAAATATACGAGGTCAAATGCCAAAAAATAGACATTTTTCCACATAATTACGGGAAAATCTTGTTAAAAACGAGGTAATATGCCAGAAAAGGGACATTTTTAAATATACGAGGTCAAATGCCAGAAAAGATACATTTTTCCACATAATTACGGGAATATCTTGTAAAAAACGAGATAATATGCCAGAAAAGAGACATTATTAAATATACGAGGTCAAATGCCAGAAAAGATATATTTTTCCACATAATTACGGGAATATCTTGTAAAAAACGAGATAATATGCCAGAAAAGAGACATTATTAAATATACGAGGTCAAATGCCAGAAAAGATACATTTTTCCCCATAATTACGGGAAAATCTTGTTAAAAACCAGGTAATATGCCAGAAAAGAGACATTATTAAATATACGAGGTCAAATGCCAGAAAAGATACATTTTTCCACATAATTACGGGATTATCTTGTAAAAAACAAGATAATATGCCAGAAAAGAGACATTATTAAATATACGAGGTCAAATGCCAGAAAAGATACATTTTTCCACATAATTACGGGAATATCTTGTAAAAAACGAGATAATATGAAAAAAAAGGGACATTATTAAATATACGAGGTCAAATGCCAGAAAAGATACATTTTTCCACATAATTACGAAAAAATCTTGTTGAAAACGAGATAATATGCCAGAAAAGAGACATTTTTAAATATACGAGGTCAAATGCCAGAAAATAGGTAATATGCCAGAAAAGAGACATTATTAAATATACGAGGTCAAATGCCAGAAAATAGACATTTTTCCACATAATTAAGGGAAAATCTTGCTAAAAACGAGATAATATGCCAGAAAAGGGACATTATTAAATATACGAGGTCAAAAGCCAGAAAATAGACATTTTTCCACATAATTACGGGATTATCTTGTAAAAAACGAGATAATATGCCAGAAAAGGGACATTATTAAAAATACGAGGTCAAATGCCAGAAAAGATACATTTTTCAACGTAATTACGGGAATATCTTGTAAAAAACGAGATAATATGAAAGAAAAGGGACATTATTAAATATACGAGGTCAAATGCCAGAAAAGTGACATTTTTAAATATACGACGTCAAATGCCAGAAAATAGACATTTTTCCACATAATTACGGGAATATCTTGTAAAAAACGAGATAATATGCCAGAAAAGGGACATTATTAAATATACGAGGTGAAATGCCAAAAAATAGACATTTTTCCACATAATTACGGAAAAATCTTGTTAAAAACAAGGAAATATTCCAGAAAAGGGACATTTTTAAATATACGAGGTCAAATGCCAGAAAATAGACTTTTTTCCACATAATTACGGGAAAATCTTGTTAAAAACGAGATAATATGCCAGAAAAGGGACATTATTAAATATACGAGGTGAAATGCCAGAAAATAGACATTTTTCCACATAATTACGGGAAAATCTTGTTAAAAACGAGATAATATGCCAGAAAAGAGACATTATTAAATATACGAGGTCGAATTCCAGAAAATAGACATTTTTCCACATAATTACGGGAAATACTTGTTAAAATCGAGCTAATATGTCAGAAAAGAGACATTAGCCGTGTTTCTTGACGTATGATCTGATCCGGATCAGATCATGTCTGCTTCCCTTTCATTTGTATAGCCGCGTTTCATGAAATCAACACAAAAAGTGTATTATTTTTTTTTTTTTGGTTATTATTTTGATCCTAGTAGCATTTTGGTTCAACATTTTTATACAAAAACAAAAAATAGTACAATTTTTGTGTTGATTTCATGAAACGCGGCTATACAATTGAAAGGGAAGCAGATATGATCTGATCCGGATCACATCATACGTCAAGAAACACGGCTAATATTAAATATACGAGGTCAAATGCCAGAAAAGATATATTTTTCCACATAATTTCAGGAATATCTTGTAAAAAACGAGATAATATGCCAGAAAAGGGATATTATTAAATATACGAGGTCAAATGCCAGAAAATAGACATTTTTCCACATAATTACGGGAAAATCTTGTTAAAAACGAGGTAATATGCCAGAAAAGGGACATTTTTAAATATACGAGGTCAAATGCCAGAAAATAGACATTTTTCCACATAATTACGGGAATATCTTGTAAAAAACTAGATAATATGCCAGAAAAGGGACATTATTAAATATTCGAGGTGAAATGCCAGAAAATAGACATTTTTCCACATAATTACGGGAAAATCTTGTTAAAAACGAGGTAATATTCCAGAAAAGGGACATTTTTAAATATACGAGGTCAATTGCCAGAAAAGATACATTTTTCCACATAATTACTGGAATATCTTGTAAAAAACGAGATAATATGCCAGAAAACAGACATTATTAAATACACGAGGTCAAATGCCAGAAAATAGACATTTTTCCACATAATTACGGGAAAATCTTGTTAAAAACATTATTAAATATACGAGGTCAAATGCCAGAAAATAGACATTTTTCCACATAATTACGGGAAAATCTTGTTAAAAACGAGATAATATGCCAGAAAAGAGACATTATTAAATATACGAGGTCAAATGCCAGAAAAGAGACATTTTTCCACATAATTACGGGTAAATCTTGTTAAAAACGAGGTAATATGCCAGAAAAGAGACATTATTAAATATACGAGGTCAAATGCCAGAAAATAGACATTTTTGCACATAATTACGGGAAAATCTTGTTAAAAACGAGTTAATATGCCAGAAAAGGGACATTATTAAATATACGAGGTGAAATGCCAGAAAATAGACATTTTTCCACATAATTAATCTGATCCGGATCACATCATACGTCAAGAAACACGGCTAATATTAAATATACGAGGTCAAATGCCAGAAAAGATACATTTTTCCACATAATTTCAGGAATATCTTGTAAAAAACGAGATAATATGCCAGAAAAGGGATATTATTAAATATACGAGGTCAAATGCCAGAAAATAGACATTTTTCCACATAATTACGGGAAAATCTTGTTAAAAACGAGGTAATATGCCAGAAAAGGGACATTTTTAAATATACGAGGTCATATGCCAGAAAATAGACATTTTTCCACATAATTACGGGAATATCTTGTAAAAAACGAGATAATATGCCAGAAAAGGGACATTATTAAATATTCGAGGTCAAATGCCAGAAAAGAGACATTTTTCCACATAATTACGGGAAAATCTTGTTAAAAACGAGGTAATATGCCAGAAAAGAGACATTATTAAATATACGAGGTCAAATGCCAGAAAAGATACATTTTTCCACATAATTTCAGGAATATCTTGTAAAAAACGAGATAATATGCCAGAAAAGGGATATTATTAAATATACGAGGTCAAATGCCAGAAAATAGACATTTTTCCACATAATTACGGGAATATCTTGTAAAAAAGAGATAATATGCCAGAAAAGGGACATTATTAAATATTCGAGGTCAAATGCCAGAAAAGAGACATTTTTCCACATAATTACGGGAAAATCTTGTGAAAAACGGGGTAATATGCCAGAAAAGAGACATTAAATATACGAGGTCAAATGCCAGAAAATAGACATTTTTCCACATAATTACGGGAAAATCTTGTTAAAAACGAGGTAATATTCCAGAAAAGGGACATTTTTAAATATACGAGGTCAAATGCCAGAAAAGATACATTTTTCCACATAATTACGGGAATATCTTGTAAAAAACGAGATAATATGCCAGAAAACAGATATTATTAAATATACGAGGTCAAATGCCAGAAAATAGACATTTTTCCACATAATTACGGGAAAATCTTGTTAAAAACGAGATGATATGCCAGAAAAGGGACATTATTAAATATACGAGGTCAAATGCGAGAAAATAGACATTTTTCCACATAATTACGGGAAAATCTTGTTAAAAACGAGATAATATGCCAGAAAAGAGACATTATTAAATATACGAGGTCAAATGCCAGAAAAGAGACATTTTTCCACATAATTACGGGAAAATCTTGTAAAAACGAGGTAATATGCCAGAAAAGAGATATTATTAAATATACGAGGTCAAATGCCAGAAAATAGACATTTTTCCACATAATTACGGGAAAATCTTGTTAAAAACGAGATAATATGCCAGAAAAGGGACATTATTAAATATACGAGGTCAAATGCCAGAAAAGATACATTTTTCCACATACTTACGGGATTATCTTGTAAAAAACGAGATAATATGCCAGAAAAGAGACATTATTAAATATACGAGGTCAAATGCCAGAAAAGATACATTTTTTAACATAATTACGGGAATATCTTGTAAAAAAAGAGATAATATGCCAGAAAAGGGACATTATTAAATATACGAGGTCAAATGCCAGAAAAGATACATTTTTCCACATAATTACGGAAAAATCTTGTTAAAAACGAGATAATATGCCAGAAAAGAGACATTTTTAAATATACGAGGTCAAATGCCAGAAAATAGACATTTTTCCACATAATTACGGGAATATCTTGTAAAAAACGAGATAATACGCCAGAAAAGGGACATTATTAAATATACGAGGTGAAATGCCAAAAAATAGACATTTTCCCACATAATTACGGGAAAATCTTGTTAAAAACGAGGTAATATTCCATAAAAGGGACATTATTAAATATACGAGGTCAAATGCCAGAAAATAGACATTTTTCCACATAATTACGGGAAAATCTTGTTAAAAACGAGATAATATGCCAGAATAGAGACATTATTAAATATACGAGGTCAAATGCCAGAAAATAGACATTTTTCCACATAATTAGGGGAAATACTTGTTGAAATCGAGCTAATATGTCAGAAAAGAGACATTAGCCGTGTTTCTTGACGAATGATCTGATCCGGATCAGATCATATCTGCTTCCCTTTCATTTGTATAGCCGCGTTTCATGAAATCAACACAAAAAGTGTATTATTTTTTGTTTTTTGGTTATTATTTTGATCCTAGTAGCATTTTGGTTCATCATTTTTATACAAAAACAAAAAATAGTACAATTTTTATGTTGATTTCATGAAACGCGGCTATACAAATGAAAGAGAAGCAGATATGATCTGATCCGGATCACATCATACGTCAAGAAACACGGCTAATATTAAATATACGAGGTCAAATGCCAGAAAAGATACATTTTTCCACATAATTTCAGGAATATCTTGTAAAAAACGAGATAATATGCCAGAAAAGGGACATTTTTAAATATACGAGGTCAAATGCCAGAAAATAGACATTTTTCCACATAATTACGGGAAAATCTTGTTAAAAACGAGGTAATATGCCAGAAAAGGGACATTTTTAAATATATGAGGTCAAATGCCAGAAAAGATACATTTTTCCACATAATTACGGGAATATCTTGTAAAAAACGAGGTAATATTCCAGAAAAGGGACATTATTAAATATACGAGGTCAAATGCCAGAAAATAGACATTTTTCCACATAATTACGGGAAAATCTTGTTAAAAACGAGGTAATATGCCAGAAAATAGACATTTTTCCACATAATTACGGGAAAATCTTGTTAAAAACGAGGTAATATGCCAGAAAAGAAACATTATTAAATATTCGAGGTCAAATACCAGAAAAGATACTTTTTATCCACATAATTACGGGAATATCTTGTAAAAAACGAGATAATATGAGTAGGTATTTCGGCGGTTTGGCGTGGGAAAATTTGTAATTTAACACCTGACCTTGAAGTGAAATTTGATACTGCGGAAATAAATTTAAAAAAAAAAAAAAAAAAAAAAAAAAAAAAAAATTGAAATTCCATGAAAGTCAGTGACCCTTAAAATTTACACAACGTCATTGACTATCATGGAATTTCAATATTTTTATTTCCGCAGTATCAAATTTCACTTCAGAAATTGGGGCGTCATATCATTGTGGGAAAAAATCTGATGATGTGGGAAAATTCTAAAAAAAAAATTTAAAAAAAATAGAAAAAAATATATATTATGCGGGAATAATTATAACATTAAGTCAATAGTCAATTAGGAACTGATGAAGGATGAACTATCCGAAACCGGTCTTTCATTATTAATTTAATTTAATTATCACAAAAATGAAATTTTGATTTGATTTATTGTTAGTTTACGTTTTTATTTTATAATAAGTTTTTAATGTGTTCATTTTAATTTGTTGTGAATAAAGAAGTATTTTAAAAAATAATCTTATATCTAATTATTAATATATATACGTGATAAAAGCCACAGAACACACGTTCAAGATGGATACATACCATTTGTTCAGCAACTATGCTACATTAGCTCATCAATGCTGATTGAGGAATATTATACCGGATAACATTATTGATGATATCGATGCAGACTATATTAACACTGATAATAAAGTACGTGCTTTATTATATAAAATTTTCCAATTTAAAAAAGGGAGAAATTTATTAGATGTTTTATTTTTTGTTGTAAATAAGTTATTAAATACAATGGAAAATGTACCATTAGATTGATTAATAAATATACAATTCAAATTTGATACAAAAAAAAAAAAAATGTTTGATCATAGATGAAACGAAAATGTAAAAACTATAAATAGGTGTTGTGGTCGAAAAGAGTGGCTTACAGTAATTAAGATGTTAAATCTAGAAACACCGTTTACAATGATGATTGCCGGACCATCTGGTTGTGGTAAAACATCATTTGTTTTGAAGCTCCTAAAGTTTCTTAAGGGTTTTAATAAGATATTATGGTGTAATGCGGAACGAAATGCTATTCAGTTACTTAATTTGAATTCTGCTTGTGAAGTTGAAGTGATGGAAACAATACCAAGAAATTTCGATAATGTAGAAAATACCTTGATTGTTCTCGATGATCTGATGACCGATGCTTATAACAAGAGTGTATGTGAACTGTTTACTAAAGGTTCTCATCATAGACGAATTTCAGTTATATTAATAACACAAAATATATTTCATCAAGGAAAATTTTGCCGTGACATTTCATTAAACTGTAAATATCTGGTGGCATTTAATAATCCTCGAGATAAATCACAAATCTATCCGTTTGCAAAACAAATTGCCCCTGATAACGTAAGGGAATTTGTAAAGCTATATAAAGATGTTGCATCACTACCTTACGGTTATTTGTTTATGGATTTGACACAGGCATGTAACGATTTATTTCGTTTTCGATCGAATATATTTAATACCACATATGATACCTGTTACGTACCATCAAATTTGATAAATAATAATTTAGAGCGGTATGAAACGATTGAGGGCGCACAAACATTTGTTGCATGTGTTAAAAAACTGTAAACCTTGTACACGAAGAATTAATAAAAACTTTGTGTGAAATATGCTTGAATGTAATAAACGGTAATGCTAAAGTCTCTAAATCGTGTCTAAACCGTTTACGCAAATTAATTCAAAAAGGCGGGTTCCTTCCTATCCTTTTATCTTCGCTATTATCGGGTATTGTAGGAAAATTAATTGAGCGGGCTGCACAATGAGTTTACAACGAATGATTGTGATCCCCGGGGACACGTTTGAGCGTTGGAAGAAAATCGTCATGGAGGATAAAAATCTATCGAATCTGGATCGCGAAATGAAAAAAGTTTTATTTAACAATAAGTTAAATGATGTCAGAAAATGGCATTTTTATCGTCAGAATCTATTAAAATATCTAAATAAGAAGCGTAATCACGTTACCGAGACATTTAGATCACATGATAAAACAGAAATAAAGCGAAAACATCTAGATGGAGATACTCAACGGGTCTCGCATTTGTGAACAGTATTGGAACTCAGTATATGGACCCGCTTGATGAACCTACATCTCTAGAAAAAAAAATATTTGAATCTCCAAATCGAATTTCTAGTACCGAAGACGAAAGCAGCACAGAATCTGGTGAAGATGATTTTAAAGAGCTTGGTGATTCGGGCGATGATGTAAGGAATAAAGTATTAGAAGGTCAGCATTCCCCCGATTAAAATATCTAGAGAAAAATTTTCCATCAATACAAGTGGAAATAAACAAATGGTGACACGCTCAAAACTTAAACGCAACCGTCATCCTGATACAACACAGACAACGTTAGCCTTTCCTCATAAAAAGAAAAAAGCAAAACGAACTTCTATGAGTACACCATTAAAATCAAAGAAGGAAGCAACACAAAACCCTATATATTGGAAGAATATATAAATATAAGTTCAATTGTATAAATGTTACTCATTGCAAATAAAACGATCAACAGCGAAAATGTTGACTAATCAAAAATCATTTTTTATCACCCTAACTAGTAACACATCGCTTAACCTCTATCCTCAAAATACATTATCAAAATTTACAACGAAACTTCCTATATCTTTAGATTTTAAAAACACCAACGATGATGAATGGTCTGTAGGAATTGTTAAATTTTGTTGCACCAAAATAGAAGGTAAAATTGCGCCGTCTTCAATACCAAAAATAGTTTTCATCAATGCGAAGAAGCATACGGAAACTGAATCATTTACACCAGTATTAATCTCTATACAAACGGCAAAAAATGTAGTTGATGAACTAAATATAATTGATATATTGCGACAACATCCGGATTTGTTGAACTTGGTAAAACGGAAAAAAAATTTTGATCGTTATACATTAGAAGGTGTAGATTTACCGATTCACAATTATTTTCCTACTAATACTGTTCCAGTCTTAGTGGGTGGGGAGCTCTGTCTTGTATTACTTAATCAAGAGTATTCAATGAGAAATGTATTCGATACACTTCTGTCTCAAATAGAAGTAGAGAAAAGACATGACGTTGTTGAAAATATAAAGAAATCAATTAGAGAACCAACAAAAGTTTTAGATGCTGAAATACAAGCTGAAATTCAGAATTTTGTAGAAGTAATTTTACCTGAACCGGTGGATGCAGAATATGGTATTCCTAATTATGTGTATTTATTGTGATGTGGTGCAACCTCAAATGTTTGGTAACGTGATGGCTCGAGGTTTGGTTATGCATCCCGTTAAACATAATAAACAATATGCGAGCTATCAAAATTGTGATATTGTAAACATTCAATATTTACCACTAGAAAAATCTCGAATTATGGACATAAGTATTTTAATAGCTGATGAAAATGGTGAACAGATTAATTTTAAAAATGATTCGTTTAGTACAATGATTGTACTGCATTTTCATGTATATAAAGTACATTACACTGCTGTTTACAATGCAAGGTGCTTACATAAGGTATTACACCCAACAACAGGGCGGTAGAATTGCAATAGGTGATGATGATGAATTTGGTAGTGTACTGAAATTACCTAGAGTTTATCAGCGAGGACGGGGGTTGGGGGGAGTTTTCTCAAGTTTTTGGAAATATCTACAACCACTTTTATTGAAAGGGACAAATTTTGTAAAAGATGAACTGATTGACACAGTTGCTGAAGTGTTACGTAATTTAAATACACAGAAACCAATTAAAGAAATTCTTCGAGATAGATCCGTGCAAGTAGTTGATAAATTGAGAGATAATGCTGTCAATAAAATTAATTCAATGGGCGGTGCAGGAGGTAAACGAAAAAGAAAAAGAGGAAAAATGAATGGTATTCTGAAAAAGTCAATAAATAAGAACGCAAAACGAGCTAGGTGTCAGATGAAAACAAGAGCTATTCAAGTTAATAGTGCGATCAAAAATAATAATAATAAAGGTAGAATTTTGGATATATTTACATAGAAGAGTTTAAAAAATTAAAAAAAAAAAAAAATTAAAATGTCTTTTACGGAGTGCATGAAATCCGAATTGGATCTTTATAAACCACGTAATTTACAAACTAGTATTTTAAAACCGGAAGAAGTTGCTTACAAACCTTTAACAAGTTTAGAAAATCAATCTGTTATTGAGTTTGTTTGTCATGGTCATGGTGATACGTATATAGATCTATCTTCAATTAATATATGTTTAAAAATACAACTGCTTAAAAATAATGAGACTACTTACAAGGCTGCAGATGTATCACAACCTAGTGTAATTAATAATATGTTACACTCCATGTTTCGTCAAGTAAATGTATATTTAAATGGGAAAAATATAAATTCTTCTGATGGAAACTACAGTTATCGCGCGTATATAGAAACTCTTCTTAATTTTGGAGTGGATGCTAGTAGAACTCATTTAGAACTGTCAGGTTACTATACGGATTCGAAAAACCTTGATACCTTACAGAATCTTGATGGGTCGGCTAAAAGAGCAGCTCTTTTAAAAAATAGTACCATCGTAGAATTATTTGGAAATGTTCATGCTGACATGCTAAATCAACCATTATTGTTGTTAAACAATACCGACTTAAGATTGACATTCACTCTCAATAAACCAGAATTTTATCTTTTAACCGAGGATGGTAAAGATGAGACTTCTATAAAAATAGTAGAAGCTACGCTATACGCAAAACATTGTTCTATAAACCCCAATATTTTGGTAGCACATCACAAAATACTTGAACGCGCAAACGCAAGATATCACTATAAAAGATGTGAAGTAAAATCATATACAGTTCCAGCAAGAGGTAATTCAATAAATTTAGACAACATTGTATTGGGACAGCTACCAACAAATCTAATTTTTTGTATGGTTGACAATGATGCTTATACGGGTTTGAAAAAGAAAAACCTTTACAACTTTAAACACAATAAAATCACTTCATCCACGTTATATGTTAATGGCGTACCAACATCAACCTCATCGATAGTAACTAATTTTACAAATAGTGAAGAGTATTCTAGAGCATACCCTTTAATATTCTCCGCTAACGGATTACTACATTCATCACATGGAAATTTAATAACTAAAGATATGTACTCTCATGGTTATTTTATGATTGCATACGATCTGACACCGGATTTATCATCAAACGATTGTTGTGCTTCATTACTTGACCGAGGTAATATAAGACTTGATTTAAGATTCGAAGAGGCACTCGCTAACACAATCACATGCCTAATCTACCTATAGTATGATGCTTCATTGGAAATTGATAAAGATCGTAACATTATTTTAGATCATTAAAACACAACAACAAAAAAAATAAAAAATCATGAATACATTAGAAATAAGAAATTTTTTATCAAATAATCGCTTAACGAAAAAATATTTCCGTGGTGTATATCCACTCGATATGTTACCAAAACGTGTTCAGAAAAAACCATCCGGTTATGTTATAAATACGGATCCATCGTACCAACCTGGGACACATTGGGTGGCAATTTTTTTTCCGGTTCGAGGACCTGCAGAATTTTTTGATTCATTTGGTCGAGCTCCATTTAACAGAAGATTCACAAAATTTATTAGAAGCAACTCCTATAGATTTACATACAATAGGAGAGAATTACAAGATCGTTCCAGTTTATTGTGCGGGAAATATTGTTGCCTCTACATTTTAGATAGATGTAGTGGTAGGTCTATGAATGATTTTGTGAATCGTTTCGGAAAGAAAAAACCCCGAAACAATAATCGGATCGCTACTATTCTATTTGAAAAATCATTTAAGAAAAAAACGGGAAAACCCGATAAACATTATAAATCTTGATCACTCGAGTAAAGATTAGTATGAATTTAACCTTTGAAAGATTGAGAACAAAGTAACAGATTTATTATTATCGTACACGTATTTTCTAGATAATGATTATAAGAGTTTAATAAGTGTTGGTTATAATATAAATAATTTATTACCGTCTATAGTGTTAAAGAAGGCGGTTAGTATCAAGGAAATAGAATATTCGGTATTTATGAATATATATATATATATATTCCGAGAGGATGTAAATAAGTATTTCAGTGATATCGATGATACATCATCATCATATTCAACTAATATAAGTAAAGAGTTTACGTTGTCAACATTAAAGAAGGAAAAAGAAATAACTATTCGAGATTGTATCAGTAAAATTAGTTTAAAACAGAAAGAATGGAATAGGTTATATAATTTATTACCATTTTTGATGGCAGTAATAAACTATCAACATCGGAGTGCTTATCTTGTGAAAGATTATTATGATTCCTATTTAAGACAATGTATGGAACAGCAGGTTTTGAAACTTGATCAACAACCCATCGTACCGTATGAGATAAATACGATCACCATTAATTACTCAAGATTATTTCATGAAATCCCTATATTATGTACGAGTAAATTCGAAGATTATTTTAATAATGCTATTCAGACATCTATAAATAGCGTCATTAATTAGATCGAAAATTCAGTATTCATTTAAACATTCACAAAGATGTATCCAGATTTCTCAGATATTGAAGGCGAGTTTAATATGACATCGCCGAAGTATATGCTTCATAAACAACGAGTGTCATCATATAAGAAAAACTGGCCACAATCATTAAAATATCTTATTGAACCGTTATGTGATGCTTGTTTTTATTACACTCAGAAAGGTGATGAGGTGAGATGCTTTTGCTGTGGTGGAATCTTGAAAAACTGGGGTGATGATGCTGAACAACCACCATGGGATCAGCATGCTATATGGTTTCCAAAATGTGATTACATCAATATGGTGAAGGGGTCAACTTTTAAAAATTTTGTTCGAGAAAAATTAGTTGTTAGTGTATAATTAAGAAAAAATGATGTAGAAATAATATCAAAAAATTACAATACGTACAAAAAAAAAATTGTTTTTATTAAAGTCTTTACTATCGTCATCGTCGTTGTCGTCATCGGAAAATTCATGTTTGATCATGTTCATAAATCATAGATTTGTTGTTTGATATGTATACCGACCCGCCCACTTTTTTTTTTTAAATTATGAGGATCGGTTTCGCTCTGTCCATTAACTTGAGAACTCGTTGTTCTCGGTCCGTTAATTTGAGGAATTGATCTCATATGTGTATTATGTGCGTCTGGGCACTTTAAATTGTTTTCATTATAAAATATATTTTGATTTTGATTATGAGCGTCTTGTAGGCTCTGTGGATTTATTTTCTTATTAACTAAATTATGAGGATCGGTTTCGCTCTGTCCATTAACTTGAGAACTCGTTGTTCTCGGTTCGTTAATTTGAGGAATTGATCTCTCTTGTGTGTGTTGTGCGGCTGGGCACTTTAGGTGTGTTTTGTTATAAGATATGATTTGAGCGTCTTGTTGGCTCAGTGGGTTATTTTCATTATGTGATACTAAATATAACTGTGGTATTACACCCATTTGGAGAGAGTTATCGTGGCTTGTTTTGTTGCACGGGTCATTCAAGTAGATAGTTAAGGGATCCAATGACGGCGGCTCTCCTACTGCTGGCTGGATCCAGGGTCGTTTCCCTGATTTTGATGCGTTACGTTTTGATTTTCTTGTTGTTGTGGGTATGTCATGTTTATTCTCATTTTACTAAATTGTTCTTCTAATTCTGTTGTTCTTCGTGGTTGTTGGTTGTGGTTTTGTCGTCCTAGAAATTTGTTTCTACATTCTTCAATTGTGTGTCCTCGTGTTACTTTACAGTGTGAACAATATTTAGGGGTTGTATTTTGGTACGGTATCGGTTTGTATGTAGTGAAATTTGGTTGTTGTTGGTTTGTTGTATTGTAATTCTGATATGTTGGTCTATAATTATTAGGATTTCTTGTCTCATTCGTTGGTTGTTTGTAATTTGTGAACTGTGGTTGGTGTTGATTATTATTCTGTGGTCTGTGTTGGAATGGTTTGTGTTGTATGTTTCTGCTTTCCATGTTCATCCTGGTGTGGCAAGAATTCCAAGAATGTTCAAATTTTCTGCAATAGCTACATGTTGGTAGATTCATTTGTTCCTGTCTATTTTGGTAATTGTTTCTATTATTCAATGTTGGGTTCATTGTTGCTGTTAGTAGATGTTCTATTATCTCTGTTTCGTCTATTATTTTATCTAGGTCTTTTGTTTCACTAGTTTTTTTTTTTTTTTTAAACACCTTTATTGGTATGGCTACTACAATCTTAAACATTATTAATTCGTTTAATTCATTAGTACGGTTGACATTAGTACTCATGAGATAAGCATAAACTTGTGTAGGTTTGCTGCACCAGCGTCCAGTTCCCCTGAGGTATGATGATATTCACTCGGTTAACTCATGTGGTTTGGTTCGTTTGAGCCGCCTTACTTCGTTTGTAGTATCCAGTAGTTGTACGGCTTCAACGTTGGTGTGGATGAGAAGTTTCTTTTCATGTTTGATGGCACATTCGCGGATGACGTCATCTATCAGTTGTATTTGTAAATCATTGTGTATTTCCCTGTTAGTCACAAATCGGTAGGCATTGGTGATCATTCGAAGAAATTTATTTTGACTACGTTGGATAATGTCTCTATTGGACTTATGTGTACAACCCCATATCTGCGCACCATACATCCATATTGGCTTGAAGATGGTCTGGTAAATTAGTCTTTTGCAATACAGGTTCATTTTGGAATGATGCCCAATTAACCAGTACATTTGACGTTGTTTTAATCGTATCTGTTCAGCTTTTTGTCTCACGTGATGTTTCCAGTTTAGCTTTGAGTCTAGATGCAGACCAAGGTATTTGGCAGATTCAGCCTGCGGCACTTGTACCCCGTTTATGTATATGTGCTGGTTGATATTTTTGGGTCGGAGCGTAAATGTCACATGGGTTGATTTACGCTCATTAAGCGCGATTTTCCAATCAATCGTCCATTTAGTAACGTTGTTCATTGCTCGTTGAAGATTTTTCACTGCCCTTTGTTGAGATTCGTCTATTGCCATAATAACAGTGTCGTCAGCAAACGTACCGATGAATGTTTTGTTCGTTGTAGGTATGTCTGCAGTGTAGAGAAGGTAGAGGAGGGGTCCTAATACGCTTCCCTGCGGAACTCCCGCTAGCGTCGGATAAAATTCAGAACATGTTTCTTCATGGATCACTCTGAATTTGCGATCAGAGAGGTATGATTCAAGCAGCTCGCAATAATTTTGTGGTAACATTTTGCTCATCTTAAATGTTAATCCCTCGTGCCAAACCCTATCAAACGCCTGGGATACGTCCAGAAATACAGCGGGGCAGTATTTCTTTTCTTCTAACGCTTGTTCTATCACCGTAGTGATTCGATGGACTTGATCTATTGTAGAGTGGTTACTCCTGAATCCAAATTGAAAGTCAGGAACGTTTACCATTGGCTTGAGACGTTTCAGAAGTAGTTTTTCAAATAGCTTTGATAAGGTCGGGAGCAGTGAGATTGGTCTGTACGATGTTACTTCTTCATCTGGTTTGCCTGGTTTCTTCAGCATAATTATTTGGGCCGTTTTGAAGCATTTGGGTACATACTTCAACCTCATACAGGCATTAAATAAGTATGTGATCATGATGATTGCTTTACGTGGTAGTTCCTTGAATAGACCCGGTGATATTTCATCAATTCCTGGTGCCTTTTTTTGGTTAAGATTTTTGTCGATTTCTTCGGCAATTTCCATTGGCGTGACCCTTTTAAAATCCTGACTTGGTTGATAAACAGGTGTTACGTCGATGTTGGATTGAATGTCATGGGGTTGAAATACTGTTGCTAGGTGTTGAGCAAAGAGTTCCACTTTTTCCTTGTCTTGTCGAACCCAACTGCCTTGAGCATTTCTTATGGGTGGTATCCGAGCTACAGGTCGTTTAAATTTTCTGGTGGCTTTCCATAACGAGTGGTCTTTATCTATTTCTGGACCTAGCCCGCTTAAGAAGTTGTCGAAGCAATCTTGTTTAAAGATTTTGATTAGCCTATTGACTTTGTTACTTATCCGATTGAAGGTTGTTTTGTCAATGGGATTTCTGGTGAGATGCCATATTCTTCTTGCCTTTCTTCTTTCCTTGATTTGTTCCCTGATCTCAGCAGGGTATTTGACTTCCATGTTCGCTTTTTCCTTTAATTCTGGAGTAGCGAGGCTGGCAGCCTTTCGAGTGTGTTCAATGAAATTCTGTGTTTGATGTTCCAATTCCTCATTACTTTTGATACTCACTTTTAATTCAACTAGCTCTTCTAACTTTTCTCTGAAGAGATTCCAATCCGTAAATTTATTAGTAAGGTTTCGCTTTTTTTGTTTTTTGATTACTATAGCGCTTACTGACAACAGTACAGGAATGTGATCAGATGTTAAGTCGTTAATCCCTTCGGCTCTAGTGTAACTGGATGAAATACCCTTTATGATAAAGAAATCAAGTAGATCTGGTATTTTGCCTGGATCCGTTGGCCAATACGTTGGCCCTCCTGGAGACAGATATTCACATTTATTTTCATGAATGGCATTGAACAGAGCATTTCCTTTTCCAGGAGAAATTATCCTGGAACCCCAAGCTGTATGTTTTATATTGTAGTCCTCTCCAATAATAAATCTTTGACCTAGTTTATTGAAGACGTTATTAAATTGTAACTTCGTTGGTGTATGCCGTGGAGGACAGTATGCTGCCGCAATATTTAGTACTGCGCCATTATATTGGATTGAGATAACCGTTGCTTGCATATAGCTTTCCCGAATATCCTCTTCTTGATTATGTTTAATATTATTTTTGATTAATACAGCTGAACCACCTCTAGCTCTTTCACTAGGATGGGTTGTCCAGTAGGAGTTGAATCCCTTTATTCTAAAAAAACTTTTGCTAGAGAAGTGCGTTTCTGAAATCAGCGCTATATCTATATTGTTTGTATAGAGAAATATTTCCAGTTCCTGGGCTCGTTGGTTGAGCCCATTGGCGTTCCAAGTTACAACGCGTAGGAACGAGTTAATCATTTTTGTGTATGCTGACTTTTTTACTTGATGGATAGAAATTAATTTCCAGTTTTGCCACCCTTTCTGCTAAGTGACCAAGTGTCTGTTGAATTTGACTGAGCATTTTAAAGATTTCAGTGTTATTAAACTCGTTATTAACTTCTGGGTGTTTGTTGTTTTGGTTTAATTCATTAGCTGATTTCATGATTTGCGCATAAGATAATCCAACTGTGGATGGTGTAATTGTTGTTTGAGGTTTATCTGCTTTGGTTTGTAATCGATGTACTACGCTTGTTCTATTACTCTGTTGGCTTTTAATTTTGTTCTGATATACAGGGCATCCTTTATAATTTGCAGTATGTCCTTCTTGATGACAAAGAGCACATGAAGGTTCGCTATCTGGTTGTTTTTTGCATTTTGTTGTGTGGTGATCTTCAGCACATTTCACGCATTTGGTTTGACGATAGCAAAAACTCTTGGTATGTCCGAGTTGTTGACAATTTGTACATTGTGGAATGCCCCTTGTCTTGTTAGGTGGCTCAATTTTAACTGTACAGTATGCAAGTTTCTTGATGTTGAATACTTCTTTATTGTTGTCTTTTTGTTTTAAATCGATGTAAAACAATGGAAAGTGTTTCCTGACTTTTACACCATCAATTGTGACCATTTTGAATATGTTGGTAACACCTGCGACTTCATGTCCCATTTTTTCTAAGTCTGCTTTAATTTCATCATGACTAATGGATGATGGTAGGCCTCTGATAACCACTCTATAAGCCTTTTCACTCTTCAGCTGATAGGTGTGATATTCGATATTTTTTAGTTGGTTGCTGGGTTCATTTTTTAATTCTTCCAATAGTTTTTTGACATTTCTGTAGTCATTTTCATTTTGAACGGTAACTTTAATGTCGCTGTTTGAAAGCGCTTTAAAATTAGTTGGTTCACTAGCGGTTTTTATTATTTTTTGTCGAAAAAGTTCGAAATTGTTGATGTTGCTCACGTTAATGGGTGGAGGCAATGGTATTTTTTTGTTTTCTTGTTCAGTGTTATTGTTCACACTTTGTGTAGTATGTTTTGGAGGCGTTTTCGTTTTTGTGCGCCTACGTTTTTTGGTATTTCTGTTAAAAGTACTGCCAACTTCGTTTTCCAGATCTTCCTCATCCGTGCAATATTCCTCTTGACTCAGAGCATTGAATCTATTATTATGTTGAAGAACTGGAAATTGCCGCAGCAACCAGTTGGAATTATTTGAATGATCAAGTTGAACGGTTGATGGCTGATTTTGGTTAGAAGATGGATTTTTAACTCGTGATGAATCCTCAGCTTTGTTATTTATAACCTTTTCTTTTAGTGTAGAGTTTTCTCTCTTAAGCTCAGCAACTTCGTTGCTCAACTGCGCAATTATTTTCTCCATTTTTTTAAATTTATTCAACAGCTCCTCGCTGTTTATAATATTTGCTGATGTACACGCAATTTGTTCTGACACTGATGTTTTTTTTTCAGTGGAGGCTGCGTCTTTTGCAAATATGACATTTTTCATTGGAGATCTGAGCGTCCTAGAGCTCCTTTGGAATGAAAATTGTTCAGCGTTAATCATTTGACCGACCGGATTTGATGTTACCTGGTTATGCACCAGATTATCCTCCTCAGAATCCATACAGGCCAATCTGCGTGGATTTACCAATGTTGAAATTGGTGTACCACCTTAATTTAAATTGTAAAACAACTCATCGACCCAATAATTTTGGCCGGGAGTGTATGTTAAATAATTTAAAAAAGCTAGCACTGCACTTTTAATTTTTTCACAATATGTAACACTATTTTGGTTTCGCAATTATATAAGTATGTATATAGAACAAACACTTATGAGAACACTATAGTGGTTTCATAATATATATATAACACTTAAATGACTAATCATCAAAAGAAAATTTAATAAAATAATTACACAAATTTGCAAAAAATTTAAAAAATTAACAAGACAATAAAACACGTCCGAAATGAACGACTGTTGAAATATATGTTGCCATTTTTTCTTTTACTTTGATGTTAATTAATCCTTTTTTAAATATTACAATTGAATTGACCTTAATGTGGTTGTTATAATCTGCATTAATTTCATCTAAGTTATACTTTTCTTTGTATCCGTTTTTATACTTTTCCACCGCTTCGCCTAATCTGTATCCAAAGTTCCTAATGGATTCTCCGTATTTTTGTCTGGTTTCTTTCATCTCTCTCTCTAATTCATCTAATGATACTATCGTCTGATACATATTATTCAATAAAGTTTTGAGCGTCTGATATTCTGTTATGTTCCTATTGTTTATTCGTGTATATGCTTCTCCTGTTAGTCTAAATTTGATTAGTCTACCGAATATTACTTTTTCTTCGGGTGTTAGCGTTTCAAATAATAGGTCTGACATTTCCAAAAATCGTGTCAGCTCATTTCTTCGGTTGTCCCCGGAAAATTCTGGGATGATATTTGTGATATTCTTCTGTATTTTATATTGATCCATATTTATTTTTTGTGCTTCTTCAATGTTTTGTACGACTCTTGTATCTTCTTCAATTTTGTTGCGTTGTATCTGCCTGGTTTGACTACGGGTGCGGTCTTCTCTGTATAATGATGGTTGTCTTCTGTTGATTGGTGTACTTATTGGAGATCGTTGTGTTTTGTTTGATTCTCCACTGAATGGCCAATTATTGTACATATAACGTTTTACTTTCCAAATGTGTGAATTTATTATAATTTAGTGTTTTTTCTAGGATTTTCAACCTTATGTGAAATTTGATATTCTGTTAGGATTTGCAACCTTAAGAGTTTTGTTGGTTTTGAATTATGGGATTTTCAACCCTTGTGTGATTATATTTTTGTTTAATTCTGTTGAACTTAACCTATTTCGCCACAGGTGCGAATTTCTACAGCGCCAATTCTTTTATTATATAAAAGATTAAATGTTTTAATATATAAGATGATTATGTATATTAATGTGTTTTTTGTCGAATGTATTGAATTTATATATAGATTATATAGAATATAGAATTTGAATTGAAAATGTAAGGAATTGTATTTATTTATAATTTATAGAATATTGATGTGTGTTAATAATTAGATACGTTTATTATATGTTGGTATGTTTTTATCGTGTAATTTAGATTCGTGAATATACTTGGTATGTCTAATTATTATATGTGAGATTGTCTTTTTATTAAATCATCTTTAAAATTATAAAATTAATTCTTAAATTAATTTTATAATTTATTTGCGCTAATTAGTGTCTCAAACTATCACCACCATGTATCGGGTCATGTATCTGCTATGCACATCCATAGTAAGCGACACTTATTTGCGAGATGATTGTTATATCGTTGAGTTGTTAAGTCAATGTCCGTATTCGGTTGGACTTATGGTGGAATGCACCAGTGTTAATAAGTAATTTAATAATTTTGTGTTACGTTTAATTCAACCCTCTAGCTTTTCCCATAGCTAGACGAGAGTACTTAGTAGTTTGCTCTCGGAGAGTTTAAACTTTGTATATAATATATAATACTTCCAATTTTCAGGTATCCTTTGATTTATTTGTTTTCACACTTTTTTTTATTTTTTATTTGAAAGAAATTTATAAATTTTATTTTGAATTTGAAAATTTATTTTTACTTTAAAATATATTATTAAGTATTAAAACTTCTACTTATAAAAATGAATGACTTATTATATTTACATTATTTATATGACTATTACTTAAATGACAATTTCATTATAAAAACGTAGGGTTTTTATATGAAATTTTAAGAGGAGAAAATAGTACTAAATTTTATTTTGTGTTTTTACTTTACTGTGATTTGTTAATTTCTACTATTTCCCTTTCTCTATTTCTTTTATTTTGTGGGCGTACTTCTTATTTAATTTAATTTTATTATTTTTGAAAATTTTGAAGTGTTACTTGATTTGGGTCTATTTAACGGTTTTTGTCTTTTTGTTGTTTTTTAGTGATAACAGATGAATATCGGATATTCTTTACGATCGTACATTATATAGTAAAGTTCCGACTTTCTTGTTATCTATTTTTCTGTTATTTATGTTTTTGTTTTGTATCGTAATTATCTACTTGTTTTATTGATTCATACAGAAATTGATTTTTTATTTATGTTCTATTTTTTATTTGTTTTTTATTTGTTTGTTGGTAATGATTTATGTTTTCAGATTTATGATTCTGTATTTTTTATTGATCTTTTTTCTTAATTTTGTTTTGTGTGGTTTTCGATAAGAACTTGTCTTTTTGTTATTTATGTTTATATTTTAATTATGCTTGTATTCTGGGGATAACATTTTTCCTGTCTGATATGTGCAGGTGATGCTTCCCTAAAACACAACATAGGCTGGCCCTCAAGGAAGAAATTTTGTGGGGTTTTGAAGAAAGCCCAGAAAATTTCTTTAGGTATATGTATGTTAAACATATGTAAATTGATTTTCTTATGTTCTAATGTTAGTTGTTGTCTTTTTAGTTGTGTTACAATGAAATTTGATATCGTCTTGTGTGGATCCTTGTTGTATATGTTGTTCTTTTTCTTTTTCTTTTTCATCTTTGGTTTGTTATGGAGATCATTTTTAGGTTCTCGTATTTGTTGCACAAGTTATTTTTGTTTATTTCATCTGTGATGGTTTTGTTGGTTGTTTTCAGGTCATTGTACTTGTCACATGTGTTATTATCTTTTGTGATGGCCCTGGTTATCGTTTTCAGGTCGTTGTTCTGATGATCACTTTCGGGTCGTTGTACTTGTTACATGTGTTATTTTTTTGTTTCTTTTTCCATGTCTTTTGTTTCTGAGTTTAATGAGTTCGGGATTTTTATCTTTTTGTTGTCTATTTCTTGCTTGTGCCGTTGTTTGAATGTTTTATCTTTGGTAATTATGTGTGAATAGTAAAATTGTATTTTTACGTGTATCCCTTTTTATTTTTTTATTTTTAGGTTGTTGACATGTTTATTTTAAGTTTTATTATTTTAGATTTTTATTTTTATTGTTGTAGTTTTTTTTTATAGTATTTAGTTCGATTTTATTAATGATTTTATTATATTAATTAGCGTATTATTTATTGTTGTTGTTTATTATTGATTCGCGGTCTTGTTTTGAGTGTTCTGGTATTTATTACTGTATTCATTTGTATTGTTTTATAATTTCATTTATTGTTATATTTTATGACTACCGATCAAGGATGTGTTGGTGTACCTGTTTGTCTCTCCTTTAACTTGTTCTTCTCATGGTTGATTTTTATCTCGTCTTTGTTGGAGTTCCTCTTGTTCGTTTTATTATGTTTTCTTATATTGTTGTAACTTTGTCGTATTTAATTTAGCTTAATTCTAATTTTTAGTACTTAATGTTAATTGAGGGTTTTTCTTAATTTGATTCTTAATTATTAATAATGTATTTTAATTTTCTTTATGATATACTAATTTTGTATTTGTTTTTTAATTCTTTACCGATTTTTATAAAAAAATTTGAAGTTTGAGAGTGAGAAAAAATTTTGTTGTTCAATTATAATTTTGATAATTCGTAATATTTTATGTTTGGGGTAGAAACTGTTATAAAAAATTTGGTTAATTGTTAGTTAGTTAGTAGTTCTTTTTTCTTCTTAAATTTGTTAGTTTAATTGTAAAGTTTTTCTTATAAGAAGGAAAAAGTTAGATGAATTAATTTTTCATCTTAAAAAATAAAATTTGTATTTTATGTTATTAGATCTTTCTTGGTTAATTTCTTTTGTTAAGTTTTTTGACTTTAAAGTTTTATGTGAATGAATTTTGTAATTTACTAGTTTTATTATTTTAACTTGTTCTTCCTCAATTGTTATTTTGTTATATTTGATTGAGAAAGGAAAAGTGGTTTGTTGATTGAAAATTTATTTAGCGATTTTTAAAATTTATTGAATTGAAGAAAATGTGTTTTAGTAGAAAAGTCCGGTTTTCTATGATGTTTTATCTTTTGATATATATTTGCAGCTGGGAAAAAGAAATTTGTTAAAACCATTTTTTTCTAATTTTGTAATTTGTATATTGATATGGAGGATTTGGTGAATATGGAATTCTAGTAGGGAATGTGTTTCTTAATTGGATTTCTTTATTTCGGTTTTTGTTATTTTGTTGGATATTCTGGGATATGTAATTTTTGTTTAATTGATGGGCTATTGAGCTCATTTTATTTATTGAATTTCGCGCTGGGATTGGAGCAGCGGTTTTTGTTTGTTTAAAATCTAAATTTTGGTTATATTGATTAATTCTATTAACTTGAGTGTTTTCTGTACTCTGTCGGTTAATTTGAGAACCAAGTTTGTTTGTTTGGTTTTGCGTCAGGCTGGTGACAGTTTTGGTTTGCTTAATATCTATTATATGATTTCGCGTTGGGCTGGGAACGGTGTGTATTTGATTGTATGTCGGGCAGGCGACAGTTTTTCTTTGCTTAATATCTATTATGTGATTTCGCGTTGGGCTGGCAACGGTTTGTGTTTGATTATATGTCGGGCTGGCGACGGTTTTTGTTTGCTTAATATCTATTATGTGATTTCGCGTTGGGCTGGCAACGGTTTGTATTTGATTATATGTCGGGCTGGCGACGGTTTTTGTTTTCTTAATATATAATATTTGATTATTTTGATTCGATTCGTTAGCTTGATTGTTTTGTGTGTCTGTGATTTTATTGTCTGTGATATTATATTGTTCAATTAAAGGGTTTTTGAACTTGACTTTTTTGGTTTTTCCTACCCGTATTTCGTTAAATATTTTGCGGATTATATATAAAATAATTATAATGTTTATGAATTTTAGGTTTTCGTTCGTTTGTTTATTTGTTTCATTAATTTCAAGATTTACGTTTTCTCGTCCGTTAGTTTGGGTAATTGATTTCGTTTGTACGTGGTGTGCGTCTGGGCACTTTAAATTTATTTGATTGTAATTTTGATTGTGAGCGACTTGTAGGCTCTGTTAGTTTATTTTCTTATTAACTAAATTATGAGGATCGGTTTCGCTCTGTCCATTAACTTGAGAACTCGTTGTTCTCGGTCCGTTAATTTGAGGAATTGATCTCATATGTGTATTATGTGCGTCTGGGCACTTTAAATTGTTTTCATTATAAAATATATTTTGATTTTGATTATGAGCGTCTTGTAGGCTCTGTGGATTTATTTTCTTATTAACTAAATTATGAGGATCGGTTTCGCTCTGTCCATTAACTTGAGAACTCGTTGTTCTCGGTTCGTTAATTTGAGGAATTGATCTCTCTTGTGTGTGTTGTGCGGCTGGGCACTTTAGGTGTGTTTTGTTATAAGATATGATTTGAGCGTCTTGTTGGCTCAGTGGGTTATTTTCATTATGTGGTACTAAATATAACTGTGGTATTACACCCATTTGGAGAGAGTTATCGTGGCTTGTTTTGTTGCACGGGTCATTCAAGTAGATAGTTAAGCGATTTTCTTGTTGTTGTGGGTATGTCATGTTTATTCTCATTTTACTAAATTGTTCTTCTAATTCTGTTGTTCTTCGTGGTTGTTGGTTGTGGTTTTGTCGTCCTAGAAATTTGTTTCTACATTCTTCAATTGTGTGTCCTCGTGTTACTTTACAGTGTGAACAATATTTAGGGGTTGTATTTTGGTACGGTATCGGTTTGTATGTAGTGAAATTTGGTTGTTGTTGGTTTGTTGTATTGTAATTCTGATATGTTGGTCTATAATTATTAGGATTTCTTGTCTCATTCGTTGGTTGTTTGTAATTTGTGAACTGTGGTTGGTGTTGATTATTATTCTGTGGTCTGTGTTGGAATGGTTTGTGTTGTGTGTTTCTGCTTTCCATGTTCATCCTGGTGTGGCAAGAATTCCAAGAATGTCCAAATTTTCTGCAATAGCTACATGTTGGTAGATTCATTTGTTCCTGTCTATTTTGGTAATTGTTTCTATTATTCAATGTTGGGTTCATTGTTGCTGTTAGTAGATGTTCTATTATCTCTGTTTCGTCTATTATTTTATCTAGGTCTTTTGTTTCACTAGTTGCCATTTTTTCTTTTACTTTGATGTTAATTAATTCTTTTTTAAATATTACAATTGAATTGACCTTAATGTGGTTGTTATAATCTGCATTAATTTCATCTAAGTTATACTTTTCTTTGTATCCGTTTTTATACTTTTCCACCGCTTCGCCTAATCTGTATCCAAAGTTCCTAATGGATTCTCCGTATTTTTGTCTGGTTTCTTTCATCTCTCTCTCTAATTCATCTAATGATACTATCGTCTGATACATATTATTCAATAAAGTTTTGAGCGTCTGATATTCTGTTATGTTCCTATTGTTTATTCGTGTATATGCTTCTCCTGTTAGTCTAAATTTGATTAGTCTACCGAATATTACTTTTTCTTCGGGTGTTAGCGTTTCAAATAATAGGTCTGACATTTCCAAAAATCGTGTCAGCTCATTTCTTCGGTTGTCCCCGGAAAATTCTGGGATGATATTTGTGATATTCTTCTGTATTTTATATTGATCCATATTTATTTTTTGTGCTTCTTCAATGTTTTGTACGACTCTTGTATCTTCTTCAATTTTGTTGCGTTGTATCTGCCTGGTTTGACTACGGGTGCGGTCTTCTCTGTATAATGATGGTTGTCTTCTGTTGATTGGTGTACTTATTGGAGATCGTTGTGTTTTGTTTGATTCTCCACTGAATGGCCAATTATTGTACATATAACGTTTTACTTTCCAAATGTGTGAATTTATTATAATTTAGTGTTTTTTCTAGGATTTCCAACCTTATGTGAAATTTGATATTCTGTTAGGATTTGCAACCTTAAGAGTTTTGTTGGTTTTGAATTATGGGATTTTCAACCCTTGTGTGATTATATTTTTGTTTAATTCTGTTGAACTTAACCTATTTCGCCACAGGTGCGAATTTCTACAGCGCCAATTCTTTTATTATATAAAAGATTAAATGTTTTAATATATAAGATGATTAATGTGATATATTAATGTGTTTTTTGTCGAATGTATTGAATTTATATATAGATTATATAGAATATAGAATTTGAATTGAAAATGTAAGGAATTGTATTTATTTATAATTTATAGAATATTGATGTGTGTTAATAATTAGATACGTTTATTATATGTTGGTATGTTTTTATCGTGTAATTTAGATTCGTGAATATACTTGGTATGTCTAATTATTATATGTGAGATTGTCTTTTTATTAAATCATCTTTAAAATTATAAAATTAATTCTTAAATTAATTTTATAATTTATTTGCGCTAATTAGTGTCTCAAACTATCACCACCATGTATCGGGTCATGTATCTGCTATGCACATCCATAGTAAGCGACACTTATTTGCGAGATGATTGTTATATCGTTGAGTTGTTAAGTCAATGTCCGTATTCGGTTGGACTTATGGTGGAATGCACCAGTGTTAATAAGTAATTTAATAATTTTGTGTTACGTTTAATTCAACCCTCTAGCTTTTCCCATAGCTAGACGAGAGTACTTAGTAGTTTGCTCTCGGAGAGTTTAAACTTTGTATATAATATATAATACTTACAATTTTCAGGTATCCTTTGATTTATTTGTTTTCACACTTTTTTTTATTTTTTATTTGAAAGAAATTTATAAATTTTATTTTGAATTTGAAAATTTATTTTTACTTTAAAATATATTATTAAGTATTAAAACTTCTACTTATAAAAATGAATGACTTATTATATTTACATTATTTATATGACTATTACTTAAATGACAATTTCATTATAAAAACGTAGGGTTTTTATATGAAATTTTAAGAGGAGAAAATAGTACTAAATTTTATTTTGTGTTTTTACTTTACTGTGATTTGTTAATTTCTACTATTTCCCTTTCTCTATTTCTTTTATTTTGTGGGCGTACTTCTTATTTAATTTAATTTTATTATTTTTGAAAATTTTGAAGTGTTACTTGATTTGGGTCTATTTAACGGTTTTTGTCTTTTTGTTGTTTTTTAGTGATAACAGATGAATATCGGATATTCTTTACGATCGTACATTATATAGTAAAGTTCCGACTTTCTTGTTATCTATTTTTCTGTTATTTATGTTTTTGTTTTGTATCGTAATTATCTACTTGTTTTATTGATTCATACAGAAATTGATTTTTTATTTATGTTCTATTTTTTATTTGTTTTTTATTTGTTTGTTGGTAATGATTTATGTTTTCAGATTTATGATTCTGTATTTTTTATTGATCTTTTTTCTTAATTTTGTTTTGTGTGGTTTTCGATAAGAACTTGTCTTTTTGTTATTTATGTTTATATTTTAATTATGCTTGTATTCTGGGGATAACATTTTTCCTGTCTGATATGTCCAGGTGATGCTTCCCTAAAACACAACAATGCCAGAAAAGGGACATTATTAAATATACGAGGTCAAATGCCAGAAAAGATACATTTTCCACATAATTACGGGAATATCTTGTAAAAAACGAGAAAATATGCCAGAAACGGGACATTATTAAATATACGAGGTCAAATGTCAGAAAAGATACATTTTTCCACATAATTACGAGAATATCTTGTAAAAAACGAGATAATATGCCAGAAAAGGGACATTATTAAATATACGAAATCAAATGCCAGAAAATTGACATTTTTCCACATAATTACGGGAAAATCTTGCTAAAAACGGGGTAATATGCCAGAAAAGAGACATTATTAAATATACGAGGTCAAATGCCAGAAAATAGAAATTTTTTCACATAATTGCGGGAAAATCTTGTAAAAAACGAGATAATATGCCAGAAAAGGGACATTATTAAATATACGATTTCAAATGCCAGAAAAGATACATTTGTCCACATAATTACGGGGAAATCTTGTTAAAAACGAGCAAATATGCCAGAAAAGAGACATTTTTAAATATACGAGGTCAAATGCCAGAAAAGATACATTTTTCCACATAAGTATTGGAATATCTTGTTAAAAACGTGGTAATATGCCAGAAAAGAGACATTATTAAATATACGAGGTCAAATGCCAGAAAATAGACATTTTTCCACATAATTACGGGAATATCTTGTTAAAAACGAGCAAATATGCCAGAAAAGATACATTTTACCACATAATTACGGGAATATCATGTAAAAAACGAGATAATATGCCAGAAAACGGACATTATTAAATATACGAGGTCAAATGCCAGAAAATAGACATTTTTCCACATAATTATGGGAAAATCTTGTTAAAAACGAGGTAATATGCCAGACAAGGGACATTATTAAATATACGAGGTCAAATTGCCAGATAATAGACATTTTTCCACATAATTACGAGGAAATCTTGTTAAAAACGAGGTAATATGCCAGAAAAGAGACATTATTAAATATACGAGGTCAAATGCCAGAAAAGATACATTTTTCCACATAATTACGGGAATATCTTGTAAAAAACGAGATAATACGACAGAAAAAGGACATTATTAAATATACGAGGTCAAATGCCAGAAAATAGACATTTTTCCACATAATTACGGGAAAATCTTGTTAAAAACGAGCAAATATGCCAGAAAAGAGACATTATTAAATATACGAGGTCAAATGCCAGAAAAGATACATTTTACCACATAATTACGGGAATATCATGTAAAAAACGAGATAATATGCCAGAAAACGGACATTATTAAATATACGAGGTCAAATGCCAGAAAAGATACATTTTTCCACATAATTACGGGAAAATCTTGTTAAAAACGAGGTAATATGTCAAAAAAGGGACATTATTAAATATACGAGGTCAAATGCCAGAAAATAGACATTTTTCCACATAATTACGAGAAAATCTTGTTAAAAACGAGGTAATATGCCAGAAAAGAGACATTATTAAATATACGAGGTCAAATGCCAGAAAAGATACATTTTTCCACATAATTACGGGAATATCTTGTAAAAAAAGAGATAATATGCCAGAAAAGGGACATTATTAAATATACGAGGGCAAATGCCAGAAAATAGACATTTTTCCACATAATTACGGGAAAATCTTGTTAAAAACGAGATAATATGCCAGAAAAGGGACATTATTAAATATACGAGGTCAAATGCCAGAAAATAGACATTTTTCCACATAATTACGGGAATATCTTGTTAAATACGAGGTAATATGCCAGAAAATGGACATTTTTAACTATACGAGGTCAAATGCCAGAAAAGATACATTTTTCAACATAAATAATTGGAATACCTTGTAAGAAACGAGATAATATGCCAGAAAAGAGACATTATTAAATATACGAGGTCAAATGCCAGAAAAGATACATTTTTCCACATAATTACGGGAATATCTTGTAAAAAACGAGATAATATGCCAGAAAAGAGTCATTTTTAAATATACGAGGTCAAATGCCAGAAAAGATACATTTTTCCACATAATTATGGGAATATCTTGTTAAAAAAGAGGTAATATGCCAGAAATGGGACATTATTAAATATACGAGGTCAAATGCCAGAAAATAGACATTTTTCCACATAATTACGGGAATATCTTGTTAAAAACGAGCAAATATGCCAGAAAAGAGACATTATTAAATATACGAGGTTAAATGCCAGAAAAGATACATTTTACCACATAATTACGGGAATATCATGTAAAAAACGAGATAATATGCCAGAAAACGGACATTATTAAATATACGAGGTCAAATGCCAGAAAATAGACATTTTTCCACATAATTACGGGAAAATCTTGTTAAAAACGAGGTAATATGCCAGAAAAGGGACATTATTAAATATACGAGGTCAAATGCCAGAAAATAGACATTTTTCCACATAATTACGAGAAAATCTTGTTAAAAACGAGGTAATATGCCAGAAAACGGACATTATTAAATATACTAGGTCAAATGCCAGAAAATAGACATTTTTCCACATAATTACGGGAAAATCTTGTTAAAAACCAGGTAATATGCCAGAAAAGGGACATTATTAAATATACGAGGTCAAATGCCAGAAAATAGACATTTTTCCACATAATTACGAGAAAATCTTGTTAAAAAGGAGGTATTATGCCAGAAAAGAGAAATTATTAAATATACGAGGTCAAATGCCAGAAAAGATACATTTCTCCACATAATTACGGGGAAATCTTGTTAAAAACGAGATAATATGCCAGAAAAGAGACATTTTTAAATATACGAGGTCAAATGCCAGAAAAGATACATTTTTCCACATAATTATGGGAATATCTTGTGAAAAACGAGGTAATATGCCAGAAAAGAGACATTATTAAATATACGAGGTGAAATGCCAGAAAATAGACATTTTTCCACATAATTACTGGAATACCTTGTTAAAAACGAGCAATATGCCAGAAAAGAGACATTATTAAATATACGAGGTCAAATGCCAGAAAAGTTACATTTTTCCACATAATTACGGGAATATCTTGTTAAAAACGAGCAAATATGCCAGAAAAGAGACATTATTAAATATACGAGGTCAAATGCCAGAAAATAGACATTTTTCCACATAATTACGGGAATATCTTGTTAAAAACGAGCAAATATGCCAGAAAAGTGACATTATTAAATATACGAGGTCAAATGCCAGAAAAGATACATTTTACCACATAATTACGGGAATATCATGTAAAAAACGAGATAATATGCCAGAAAACGGACATTATTGAATATACGAGGTCAAATGCCAGAAAATAGACATTTTTCCACATAATTACGGGAAAATCTTGTTAAAAACGAGGTAATATGCCAGAACAGGGACATTATTAAATATACGAGGTCAAATGCCAGAAAATAGACATTTTTCCACATAATTACGAGAAAATCTTGTTAAAAACGAGGTAATATGCCAGAAAAGAGACATTATTAAATATACGAGGTCAAATGCCAGAAAAGATACATTTTACCACATAATTACGGGAATATCATGTAAAAAACGAGATAATATGCCAGAAAACGGACATTATTAAATATACGAGGTCAAATGCCAGAAAATAGACATTTGTCCACATAATTACGGGAAATTCTTGTTAAAAACGAGGTAATATGCCAGAAAAGGGACATTATTAAATATACGAGGTCAAATGCCAGAAAATAGACATTTTTCCACATAATTACGAAAAAATCTTGTTAAAAACGAGGTAATATGCCAGAAAAGAGACATTATTAAATATACGAAGTCAAATGCCAGAAAAATACATTTTTCCACATAATTACGGGAATATCTTGTAAAAAACGAGATAATATGCCAGAAAACGGACATTATTAAATATACGAGGTCAAATGCCAGAAAATAGACATTTTTCCACATAATTACGGGAATATCTTGTTAAAAACGAGCAAATATGCCAGAAAAGGGACATTATTAAATATACGAGGTCAAATGCCAGAAAAGATACATTTTACCACATAATTACGGGAATATCATGTAAAAAACGAGATAATATGCCAGAAAACGGACATTATTAAATATACGAGGTCAAATGCAGAAAATAGACATTTTTCCACATAATTACGGGAATATCTTGTTAAAAACGAGCAAATATGCCAGAAAAGGGACTTATTAAATATACGAGGTCAAATGCCAGAAAATAGACATTTTTCCACATAATTACGAGAAAATCTTGTTAAAAACGAGGTAATATGCCAGAAAAGAGACATTATTAAATATACGAGGTCAAATGCCAGAAAAGATACATTTTTCCACATAATTACGGGAATATCTTGTAAAAAACGAGATAATATGCCAGAAAAGGGACATTATTAAATATACGAGGTCAAATGCCAGAAATAGACATTTTTCCACATAATTACGGGAAAATCTTGTTAAAAACGAGCAAATATGCCAGAAAGAGACATTATTAAATATACGAGGTCAAATGCCAGAAAGATACATTTTACCACATAATTACGGGAATATCATGTAAAAAACGAGATAATATGCCAGAAAACGGACATTATTAAATATACGAGGTCAAATGCCAGAAAAGATACATTTTTCCACATAATTACGGGAAAATCTTGTTAAAAACGAGGTAATATGCCAGAAAAGGGACACTATTAAATATACGAGGTCAAATGCCAGAAAATAGACATTTTTCCACATAATTACGAGAAAATCTTGTTAAAAACGAGATAATATGCCAGAAAAGAGACATTATTAAATATACGAGGTCAAATGCCAGTAAAGATACATTTTTCCACATAATTACGGGAATATCTTGTAAAAAACGAGATAATATGCCAGAAAAGGGACATTATTAAATATACGAGGTCAAATGCCAGAAAATAGACATTTTTCCACATAATTACGAGAAAATCTTGTTAAAAACGAGGTAATATGCCAGAAAAGGGACATTTTAAATATACGAGGTCAAATGCAAGAAAATAGACATTTTTCCACATAATTACGGGAATATCTTGTAAAAAACGAGATAATATGCCAGAAAAGGGACATTATTAAATATACGAGGTCAAATGCCAGAAAATAGACATTTTTCCACATAATTACGGGAATATCTTGTTAAAAACGAGGTAATATGCCAGAAAATGGACATTTTTAACTATACGAGGTCAAATGCCAGAAAAGATACATTTTTCAACATAATTATAGGAATACCTTGTAAGAAACGAGATAATATGCCAGAAAAGAGACATTATTAAATATACGAGGTCAAATGCCAGAAAAGATACATTTTTCCACATAATTACGGGAATATCTTGTTAAAAACGAGATAATACGCCAGAAAAGGGACATTATTAAATATACGAGGTCAAATGCCAGAATAGATACATTTTTCAACATAATTACGGGAAAATCTTGTTAAAAATTAAGGTAATTTGTCGGAAAGGGACATTATTAAATATACGAGGGCAAATGCCAGAAAATAGACATTTTACCACATAATTAAGGGAATATCTTGTAAAAAACGAGATAATATGCCAGAAAAGGGACATTATTAAATATACGAAATCAAATGCCAGAAAATAGACATTTTTCCACATAATTACGGGAAAATCTTGTTAAAAACGGGGTAATATGCCAGAAAAGAGACATTATTAAATATACGAGGTCAAATGCCAGAAAATAGACATTTTTCCACATAAAAAACGAGGTAATATGCCAGAAAAGGGACATATTTAAATATACGAGGTCAAATACCAGAAAAGAGATATTATTAAATATACGAGGTCAAATGCCAGAAAAGATACATTTTTCCACATAATTACGGGAAAATCTTGTTAAAAACGAGGTAATATGCCAGAAATGGGACATTTTTAACTATACGAGGTCAAATGCCAGAAAAGATACATATTTCCATATAATTACTGGAATACCTTGTAAAAAACGAGATAATATGCCAGAAAAGAGACATTCATAAATATACGAGGTCAAATGCCAGAAAAGGGACATTATTAAATATACGAGGTCAAATGCCAGAAAATAGACATTTTTCCACATAATTACGGGAAAATCTTGTTAAAAACGAGGTAATTTGTAATAAAAGGGACATTATTAAATATACGAGGTCAAATGCAAGAAAATAGACATTTTTCCACATAATTACGGGAATATCTTGTTAAAAACGAGCAAATATGCCAGAAAGAGACATTATTAAATATACGAGGTCAAATGCCAGAAAAGATACATTTTACACATAATTACGGGAATATCATGTAAAAAACGAGATAATATGCCAGAAAACGGACATTATTAAATATACGAGGTCAAATGCCAGAAAATAGACATTTTTCCACATAATTATGGGAAAATCTTGTTAAAACGAGGTAATATGTTAGTTAAGGGACATTATTAAATATACGAGGTCAAATGCCAGAAAATAGACATTTTTCCACATAAATTACGGGAAAATCTTGTTAAAAACGAGGTAATATGCCAGAAAAGGGACATTATTAAATATTCGAGGTCAAAATGCCAGAAAATAGACATTTTTCCACATAATTACGAGAAAATCTTGTTAAAAACGAGGTAATATGCCAGAAAAGAGACATTTTTAAATGTACGAGGTCAAATGCCAGAAAAGATACATTTTTCCACATAATTACGGGAATATCTTGGAAAAAACGAGATAATATGCCAGAAAAGGGACATTATTAAATAAACGAGGTCAAATGCCAGAAAATAGACATTTTTCCACATAATTACGGGAATATCTTGTTAAAAACGAGCAAATATGCCAGAAAAGAGACATTATTAAATATACGAGGTCAAATGCCAGAAAAGATACATTTTACCACATAATTACGGGAATATCATGTAAAAAA
>OX596380.1:113273003-113389567 GCA_951394425.1 Tipula unca
TATATATATATATATATATATATATATATATATATATATATATATATATATATATATATATATATATATATATATATATAAATATATATAAATATATATATATACTCCGGCTTCTTTGAGGCAGCCGGTGTAAAAATGTTTATATTTCCATCATTTTGTAATAACTTAGCAAGACCCTCTGACTTATAGATTTATCGTTAACCATAGTTCGAATGATATACAAGTAACTTACCTTTGTGTTGTAAACACTTGGTCGTTGTCGTGTGCCCACATTTTTATCTGTGTCATGTGATTTCTTTTGCGGTCCTCCCTCCTTTTATTTATTAAAGCCGGCTTTTTGTTGATCGGAGGTCCGTCCCTGACATCGAATTCTCTTTCTCACGCACTCTTCACTGAAATCTCATTGGTGCAGCTATACTCTGATGGAGTAGTCATTATTTCCTAAAGAGTATCTTCCATTACTATTCCTCCTGCTTGTGACTTAAAGATCAAATTGTAAGTTGCTGTGGCCGTTTCGTTAGTTTGTTTTTATAGCTGTGCTTCGCTCCAATACTCGACAGTTTGATCTCCTTTTCAAGATCGCAAAAAGATGTCTTAATCAGGCGTATGATCCTTACTATCTCGTGATGGACGTTGTGCCTATCCTTCACATACAGATTCAAGCTCTCGATATGCGATCCTAATTTCTGCAGTCTCTGATCAAGTACATTACGCTCGCTGTTTCCGAATTCGAGCTCGACTAGTCTTAGCGATGGCACACTAAGTAAACTTTTCTTTACAGGTGACCTCGTCGTTCGGTTGGTCCTAACAAGGCATATTTGCCATCTATGGCTTCATCCAGTGCCACCCGCCCTTCCTCCTGCTGGGAGGTAAAAGGCGCACTTATAGTATTTACTGCACCAGCAGCCAAGTTCTCCACTCACATCCGCGATTACGATACGTCGACGGCTGAAGCCGCTTGACCACCTCAAAAGCTGCTAGATTTCTTACTCGCTGCCGCGTAATCAGAGGTCGTTGTAGTTCGATGACGATTTCCGCGAATGGTAATCTATTTACTCGGGGCTTTCGCCTATTCGCCATCTGAGGACGCGCCCGATAGAAGACCTGCAACTCCCACGTATATATGTTTGTATACATTTGGGATGTAGGGATCAAAATCCTGTAGATTGTAAATAAATAACAAAATAAAAAGTTTGCAAAATTTGATTAAATGGACCATTCCACATTTTTCAAAAATAATATTTGAAATTCGTGATAAATGTGATTTCGATAGTTTGCTTATTCGATATTTCATATTACGATTATTAATTACCAAGATTATTATATTAGAATTCGATTTTTAAAGGATTATTGTCAAGGTTAACATTTCTTTCTCATACAAAAAGCACAACGTCAATTCGTTGTATTATTTTTTTTAGAAACGCGTCGTCATTTGCACTAGCTGGTTGCATAGTATTCCAATATCATTGTAAATACAGAACAGATTATTCGATTCATTTTATCATGTTTTATAATTGTGAACTTTAATATTCTGTTACACACATAGATAAATTACATAAAATAGTTGTGAGCAAAAGATTGCTTTGTTTTATTAAAAAGTAAACGAAAAGTATAAATTATGATTTTTTTCTTATTTTACAGCACGATGTCGTTCTGGCTGTGATGAAAAACATGGACATTGTTCAAAACCAAATGAGTGCCAGTGAGTATTTAAGCCTTATCAATTTTGCTTTTGTGTTTAATGATTATTTGCGTTTTCTTAAAAATGATTTTAGTACAATCATAATAAAGTATAGATAGTAACCAAGCTTTAATAAAAAGAAAGAGAGATAGACACGCCTATTTGTAAATTATTTCCCACGGCGTGAATTTCTTTTTAATGTACCCTGGATTAATATTTAAAGTAATAATAATAATATTGAAATTGAGATTGCAATCAATAAATTGTTTGTATATAAATACATTCACAAAAATTATATAGAATAAGAAGAAAGGAAACTAAATAACAAATTTCTTAACTTGCATGTGTGTATTTTATGCATTATAAGATTTGTGTTATTCAAACAGGTTACAATGTAAAAGATGAGATGAATGATTCATGTATTTGTTTTTAATTAATAAAAGTAAATAATATGTAACCTATTTTATTGATTTCATGTGTAAGTATATAGATATATATATATATATATATATATATATATATATATATATATATATATATATATATATATATATATATATATATATATATATATATATATATATATAATATATATATATATATATATATATATATATATATATATATATATATATATATATATATATATATATATATTATATAATATATATATATATATATATATATATATATATATATATATATATATATATATATATATATATATATATATATATATATATATATATATATATATATATATATATATATATATATATATATATATATATATATATATATATATATATATATATATATATATATATATATATATATATATATATATGTATATATATATATATATATATATATATATATATATATATTTTTATATATATATTTATTTATATATGTATATATTTATATATATTTATATATATTTATTTATTTATATTTATATTTATATTTATATTTATATTTATATTTATATTTATATTTATATTTATATTTATATTTATATTTATATTTATATTTATATTTATATTTATATTTATATTTATATTTATATTTATATTTATATTTATATTTATATTTATATTTATATTTATATTTATATTTATATTTATATTTATATTTATATTTATATTTATATTTATATTTATATTTATATTTATATTTATATTTATATTTATATTTATATTTATATTTATATTTATATTTATATTTATATTTATATTTATATTTATATTTATATTTATATTTATATTTATATTTATTTGTATACCTAATGAAAGTGTGTGTGTATGTACAAACAAGTATATATGCGATGAAAGTCTATGGGTGAGTTTCTCTATGTGTGTATGGTTCAAATCTGTTTCCATCTATATGTAAGTACATTGTATTAGACCTTATTGTCCACATGATAACGTCGAAATTCCTTTGGTGCGCTGCCACCTACAGACGTAGTACTCTACTATTCTGTCACTGGAAACATCGACATTAGTAATTGAAAACCGTATTGTAATTTTCATTCAAAACGTAGGAGGTTGTATCACTGCCACATCTTTCGAGCATTCCTTGTCATTTGCCACCAATGTGACACATATTCGATAAAACTATTGGTTTCTTTATTTTGATAATACGCAACAACATAATTTAAAAAAACAATTTATTTCGCTTCTTTGGCTTGTGACGTGTGATGTAGCTGTAAATGCAATGGTCCACTCTGAAACATCTACATTTTTTTTAAAGAAGTATCGATTACTACTGATTACTGTAATTATGTATACGCATTACTCAAAGTCACAAAAATAAAAAATACATAAAACTACATAATAAACTATGGTTCTGCGGGATCGTCGCAAAACAAAAAGAATCGTCACTAACTGATTGGCTCGGTTACCTAGGTTGATTATTCCAGTAAGGAACCAATCCAGTATAGGAACCAAGCGCAAATTTTAGCGAAAAAAAAATTTGATATAATTTTTTCTAATTAGCTAGAAAAACATATAATTTACATACATAGTTTTAACAAACTATTTAATTTATTTTATCGGTACCTCAGGATGCACCGCTGAAAATTATTTTTATTTACATAAGATAGTTTTCAAAGTTTTTTTTATGACGAAAAATAAATCTAGCAGTTTTGGTTGCATACTTACTTTCCTTTACAAAAAATATTTTCCTATATCGAGTTTTTTTTCGCTAAAATTTGCGCTTGGTTCCAATACAGATGGATTAATTATTATGAATCAGGACCCTTCAGGAAACATGCTACCGTTTCAAAACTATCCCAGTCCATTGAATAGCATACTTGCGTTTTACCCATCATTACATTAATTGGACAATGGATTTGGAGGTCCGTAGAGTTTCTTGGGCATTTTAAAAACAAACATAAGTATCCAATTTTTTTGTCGATTAACAAGAGTTTATTAAAATAGGATCGTACTCGTATCTAGGTATGAAATTCACAACCCGGTTTTTAACATAGATATATGGCAATGAGTAAAGTAATGATTTGATTGTAGTTGCATATGAAATTGGTAATAAAGCTTGTTTAGACATTAATGTTGATTTTGGTTTAATTCTAATGCAGATACATACTTGCAATCTGGATCATTACTTCTGTATTCAAACCGTTACTGAAATCATAATACATAATTCCAGTTTATTAGATGAATGACAATTTAAGTTTCGTTGATTTTTATGAGAATGTTTTTGGTTCTCATCATCACAAACAAAAATTAAAATTAAATACCAGGAATTGGAAATGAAATGAATACATGATGGCGCATATTATTATAAATGTTTTTTGATATAACTTTTTATTTGTATATGTACAAATAATTTATTCTACATCACAGTTTAGACAACATGAGATTTTTAATATACTATATACAAATAGTTTTTTCTACATTTTTGTATGTGATTGTATGTATTGATATTTTCAATACATACAACTTACTTTTATATTGAACTATGCATACAAATTAAGTGATATTTTTATATTTTGTAAAAAAAATGTACAATACAGGAAAAATAAGTATTATATATTTCTCGTGCTAATACTGATAGTGGACATAAATCGCAAAAAATGATAATATGTATATAAGTACATTAATATCTCTTGTCTCGAATTATAATTGAGGATTATAGCTGTAGTATAATCGAGGATTAGCTGTAGTATAATCGAGGATTAGCTGTAGTATTAGTTATTTAGAGGATATTTCACCGTTTTAGTTCGAACAATATTTGTCATCATCTAAAAATGATGATGACCCATTCGATTGAAAAGTTGTTAGATTTCTGACTAATAAAAAATATAGAATCTGCTACGGATGTAGTTAATCCCATTTGAGAGAAAGTTGTAGTTAATCCCATTTCGTGAACCAGTTGCAATGCAGTCGATATATCAATGGCGTTTTTAGTGATTTTAGAAATTCCGGTTAGGAGGAGCCTACAAGATTGAAAACATACTCTGTGAACGTATTAAACGTACGGAATAATTTATTAAGTGTGTAAGATAATTTGTTAAATCCATATAATTACCATAAATTTTTTAAATGGCCTCCATTTGGCTGTAAATAGGCAAATAGTACTCCTTCGGATGATTCTTAAACATTTTTCAATGTACATATCTACTGTAATTCTAAAAGATCTTTTTCCAAAAACCCCCACAAGAAATCCATCTGGGTATGATCAGATGATCGAACCAACACGTCCAATTTATCGCCGAGGAAAACATTCATTTAAATATTGCCGAGCAATTCGCAAATAGTGCGCAGCAGCACCATCTTGCTGGAAGAAGATATTAGCTATTTAGAAGTTTGGTTCGACCGTCGAATTTAAATAGCAAACGACACCTTCTTGCAGCATACGCAAATAATTTTCATCATTAAAGTTACCATTAATAATAAAAGGCCATTTATCATTGCCCCAAAGATTTTGGGCCAGACAATCAATTTTGGGTATCTTTGGGTGTGGTTAACTTTATATTCATTGTGATTTTTGGTACTTCGAACAAAATCTTTGATGAATAACATGTATGCAATTGCAGATAATAATTTAAGAAGAATACTTACTTACCGACAATCACGTTGATTAACATAGCCGTTCAAATGAAATATGAACTAATCGGGAAAGCAGATTATCTTGGAAAAGTCAATGTTTCGAATTCTTTGTTGCAATGTTTCGCTAAATCTCTGACTACGGAGGAAATCTTTACCACTAAGCTCTAGCACTAATTTAATAAGTTTCCACAAACAATTTTTAGTGGGTAAGGGTCTATTTGAGTTATTTAGTGGAACATATTACCGAGGTAAGTCCCAGATTTTGATAATCTATTCCTGGCAAAATTTTCTTAAAAAGCTATTTTCTTTCTTAAATGTCCCCGATTTTTCTGCCAGTAATAGCCATATTTCAGATTTCTTGTCGCATGAGCTGATCCAAATCAGATCATGATTAATTTTCCTTTTATTTTTGTAGCCGCATTTCATGAAATTATCACAAGAATTGTACTATATTTGGTGTTTGGATCAAACTATTGATCCCAGTAGTATTTCGGTTCAATATTTTGATTCAAAAACAAGAAATAGTGCAATTTCTGTATTGATTTCATGAAATACGGGTATAGGAATGAAAAAAATGAATCATGATCTGATTAGAAATTCGGTTATTAGTACAATTTTCAATATTCCAATTTTCTAGACCTCGTATGTTTGAATTATCCATATATGCATATAGTTACTATGCCACACTTAGTTTACAAACATAGTTAAATGAATAAAGAATATTGAGAAACGTAAGTCATATCGAATAAGTCAATCACGACTGTCCAGGACAGTAAAAAATCGAAATTTATTGTATTTTTGAGGTTGGTTCACGAGCTCCTAACTATTTACATCCGACCATAAGATAAAGATATTTTACCATACGGGAAATGATTGATTTTTATTTTAATTATGATATTTGAGTGATTCTATTGGCTTTGACCTCCGATCTCTAAAATAGCTAGAGTAAATATCCGTTGTTGTGAACCAACATTTAAGTGTAACAAATACTTAGTATTCAATTTTACCTATATATTTTAATTTATCGATTAAATCAATGATTTGTTGCGAACAGGTAAAAATAAATTGAATCTAACGCTTTATTTTAAAAGCGTTAGATTCAATTTATTTTTACCTGTTTGCAACAAATCATTGATTTAATCGCGAATTTTAAAGGGAGTGATGGAAATTAGAAAATAAAAATGTTATAACATAATTTTTGGATTATCACTACATTGTGAATTGAAATTAATGGAGTAAGATCACATTTCGAACTTTGTTAAAAATATAAATGAATAAAACGTAATTTTTTACAAGAAAACACCAATAATTTCCCAGTATTTTTACCAATGTTTTTCTTTGTCTGGTACTGTTGTCTGTGCCATGCCGAAATATATTGGTAAACATACTGAGAAATTATTAATGTTTTGTTTAATAATTTCACGTTTTGATTATATTTTTATTTATAAACAAAGTGCGAAGAGTGATTACATTTCATTAACTTCATTTCACAACCTACTATTTTTTTATAATTGTAGACTAATCTAAACTCAACACGTATAAATAAATGTAATCCAATACGTTATTTTAATACGATAAATTAATATATGTAGTTAACATTAACAACTTTACAGTTAATATATTAAAAATATTCTTCGGTTAAACTTCGGTTTAGATAAAAAATTCGGGAACAATTTTTTAATGACGTGGATAGTGTCTGATAAAAATTGTACCTAATGTTGCAGGATTATTCAGTGAAATAATAAAAAGAATTGAAAAGCAAAATAACACATGTTAATTCTAAGAACTAGATTAGGAATTGGAAGTTAATTTTGTATCTTAGTATGCAATTGAACTACTGGTTCAGTGTAAAGTAAGTAAGGAATAATCCAGGAACATTTACGAGAAAGCTATCACATATTGAGAGACGTGGATAGACATGATAGTATACAATGAAGGTTTGGCCAATTATTCACCAATCTTGAAGATACCAAACCGAAAAACAGAAAATATGCTGCTAATTTTTGAACGAGAACTGTTTAATTATTTCTATTAATATGAACACTGTCCCAGTTCTTCGGTTAAGGTAAAACTCTTAAAACAATTATTTATTACATGATATAGTTTAGTTAATAATTTTTAACTGTATTCATAATAAATAAGTTTGTTTATTGATTCGATCACATTATGCTTGCATACGTGTGTACATATACGAAATAAAAATTGTCGTGTGAATTCGAGTTTTAATTCCAATTTTGGTTATTAGTATATTACAAATAACACAAAATCTATTGATTTGTTAAATTGCCCTTATACTAAATGGCGATGAAATACGTTAATTGTGCTATGAAAATGAAATGTTATGTGGTTCAATTATGAATAATTTAAGAGGTATACTATGTCTGTTCTACTTTTTAGTTTTGTTTTATCATCTTCTATACATGTATTAATAATATACTAAATGTATAGACATTCAGTAGTCATATTCAAATTATTATATTAAGAATAAAACATTTTATTATTTTTGAAGAATAAGAAATAAATAAAAAAAACTATACATTTGAAATGTGTGGGAATGTATTGAATATTCAAGACATAATGTCCCGTAAGTTTTAAGTACAGTGTTATGAATAGAATATCTGATTTTTATGTGTTGTTGTTGGAAGATAGGTTGTGTCTTTAGTGTGAAAAAGAAATAAAATATAGTTTTTGACTGTTAATTGAAGTTGTAGCTGTAGTTGTACCTGATAAAAAATATAAATTTATTTTTATGGTTTTGTTTTATTTTTTCTTTCTTTCTATTAGATGTCAACTTGGTTGGAAAGGTCCCAACTGTAATGAATGTGAACTATATCCTGGTTGTGTTCATGGTACATGTAAAGAACCATGGGCATGTGTTTGTAATGAAGGATGGGGTGGTCTTTTCTGTAATCAAGATTTAAATTATTGTACAAACCATCGTCCATGTCAAAATGGAGGGACATGTTTTAATACTGGACAAGGTTCGTATACTTGCGAATGTCCAACTGGATTCAATGGGAGCGATTGTGAAATATCTTCGAATGATTGTTCCAATGTACCTTGTTTAAATGGAGCATCTTGTCAGGACGATCCAAATAGTAACATGAAATATTTCTGTGAGTGTCGAAAAGGTTTTATGGGAACGCATTGCGAAATTGAATCAATAACATGTGATGATAATCCTTGTGCGAAAGGAAGTTGTCGCGATACAATAACAGGCTTTAAATGTGAATGTCCAGTAGGCGTATCAGGAAAACGTTGCGATACTCAAATAGACGAATGCAATCCAAATCCATGTGAAAATGGTGGACTATGTATTCATAAAGATGGAACTTTTCAATGTACATGTCCATCAGGCTACACCGGTAGTTTGTGTGAAGAAAATATAGATGATTGTTCGGGAAGTCCGTGTAGGAATGGGGGTACTTGTGTCGATATGATAAATCAATTTCGATGCCAATGTGTTCCTGGATTCCTAGGTTCACTTTGTGACGAAAAAGTTGATTTATGTTTAACAAAACCGTGTGCTAATGGTGGATCGTGCACGAATTTAAACAATGACTATAGTTGCGCATGCAGACCTGGTTTTATGGGAAAAGATTGTAGTAAAGATATTGATGAATGCGCTTCCAATCCATGTCAAAATCGCGGAACATGTGTAAATCGAGTGAACAGTTTTCAGTGCGTGTGTCCTGGAGGTTTTCGGGGCATAAACTGTGAACTGGAAGCGTATTCACCTATATGGAATGATGGAAGCCTCTCGAGACATGTTTCTTCGAGTAACTTACACGAAGCACGTAGTAAAGAAACCGAAGGATTGAGTAGTGGCCAGGTTGTTCTAATTGCGGTTTTATCAGTTGCTATGCCTACAATCGTAATTGTGGCAACAATGGTTGTGGTATGCATGAAAAGAAGGCGGAAACGTGATCAAGAAAAGGATGATGCAGAAGCACGAAAACAAAATGAACAAAATGCTTCACATACTTTGTCTCATCATCACAACTCGATGTCGGCTAAACGAGGTTCAAATACAACAATTGGATTAGATACGTCTCATCATAATATGATCAAAAATACATGGGACAAAAGTGTTAACAATATATCTAGTTCGATAAGTGTTGACGAATGTTTAATGAACACTAGCATTTATGGCGGTATTTCAAATTACAGTGATAATACAGATTGCGCTCAAATACAACCACTACAGCGAGCGCGGTCGCAAAAACAATTGAATACTGATCCCATACACAAACATCGTGCCTCACAAATTCTACCAAAAGACTTTTATAATCAGAGTGAAAGTAAGCGAATATCACTTTTATCTGATGGACCACTGTGTCCGTCAATATCACAACAATCGACGCAGCAGCGATGGGGTATAGTAGTTACTCCCTCGCCCCAGTCAACGACACTAGCAACACCGACACCTTTAGGTGGAATTATAGTGACTTCAACGACACGACAAATCGGGCATTGTAGTCCGTCGCATATGTAGTAAAAAGTTAATATGTTCAAAGTTAAATTATTTTTTAATTTATGAAACTAAAATTTGTTTTATAATTATTAATTTATTTTTTAGAAAATAAAAATAATAAATTTGTATAGTTCCTTGAAAAAAGGAAATTAAAATCTTAAACAAACTAAAAGACAATATATTCTAAAAAAATAAGTAATAATGGCCAGTGTGTATATAATGTTATTGAACCATCATTTTATCAAATTGCGAAATAAAAACTGCATTATTTATTATGAAATAATAGAAGAAAGGTCGCGTGAATACAATACAGTATTGTGTTTTGTTTTTATCCATTCCAACATATTTTTCACTATAACATAAATACACAAAAATATCTAAGACATAATATATAAATAGTAGGCTGTGATTTTCAATTTGTTTGATAAATTTCTACTAAAAAACGTAAAAAAACAAAATTTCAATCAAACTTTTCGTCATATTAACTAACATTTTCCATTTGTATAAGTTATTAATTTTATTTTAAATATATTTAAAGTTCTGCCATTATAACAAAACTATTATAGATGAAATAAATAAATGTTTTCTTTCATTTCATAATAATATAATAATTTTATGCTTTGCCGAATAAATTGATGAACATTTCATTGTAAATATATAGAATAGATAAGTATAAAATAAACAAACAAAAAAATTAATTATTTTTGTTAATATATAGAAATTATAAAAAAAATGATATGCTTGTTTAAACAGAATGTTTTCTTATTTTTTCATTTCTGTAAAATATTAAATTGATTGTGAGTTTAATAGCGGATTTTTTTTTTTCGTTCACTATTTTGTCTAAAGAACAGATATGTACACATGTATATATTTTGGTTTAGATGAAATATTGACTGAAAAATATAAAAAAAAATTTTTTTGCTGTTTTTGTTATTTATTTTTTTTTTTGAATTATTTTAGTTCTGCTATGCAGAATTATTTATATATTGATAATTACTACTTATTAATTCATGTAAAAAATATCTTATTTTAGATTTAATGAGCTAAACCATAAATACAATGATTTAAGTTACAAGCACGCCACTTTTAATGTCACTCAAATTGGAAGTTATGTTTCAAGTGTTTGTCATTAAAAAATAAAGTAATAAACAAATTATGTATTTATAGTTAAATTATATATTGTGATGAAATTTTGTCTATATTTAATTATTTAAATTATTATGAAAAATATAAAACTAAGTCAAGAGAAGAAAAAAAGTTAATACTAAAAATGATAAAGTCTTAAATAAAAACTAAACAAAAATCAACTCTTTATTAATTATGGTCGTGACAACAATAGACGTATAAGTAATTCTTTATATATTAAAGCTTTTAACACAAAAAAACAAAAATGACTAAGTAACAAGAAAAATGTTCCTGATTAATTAATTAGTTTTAATTTAAAAGAAAAACACGTTTAAGATTGAAATACATATTATATCGCTGAAAATATTATGGCCAACTAAAAATTAAAATTAATTAATTTGTTTTGTTTTATTATTTAAGTTTAATAAACTAAGTCAAGTTATTTAGAATATAAAAAAATTAAGTCATTTCGTTTATAATTCTCCTCTTACTGCAGATAATTATGTTAAAAAAGCAACTCGTAGTATAACAAATTTTGTACTTAAAAATTATTTCATTAATTTATTTTTCTCACTAATTATTAAGACTTTATATATTTTTGCTGTAAAATACAATTGTAATATATATTTTTATTTTAAATATTTAATTTTTGATTTAAAAAGTAAAAATAAATAAGATAATGTCTGAATATTATGTTTTGTTATTATTTAATTATCAACTATAATAATTATAATTATTTAGATAGATAGATATTATTAATTAACTGTATGCATTATTAATTATAATTATATTTACTTATGAAATCTACAAATCAAAAAAGAAAAACTTAAAAAATAGAAGAAAAATGATAAAAATACAAAAACAAATAGGTAAATAAAAAAAAAAAGCCGAAAGAAGTTTTTGAAAATAATAAATCGTATGAGTTTTCTTACATGATGAGGTCCGATTTGATTTTGCCAGCAGTAATCCATTTACAAAATCCTATATTATAAAATCTTAAATTTTTAAATCCCCCAAACCATGAAATTCTGTTGCTAAGAAGAACCTTACCGAAAAATACATGATTACCTTACCGAAAAATACATCATATCTAACCACATTGAAATGGTATTATCGTTTTCGCGATGCGGTGAGTATAATGCCAAAAGTGCTCATGTGCAATTTGGTGGTGACTTAGGTATGGCACAAAAAACTGTTTATTCTTGATTTCGAGCAGGGTGATATACGAAAAATGATCTGTTGGAGCTTGGAGTACAAGACCGTTTTTGCATCTTTCATCTTTACTTATACTTTTATGATACAAAACAAATTATTTTTTGTTAAGATAGCATAGGTCATTTGTAAAACTATGCGTCAAGCAAAAATGCGCTATTGGTCAATTTAAAAATAAGACCAACCAATCACAAATTTTCTATATAATTGCTAAGAAGTTTATCTTCAAAAATAAAACTTAAAGTAATTTGAAAGACTTACTAAAACAGATTACAATTTTGTAATGCACCATTATGATATCATTATGATAGTATGTAATGTTAGACCCTCATCATTAGATTAGTCGTTAGCAATGTTACGTCACCATCATTATCATCAGCCGCAACCTTTTCTGGTAATTCATAAGAAATTCATCATTAGATTAGTTGTTAGCAATGTTACGTCATCATCATTATCATCAGCCTCAACATTTTCTGGTAATACATAAGAAATTCATCATTTTCGCCAATACCTGAAGGCGACATATTAACTATTACACAACGAGTAGCCTACGTATAATGTGAAAAAAAATTTGATACTTCTTTGTTATACCGGGTGTTTCTTTTAAACTCAAAATTTAATCATACCGCGGGGAAATACATTAGTGCAAAAAAAATAGTCTCCCACCCCCGCTTTGTAGGTGGGGCGGGGGTAACTTTTAAACTAAGATAGGAAGCCACATTTTTTATTGCACATACGGATTCTACGACTAAAAGTACGTATGATTTGAATGAAATATTTTGTTCGGTTAATGATAGATGGCGTTGTAATCGACGAAATTCAATTTTTTCAATATAGGGTGGGCCATTTAAAAGTTTAAATTAAAAAATGCAATAAAACAAAAACGGCTTGAAATTTTGCGAAATTATTTTTTTTGTTGGGAAGTACAATTGTTCCGATTAGAGATGGAATATTATTTCATTCATATGGCTGCCGCGGCTTAACTGCAACCGGACATTAGAGTTAAAAGTTCTAATCTGAATTTTGAATTACACATAGTAATTTAAAGAGGATTTTGCTTATTTATAATACTAAAATGTTATCAAACGGTGCGAATAATAATACATCATAAAGAAAGGATATAAGGATACATCTTTTCGAAATAAAAGACACAAAATTATTAGTTTTCACATGTCCCTTGATTTAAATACTTTTTGTTCACATAAAATGTATGGTTTCAGAGATATGGGCAAAAACTTATATTCACTAAAGCCAAAAAAGTTTCGCTTTGTTCGTTTTTCTGTTTCACATGCTCTTTCCACTTGAGCTTAGCGTCAAGAGTCATGCCTAGAAATTTGGCCGTATTTGCTATATGTTAAGGATAGGGATAGGGAATTTGATATGTGTTAAGTATAACTGGTACCCTGTTAACTCTTCGATTGCTAAAATGTACATAAATGTTTACATATTCGATTGCTAAACTATACATTTTGTTCGTTGAGCCTTCCTTTTGTCCAGTTACTCACTGTGTTAGTGGCTCTCTGTAGTTTGGCTGTTAACAGTTACTAAGATTACAGTTTATTATCACCAAATGCTGCTGTATTTGTTTCTTCTGTACTTGGTATATCTCTAGTATATAGAATATATAGAATTGGTCCCAGAAGGCTTGTGGTATTCCTGCTGATGTATTCTTAATTCAGATTATTTTTCATATTTTTCCCAAAAGTTTCGATTAATAATGTAAGATTTTAAAATCTGGTAAAACTACCTCGGTAAATCTACATCCAAGAATAATAGAGCATACCTTTTTATTTTTAAGTGCATTTTCAATTATGTTTATAATTCTGTGATTTTCTATTAAGTTAAATTGGTAAGGAGTGAGATTTCTCTTTTCCAGGGTTTGAAAATAAGTGGTAATATTTGTTTTCCATGCTTTTATCAAGTGAACTGAGAGAAATTCTTATTAAAAATATAAAAGTATTGGTCTTTAACTAATTTCTTTTCTCTTTTCTCTTGGATAGATAGATATCTATCACTATAATCAGTGAAGCGTAGGGAAAAGTTGGAGAATTGCGTGCCCTTAAGCGAAAATCAATAGAATATTAATTTAATAAGCCACTTCAATACAGCTTTTAGGTATTTTTTATAACCAGTTATGTATTCTAGTTTGCATACTCTAATTGGCTTAGAGTTACGACCTTTGCGGGATAATTGAATTACCCTGAAAGTCGATTAAAACGATATTACCCCGAACTCACGGGTAATTCCGTGCACTAATTGGGGTAATTCCGTGTTCAAAAATAATAATATTTCAAATAAACTTATTTATTTTGCTTACAAAACATAAAACAAAGAATACAATTCATTTTAATAATTAAAAATAATAAAAAAAATGAAAATATCACATTTTAGGTATGACATACAAATGCAATGGAACTTATACACCTTTAAACTTAAACATGCGGTAGTAAAGACACTACCATAATATTGTTATTTTTGCATAAATCATATGCCGCAATTGTTTTGTGCGTTCCATGATTATATCTAAGATCAATAAAACAGGATCAGTGCAGTTGGCCTAGTGAATTTAATAAAATGATTCAGCAGGTCGATAAAAAGATCATCATTTATCCATCCGTTCTTAGAGCAGCTATAGATTGCCCCAGGAGGGCCATCTTTACTCGGAAGTGGTGATAGACGGGAACGTGGATAAATGAACATTGGTGGTATAAATCCACCGCCTGCGCTCATCGCACAAGAACCCGTGACATTTTTCCCGCGTTCCCAACTGACGGCTTTGCCAACTTGCTTTTCTCCCTTAGGGCCAATGATTCTACCTTCGAGGCATCTAAAATGTACAAGGCAGTTTTAATAACATAGAATAAGAACTTAGGTTTTGATAAGGGGCAATACCGTGCAGTGTACGGTGTTTCCCCGATAATATTTACGGCATTTCCCCACAATGGAGAAATAATAAAAATAAATAAAAATCTAAGCACACAGAAAGAAGTTTGCACTAATTTACTCTGTATATTTCACTTAAAGTATTCCAAAAATAATATGCATCTATATAATTTATATAAAATTAAAATTAATATCACTTACCGTTAATTTAGTGATTCGTTAATATTATAATAAAATATACAAAAAAACTTTTGTTTACATGTCTTCTCACCAACTCTAATGTTTCGACTGGTGGTAAAATTTAATAATCGAACTCATCAAAAGGAACAGTATGATATAGCTCTGGGTGGTCATTCTGTGGTGCTATCTCATATTAGGCGACTACAAAGTGGGGAAATTATAAATTGTCGTAGCTTACGTGGATGAATTGTGGATGAATAACGTCACGTCGCTTATTGATTTGAATTGAAAAGACCACAATATTCTTCCGTCCTACTTTTACTAGTGGCAAAAACAAACATGAAAAATAGTTCAATCCCATTTTAGTAAAAAAAGCAATGGAGAGGTTGTGTGACTGTGTACTATTGGATATACATATATGGATACACGCCATTATGGCTGTGTACTATTGGATTTATATGGAAACGTAATGTTTTTTCTCAGAAAATGATGACAAAAGTAATCTATTTATATCATTTTTTTTAATTTTAATTAGACTGGAATTATCTTTGGTGACGTCATTAAACAAATACATATGCCAATTTTCAATTTTATCTTATTTAAAAGTATTTTTTTTCCATAATTGGATAATATATATATAAGTGGTAATTTTATTTTATATAATTTTATTTCCAAATACATATACATATAGATATATATATATATATATATATATATATATATATATATATATATATATATATATATATATATATATATATATATATATATATATATATATATATATATATATATATATATATATATATATATATATATATATATATATATATATATATATATATATATATATATATATATATATATATATTAATATATATATAATAAAATTACCGCACACAAAATTATGTGCGAATGTTCCTTATTTGCTTATTTGGTCTGTTAATTCATCCTAATTATTTTTAAATTTTATTCAAAAATTTATAAATTAATTATAAAATGTATATTTCAAGTGTATTTGTTAATAAAAAACAGACATTTATTTATTAAACATTAACTTGTTAGTAACAAATTATTTTATTTATAACAATATCAAGTGGTGAAGAATTTTATTTTACCCCAATTTCATAATTTTAATAGCAATTTATAATTAATCGAATAATTATTATTTCAATTCACTATTGTTGATAATTTATTTATTTTTTATAAATAAATAAATTGTTTATAACAAATTCTAATTGTTTATAATTTTTTAGGACAATTTGTATACTACAAATACAGTGTTTTACTTACTTTTACTTAAGGCTCTACTTTACCTAGAACAAAAATCAAAATGGATGTTGATATTTAAATGCCAAAACATGCGTCTAAAATAAAATTTGAAATAGTGTTTGAAAATTTTAAATCTCCGCTATCGAAAATTACAAAATATTCCATGAAATAATTGTTTTTTTTTGCCAATTACGACATCTAATTAAAAATGGATGAACTAAAAATTACGCGATATTTAGTTGATTTCTAAACCATTACCAAAATGGGATGGAACTAAACATCAATAATGAATTTTAAAATGAATTGAAGAGGGGGAATTTATAATACGAATGAATAAGGATATATAATATAATGCCATGTTAGTAAACAAAAACAATCATAAATGAAATTATTTTCACAGGGAGAGATTGTGTTTATCCCAAATATTTTCTTTATACAGCGTTTTTATTTAAATTTAAATAAAATATAATTGTTTTCTGTTTATGAATTTGTGATATTTTATTTAAACATATTATTTAAAAAAAATACTTTCGATAACTTTAAATATTCGGGATATTATCTATCTTTTTATCCGATTACGGGCGTTTGTGTATTTAAATATTTTATATATATATATATATATATATATATATATATATATATATATATATATATATATATATATATATATATATATATATATATATATATATATATATATATATATATATATATATATATATATATATATATATATATATATATATATATATATATATATATATATATAAATATAAAATTCACAACAAAAATATTTAAATACCATTTTGATTAACAAAACCAATCAGTCATAATTTGGTTTTATATATATAGAAAAATAAAATTAATAAAAATAAAATTTTCACAAAAAAGAAAGAATTTATTTATATTTTTTTAATAAAACTTAATTTTATTTTAAAATTTTTGAATATTTAATTCAAAAATTAAAAAATAAAATTAAGTTTTATTAAAAAACTTATTTTCATAGTGATTTCACTACCATGAATAGCATTCGATAAAAAATGTTCATATCTCTTGATTTGAGGTTAGAAATAATTGACAAAATACCACAAAATTCATCCAACTTCCCCATAAAATTAATTTCGCAGGGTTGAATTTGTAGACTTTTCCCCTTACTATAATATCGCCAAAAAAAGTCTCCAACTGTGAAATAAATGTGCGAGATAGCACCACAGAATGACCACCCAGGGTTGGATAAGATAATTAGAAATGGTGATATTTAGATGCACGGATTTACCAAGATGTACGAAATTCCCCCACTTTCCCCTAATATCAATATGGACCAATCATTACAGGCTGATCTTAAAAAGTGGCCGGTTTTATGTATGTGTAATGGAATAGAAAACCAACAATTCATATGGGAAAGCTAATTTTCACGTGATCTTTTCCTTATATCTTAGAAAATAGGGCTAAACATTTTTTTTTCATGTTTTTGAAGATCTATCTATCTTCTTGTGAATAAAAATGATGAATGAAATTGTATGTAAAAGTTTCTAGTGGTAACCATATATAACTTAAAAAATTGTATAAAAATAAGGTAAAAAAAATAAGAATGCTATAAATGGAATTTCTGTGTATGTATTGTAAATGTATGGTAAACTTAACCAAAGCCATCTTAATATACATATATATATATATATATATATATATATATATATATATATATATATATATATATATATATATATATATATATATATATATATATATATATATATATATATATATATATATATATATATATATATATATATATATATATATATTTATTAAGTTGGCTTTGACTTAACATAACTTCGTTGGAAAAATCCAACGAAGCGAAATTTTCCGCCCAAACTTAAAAAAAATAAGAGAAATGGTAAAACGGATGTTTTATTTTATTTTTAAAGAAAAACTAAAGGGAATAATATTTCCATGCGGTGGCAGCCATTTTGATACTTCTATTTTATGATTATCTCTTTTATATTGTATGTATATTTAATTATATTTCTATTTAATTTTGTATCAAATATAAGTGATTTTAAAAATTAAAAATTTTATGAATAGTTTTCATTATGTGTGATAATAAATAAAATGTTGGAAATATATTACTGTTACAATTTGATTTGTTTTTCTTAGTTTGAGAAATTATTTAATAATATTTTATTTGAATATTTTATTTTATTATTTATTTTATTACGTATATTTTATCTGAAATCGAACCTAATTTAATTGAAAAACTAATATAATGTATTCAAAATACTCATGTAATACACAAAAAATTAATAGTTATGCAATAATCAAAAATGTAAACCAAAAAATCCCTATCACTGAAGAATTAATTGTTAAAATAAAAAATAGTTTCTATGGTTTAATTGTTAAAAAAACTTGTTTTAAAAAATTGGTTTCGTTAAAATTCTTTTTTTTTAAGTTTATAAGTTATCTATGATACACTACTATACTATCTATGATAAAAAACATCATAATTAAAATCCTCATCATCGAAAAATTATTTTTCGTCCTATCTATGTTATATTAAAGTCGTGTTTTTTAATTCAACAATTTTCTTATTGGAATGAAGTTCTGGATAAGAATTTTCTCATTTTTTCAGTAAAATCCAAATGAATTTAATTTTGTTTATCAATAAATAAGATACATTTAATGTTAAACTACACATTTTAATTCACTATTATCGAAATAAAATCAAATATAACTTTATTTTTCAATGTTCTGGATAAAACATTGTTTTTTCAAGTTCGCGATAAATTCATAGTACACGAACTCGAAAAAAAAGGGAAATTTTAAAAGGAAATATTTTAAACAAATATTTTTCATTGTTTTATGCTTGATACCTGTACTATTTCACAATAGACGTCAAAAAATATAGTTAGAAGTTGAAATTTATTCAAATAAATAGAACTTAAATTAAATATATTGGTTAAACTAAATAAAATTTCCCAGTATTATTCCCGATGTTCTTATAGAACTTGAAGTTCTGTTAATAAAAAAACGCACCTTAAGATACAAGAATGTTAAGCGCAAAAAAACACAAAATCAATCTACATTTGGCATTTGATTTTGTTCAATTTTGCTGTTTTCTTTTCCATAACTCGTACTAAAACTAATGTTCAAATGTTGTTAAACGGCCTAATATCGAAATAAGAAGAATAAGCAAAAAAAAAAATAACAAATCTATCATCAAAGCATAATACAGTCGTGTTTTTTTATTCAAAAAAAAGGTAAATTTTAAAAGGAAATATTTTAAACAAATATTTTTCATTGTATTTAGCTGTATTATTTGGCAATAAACGTCAAAAAGTATTGTAAGAAGTTAAAATTTATTCAAATAAATAGAAGTAAAATAAATTATATTGGTGAAATTAAATAAAATTTCCCAGTATTATTCCCGATATTCTATATAGGACTTGAAGTTCTGTTAATAAAAAATCGCAGCGTATATACAACCTGTGAGTCTAATAAATACACAAAAATACACCTCAAAAAATGTATACAATATTTCATATTTTTTGAAAGTCCGCCTTTCTCTCGCCAGGTCGCAAACACCTCCGCTTATACATATATGGGTGGTGCTTCAGGCCTAGTGAGGACGTCGAAGAGTTTGGAACAAGTGACTTACACTTTGGGCTTTAAGCATTCGTTATTAGTCAAGCGGCTAGATGATGACTTGCCTAAGTCAGCAATTCGCATAGTCAGATAGTCAGTTAAACCATTTAAATACAATATTCTGGTGCGCATAATCGATTTCAACAAAGTTATTTTAGACAACAGCATCAACGTCAGCTCTCACCATGCCACTGTAAGATTCACATCTGAAATTGATTCCAGTACCTCACTCATTACTATAGGGCTCCACTCATTACTATTCCAGTACCTCACTCATTACTACCACTTCAGATAAAAGATCCAGAAGCTATCGACTAAGAAACCGTGCTAGCCGTGCTCGTAATTTAACTCGAACTTTCAAAAAGCAGCTAAAAGAGTTTGCAATTGTAAAGAGAAGATTTAAAAGAGCTCCGCACGATGGAATTTTTTAAAACGATAAATAATTAGTTTGATGAAAGGAAGTCTGGAGGCACGATGAGAGATGCATAAGCACGATGAGGAAATTATATGAGACATCAATAAGAATGCAACGCTTATAGTATTTTCATATTATATAACTTGAATTGTTACCGACATATTAACCAAAACGAACAACTGAAATTGAATGTGATATTATAATAAAACAAAAGTGTGTATTTACAAAATTACTTTTGTTTTATGAAACTAATGTGCTTGTCCACACTATTATGCAGTACAACAAATCACAACAACTGTACGCGTCCACACGAGTCTGCTTATAAATTGTTACCACTTATCTATAGATATATATAAAAAAAAATTCGTATTGACATTAAATAAATGTCTTACAACATGGGTTTGAATAATATGTGGTTTCATTAAGACGATCCTAATTGCCAGACAGTGTGAGAAACAATGGCTCTATTGCAAACGAAAATCCTAAGATGCATTATCGACAAATGACAGCATAATATATCTTATGCCAAAAAGCCCGATACGATTGCATAGTTGAAGGATGAAATTGTACGCGTTATAAATAGAGTATATAAAAAATCAAATATGCAGTCTAATTGAATATCCTATACATACGTGTACATACTCGTATGTACATTAGTATATAATATACATACACATTCATCCTGATACTTAAAATATCAAATAAAACTCTACAACTATTTCATTGAAGCAACCATCATTTATAAAAAACAGAAATACAACTTATACTTCGTTGTTTTATTAATAGAACTTCAAGTCCTACAAAGATCATCGGGAATAATACTGGGAAATTTGATTTAATTTACCCTTTATTTAAGTTGTATTTAATTGAATAAATTTCAACTTCTAACAATATTTTTTTTCGTTTATTGTCAAATAATACAGGGATTAAACTAAACACAATGAAAAATATTTGTTTAAAATATTTCCTTTTAAAATTTCCCTTTTTTTGAGTGTACTGATTTTATCGAGAAAATTGAAAAATACAGTTAAATTTAATTTTATGTTGATAATATTGAATTAAAATATGTAGTTTAACATTAAATGTATCATATTTATTGATAAAAAATTAAATTCATTTGGATTTTACTGAAAAAACGAGAAAATTCTTATCCAGAACTATATTCGAACTCGAAAATTTTTGAATAAAAAGCACGACTTTAGTTGCCTTAGTGTAATCTGAATTTAAATGCCAAATTATATGGAAGTCGCACAGTCGACAGTAGGCAGCTACGATCCGATTCAAAAATGTTGTTTAAAATAGTATTTTGTTAATACTTTATTACCGTTGAAAATTGTAATTTTAAATTTAAAAAACAAATTTAATTTTAAAAAATTTAACAGTGGGCACTTTTTAATTATAGTATCGGTATTGATCAAACATAGTGCAATTGCATCGTTGTCCGCATAATATTTCACCATCATGATAGAATATTAAAATTTGTAATTTTCCAAAATAATAATAATAATGCCATTCAATTTTTAAAATATAAATTGTTTGGTGCCACCTATTGATTTCATTAAAATGTTTCCAGGTGCTATTGAAATATATTGATTTCATTAAAAACGTTTGGTACGCCAGCTATTGAGCGAAGCTATACTAATTTTTATCGATAAATGTAGTAACGCGAATTTACTATGGAAATCTACAGACATTACACTTATAGTATTATAAGTTATTTGTCGACTTGCAATAAAATAAAAAAGTGATTGTAGTGTAATATTTTTAACTACAGTTGTTAAATGTAAAAATTATGGTTTTGTTAAAACTAGTTATCTCTACTTACAAAGTTCCCTTAATTTATTAGTAAACTAATTATCTTAAGATAACGCCGCCTTCATTAGCACACTGAGTAGCGTCCTTGCTTTTGTATTCGAGGGTCTCGGATTCGATTCCCGGTGGTGACAAAAAAATCACAGTTGGGTGTTTTTATATGTAAGTAGGTAAGTTTGTCCGGGTATTGCATCATGGGCTGATTTTTGGCATTGACTGCTAGAGTGATCCGCCCAACTTTAATATATCTGCAGATATCAACTTTATGTGAATTAAATTCTGACACTCCAACTGGATTTTTGGCATATTTTCAAATTATACAGCATAATAAAACTATTTTATGTAATATGTCATTCACGCAGACGTTCCACAATGTAGTTTGTTGGGACCAACAGTATATTTGATATACACATCAGATTTTCAAACTTCTAATTATGTAATTCGTTCACCGGTAAAGTTAAATAATATCAAGTAAACATACCTGTCCATCAGTAACGTTAAATAATACAACCTACCGCGACATCAAAATGTGAAATATCAAGGTCTATACACTTAGGAAGTCTGACATGGAAGAAACACATTGAAACTAAATGATAACAAATCAAATTTAGGTATTCCAAGATGAACTGGCTAATTGGAAAACATTCAAACTTAAGCCTAGTCAATAAAGTTATGCTATATAAAATGATACTTAATCTGGACGTATGGTATTCAATTGTGGGGCTCTGCTTATTCTTCCAACATTATAAAACTGAGGAATGCGCAGTCAAGAATAGTGCAGCGTGGTATGTAATGCAACCATACATCGTGACCTACACACCGATACGGTAGCCGATACGATAATGCAAAACAGCAAAAAGTACCAGTTACAATTACAAAAACATCCCAATGCATTGCCCAGCGGATTGCGTAGAACGCTCAGATTTCGGCGCCTCAAAAAAAAACCGTTGGATCTAGCTATTTTATTAGAGTAACACTACTAACAATTATCCAATAGTGCTTGATAATGTTAAGAACTTAATGTTAAGAGACTGTACTGCTAGTGGATTTATTGTCCCTTGAATGCTGAACAGTGTTCCTATCTTTTCCCATCTTTTTTAATTACCCATCTGCATACTACATAGCTCCTGTACTAACATGATAATATGATAAACAGGATTTTTTACAAAACAATTGTTGATTTGTAAAAAAATCGTGTTTCTTTTCGTTACTACATTTCGGTTAATTATGACTTTATTGTTATTCTTGATTTTTTTCTATTGTCCTTAGTTCGTTAACATAAATAGTTGGAGGAAGTTTACCTATGCTGTTGGTCATCCGCATAATTTTATTTTTTCGTGCTATTTTTTTAGGTTTATTTAAAGTTGTTATTTTCCGTTTTATTATATTACGGAAATAATGCATTTAACAGGCTTAGATTTTATAATTTTAATAATTCTTTAATTTAAGCAAACGAGAATTGTTTTCGATAGTAAAGTAGTTTAAGACTGTGTCCGAAACCTGTGATAAAATATCGTGAATTAATTTGTTGACATTTACTTGAAAATACTGAACACACCCAAATGAGTCGAGTCTATTGCTATGATAATTTTTGACAGCTATCGAATAATTTGTGTACGCATGTGCAACATGTGATTTATACATACATAATAATATATGCTAAAATTAATAATACATATAATAATAATAACGTGACGTTAAAAGGATTATCGGATCCATTATTTTAATAATAATTTTTTTAAATTTTCTGTGCAATTATTTTCACAAAAAATTTGAAGTTATGAAAACTAAAATTGACATATATGACGTGGCGAAAAAACTAATGAGGTGGGGAGATTTATTACACATTTCGGACAGCATAATAAAAAATCGTGAATGTAGGGGAAAATTATCAAACAAATGTCAAAAAATTAATTCACGATTTTTTATCACAGGCTTCGGACACAGTCTAAAGTAAAAGTAAGTTACATACGTTAAAAGTTAAGTAAAGTCACAATACCGAAGTACACCAAGCATTTTCAGGACTAATGGACAACAGGAATTGTAAATCTTTATAGGTAAGTGTTGTTTAAATTAAAAATAATCATAAATCAAGACATGATCAACAACTTAATTATTATTTCTTTTTTCAGACTCGTTTAACCTGCTTGTAATAAATGAAAGAATACCTAAAATTATAAAACATGCATTGAGCTTGTGGCAATCGCTCTGGTGTATAGTAGGAAAGCACAAATAATAAAAAAAAAATTGCTAAGCATTATAATGTTATAATTGAATTGCTGTATTACTAATATTTAAATAGCGTCTATGAGCTGAAAAATTACTCATTTTTTTATTGTAGGTAATAATTACTATGGTTTCTGCTAAAGCACGTAGTTTTTTCAGATTAAGCCGTTTATTTCACCCTAGCCCCACCCTCTTTCAAATTTGTAATTCTTACAATATATAACGAAATCATGTTATCGCGCGGCTTGATGGAAATGTATAGTAAAATTTGTGTGCCATCCCGCTAAACAATTTTACGAATTCGCAAAATATGAAGCAAAATCGAACTATAAACGAACTTTTTTTTATTCTTTTATATTACCACATCACGTACATTTACATTACGCTAGGTACGTACTACGTATTACGATTTACGATATTATGTAAGAAAATATTATTTTATTAACGTGATTTTACCGAAGTAGTCGCCATTCCACACGATTTTCCGAGTAATTTCTTGTAAATTAAAATAGTTGTATTTATAATTGTTGTCAGTAAAGTTCATGTATATATGTATATATTTTGATAATATTTAGTGTTAATATTTAGTAAATCAAGTAAGTTTAATTTTTGAATTAATATATGTATTTGAATTGGACAAATTTGTGCGAGAATGCCTAAACTCATTATTTCAGACCCAGCAGATACACATTTATCTTGGTTTGGCCGACATGAAAACATTGCGTTGGAGCAGTTTCACATTATGGTTTTAATTGAAGGTATACACAAGATAGTTAAAGTTAGCCCAATCCATTTCTTTCAAGCTGCTAATTATAATACATATATTTTTAATACTTCTACAGAATGTGCAATGCGGAAATTTCCAACATGCAAAAATCCAGAAATAGTCTTCGTAATTAAAAAGCGGTTTCAATACGCCAAGGACCGCGTAAAGAAACAGAATAAATAAATGTATTCCATAAATGGATTTAGATATTATAATTTAAATATGCATTTTTATTTATTAACTATAGATTTGTTATCCAACATTAGTATATCGCAGTTACGGTAACGTACCATTTAATATTATACATAAATAATTCATCAAAAACGGCACGTTAACGTATCGCTAAAAGTGAACTTTTTGCAAACTACCAATACATGGACCACACTTCGTTAAAAATTCTAATTATCATGTTACTGGAACATCATAAATGGTTCGTTATTGAGTCGCAGAAATGTTTCGTTTGCGAAGTGTTGTATGAAGAGCTTCGTTTATGGTTCGGAAGCGGTTCACCTTGTTCAGAGGGATGTACTTGGTATTCTGTACAGCCTGTGTTTGAGGGGTGAAACCAAAAGTAAAATTACATAAATGAATTGAAAAAACCATAAACTATATTACTATATACATATCATATGTATATCATAGTACAACAAGTTTATGATTTTGTACGATTTTGAAATACGAAAATTTATCGTAAAATATAAAATTGCAAAATAGTGAGAATGTCATCATGCTAAAAAAATGTAACTTAATTCTCATTTCGCTTATGTATATACGAGTACCATAGTAGTTTGTAAGTTATTTGCAAAAAAGTGAATTATTAAATGTATACGTTGTTTAACCGCGTGCTCATGAACTTAATTCCCAAAGAAACTAAACGAAGTTTCGATAGGTAATTATTAATCATATCAATAATGACCATAATTACGGTAATGAAATATTTTTAATAAGTAGTAGCACAGATAAAATATAACTGTTATCTGTGGTATTAGGTGTATTTTTTTATTATTCACAAATAATTTGTTTCGGGTTTGATTTCAGTACCGCTCCTCCAAACGGTTTTAGTCGTAAATAAACATAAAAACACGATATGAACCAGTTGTTCGCAATTAAAGCGTTTTCGAATTTTGCGCATCAAATTAAAACAATAATTAAACAAGAAACATAAATTCATGACTTTTTTAAACTTAATATTATGTGAAGAAAATCAAGTTTTCTAACTAACCATCATGGTCATAATCAAATTGCATTATGTAAATTTAATGAGTTTTTTTTTATAATTTTATTATAATTAATACAAAATGTAGTTATACATACTTTTGTTGGATTTTGTACTGAGTATGCTTTATTTTTTATGATTATCATGATTATGATTCTTTTTATTCAAAAACTATGAAAAATTACATTAATAAATTATTTTTATTTATTTACCTTTTAAAAAAAATCATATTAAAAACAATACCAAAAATAGTTGTTGCTGTTTGTTGTAGTAGTATTATCTCATGAATTTTGATAATTGTGTGATCACGGTCGTGCAATTTATATACATAAGCATGTTACTATTAAAACATAATTTACTGTAAATACTTCAAATCATTTTTGTTTAACATTTTATTTGCTTAATTTGAAGTTTATTTTTTTTATAAATCAAATTGTTACAAATTTAATAATAGTTTTTTTTTCACATCCATTATAAAAAATGGGACATGAAATAAATCTCAAAACTACATATAGAAAAAAAGAAAGCAAAGCCTATAAATGTAGAGGTTTGTAGATCCTTTGTCCTTGATTTAGACATGGCCTGGCAATATTGGGCCTGAAGTCGTGCATCCTCGATTTGGTTGGTAAGGTAACAGTAGAGCCACCTAAATATACAGAGCCGTAAGGATCAGCCATGTTTTTTGTCGAGCTTTTTCTAGAGGAACTACTTTTTGCATTATCCCATAAGAATCAATGTAAAAATGACATTTTCGAATTACTTTCATTTCGATAAACACTTTGTTGAATTTATTCTATATTGAAGCAGCACATATCTGAAAGTCAGAACGTTAAATCTTTTATTAATTTAATAAACATTAAATCAAACTTAAATATGAATTTATTATATTTATGTAAACATGAATTTATTTGAATGTGTAGGTAAAATAAATAAATAAAACATAAATTGTCATCATCGATCGAAAGATGATTTTGTCTCTTTTTTAAGAATTAAATCTCACACTTTTTCTATTTTTAGTTTCGCTTTTTCTATTGCGATCGCAGCATGCTCGAATAAAGCATTTTTCTATTTCCTTTTATACATTTGAAAATGTATCACCACATATTTCTATTTCGTTACCTTGTAGCGAAATTGGGGAAAGGGGAGTACAAAATTATTCTAACAGGCTAAGATCGCATACGAAATCAAAATTGGATTCACGAAATAGCGTAAAATTAAAAAAGAGAACATAAACATCGATCGATAGAAATAATCCAAGAGTTCCAATAACAGCTGCACAATTTGTTTAGAACCATAATTATCCATTACAAAACTTTACCAAAATAAAATAGAACCGTGCCAGAAGAACTGTGAGAGTCATGTTGTTCCATTTATAATCTAAAATCTAAAATTTACGTTAAAATTGAAGTGAAATTAGTTTTAGATTTATTCAAACAAAATCATGCAGCTTTTATTGAAATATCATTTAAGTATTTTATTTTATTCACAAAAATATAATTCAAAAGGAAACAACCACATTTTTACTGTTTTCTCTTTTCGTCTTGCAGTTTAATTTTATTGCGTTGGCATTTGTGTGTATTTATGTCAAATTAATGGAGAAATGCTTTTTTTCTATAAATTTTATTAATAAATACAACAAAAATTAAACAAGTTCTTTGATCGGGTTTAAAATCAATTATAAAATGATAATTGTAGATTCTATTTCAATGTTAAAATACTTAATCCATCGACATTTTCATTGAAAAATATCGCGCCTAAAAAAATATAATTTTTCATATGTTTTGTATGTGAAAAATGTTTTTTTTTGTCAATTTTAGTACCTCTAGAAAAAGCTCAATTTTTCACCTTAGGGCTCTGTATATATAGGTGGCTCTGGTAGCAGCCGTAAAGCAAAGAACGCAAATAAACAAACTTCGAAAGAGTTGGGAGAGCTTTGAGCCCAAGAACAAGTATAGAGAATACATTTAAAACAAAATCGATGAAGTTGCATTAAAAGCGCGACATACTGTACATACTGTAAGACTGCATATGCATACTCATACATGAATATAACAATTTGCAGAAAATTAATAAACCATAGAAAAATTGTAAACACCATTTTGGAATCTCGGATAATAAACAGCCTACTTTCATTCCAGCTTGCCATATTACAGATCTTATTTATATATCGAACCTGTTGTATTTCATCATAACCAGTACCACTCAAGTTTGCCATATTTCAGAACTGTCGAATTTCATCATAATCCATTAGGCAAAAAAGCCTAGTTCTAGTCCACTATTTGATATTTTATCTCTTCCAAGATAATCCATCTCGTAACTGATTCTATTTTGTCACATGTAGTTTCGAAATATCAAAGTACGACCGGTGTCTTCATTTATAAGAAAGTAACCCATTTAATATCCAAAAAAAATTCTTTTAAGCTATCATAATCGACACAATCAAAATAAATCAAATTTATTTCCAATCAGTTCGAAACTTTCGAATGCTCCCAAACGTGGCCATTTTCCGACCTAATCTTTGCGGAACTAAATTTTTCTAGAATTATACAGCATAATAATTGAAACAATAAATGCAATAAGTATATTATGGCGCGCGAAATTTTAAGTGCCGTGATTAAGTTCATTACTGTTTTCCAGAGCACTGTGTGATATTGTCGTATTGCAATATCAAAGTGATATTGCAATACGACATCATTTCCGTTTGCTTTTTTATTGCATCTAAACATTGTTTTTTGAGGGAGTGTAAAGCTCTCGGTGCGGTGGGGGACCCACACCGACTTAAATCACCTCTCTCTTCAGTTCTCCATATAATATTATCCATATAACAACCGATGAGAGTAGTTTTCCCTTTCCTATACATACTTGGCTCACCAACGTTGAACATCAGTGTTAGAAGGCCTGTCGTTCTTCTGGTCTTTATTACTTTATTACTGTTCGCCTAAAGTACTTTTGAAATCAAGCCATACACCCAGGTACTTAAATCGTGTCATCGGTCTTATTCTAATTCCTTCAAACTGGGATCACCTATCTGCCATTAAAGATGTTTCAGTTTTTCTGGGGCCAACTACATACGATGGTTAAAAAATCATTTGGAAATCACCTTTTTTGAGAGTTCTACTTGTATTATACACATTTTCATAAGAAAAAACGTAGTCAACTTTTTATGTCACTGATAGATATTGCGAATATGTTTAAGTTAAATGTTCATAACATCGTGACGTTGGGAAAAAGTCTCATTCCCCAATATTCAATTTGTCGCAAAAGCGATAAAAGAAATATACTTCCGTACTACTTTCCGTACTCTAAATTTAGCAAAAACCGCTTTCATTTACATTTTGAGTATATTACACTTCAAACCATTTGTTTTCTCTTTCTATTTCAATGTATTCTGTGCATTTTTCTTATTTTGTTTTCGTTTGTTAGATAAGGATTGAGGACCAACTCAATTTATTTATTATGTGAGACTTCGTACTACACGAACCGTTCGTTGTTGTTAAATTGATATGATCCTTATTGATATGATGAATATGTTGAATATATGTTGAATATACAATTTTTTTTTATTTTAAATGACAATACCAGGCTGAAATAACTTGGAAATAACAGGTAACGTAAAATATCTTTCTAAAAAAACGCGCGCTTAAAAAACATTTGGCGCGCTATCTGGAAAAAAAGGTAGATTAATTTGTGTCGAGAACATGATATCACACGAGTTTACTAAGGAAATCTGCGGTAATTTCCCTTATAAGTTATAAGGGAATTCTCTAGTTACATTATAAGGTAATTGGCATAAAGTGATTGTGCAACTTAACTCTTAATGATTTCCGAGGTCATTTCCATTGAAGAGCAACGTATAGCCCTGGGACCTATGGTCTCCACTGTTAGGTCCACGAGTTCTAGTCGATACTGTTTCATGCACGTGATTAGGCCTTCCAACGCTTCTGGTTTCCTATAAGTGATTGTACGTTCCACGTGCCGATCCTAAAACTCGTACCCGGTTACTTGAGCGGGGGTCCGATGTGTTTTCGGCAGTATTAATTTTTCCATTTTGTTGATTTTTTATTCAGATTGCTTTTTTACGGATGCGGGCCATCAGCTCTGCGATCCAATCGTTTATCGCCTCCTACGACAAGCTCTGCATACTGTGGTGGTATTCTTGGAAAACATGTTCGTGCTATTTACGTTTATAAGACATGTAAGTATGCTCCGACCACAGGGGAAGATATGTATATACATATATATGTATACAAACATACATAGTTTGTGTTTATAGATAGAGTGGGGTTATCTAGGTCGATACGGCCTTACCGGTTGCTAAATAAATTAAAGATCATTCAACAAAGACATCTCTCATCCCATGATATCAGATGTCGTATTAAATCAACGAACAATTAGAATTAGATCGAAATTTCTCAAAATGAGAAAATCATAATATGAAAATGAGGAACCCAAATGGTTCCACTTGATGTTATATATTAATTCGACTGTAAAGACAAAATTTAGAAATTAGTAAATTTTCATGATGCTTAACCTAATAAGGCCAGCGATTGTGCACATATTCACTGATAAAATTAAATCTCTTCTAATGAACGATGTGAGTAATTTAGCGATTATAAAATTATAGTATGTATATGTAGGTATATACATAGATACGCTTAGTATTAAACATTAAGTATTTCCTTAAATCGGACCAAGGTACAATAACTATTTTACGTCCATTGTGTTTTGCGTTTTAAACTTTAGTTTCTCTCAAAATTTGAAGAATTTAAGTCGTTACGTTTAAGAGCCATCGTGGAGCCATCGTCGCCTGCAACGACCTCTGCGCCTACCATATGGTGGCTTTCCTTTCACGCAGAACGTGACCGAGCCAGAGTACTCGCTGAGATCTTACTTCATGTACAATATCGGGATCTTCATCAGATCTCTGATCTCGAAATTGTACAGACCTTGGTATGTACCATCTATTTCGCGTTTTGGGCCGTAAATCACACGCATGATTATTCTCTCAATTGTAAGGAGCCATCTCTCGTACTCATCCGTCAGTGCCCAACTTTCACATCCAAACATAACAACGGGCCTGATCAACGCTTCAGATTCACGGCACTTGATAAGTGTTTAGATTTTAGCAGTGGCCTTAGAGAGCCCAAATATTTGAACCTCCTCACTCCCTAAAACGTGTGGTGGCCACTACTAAAATCTGTTGTGCTATTGTTCCTAAAACCAGAGATCAGGTATTTCGTTTTGGACTCATTGATCTGGAGTTCAACAGAAGCTGAAAACTCCAAAAGCGGATCAAGTATTTCGTTCACTCCGTTGCTATTCAGTCCAATCACGCATATGTCATCTGCATATGCAAGCACCTGATTGGACTGGCGATATAAGATGTTGCGCTGAGGTGTTTCAGTTTTACGAAAGATGTACTCCAACATGAGATTAAAGAGTATCGGGGACAGAGCATCTCCCTGCCGAACACCCGAGTTAATTGTATATTTCGTTATATTTTCGTGGAATTATATAAAATATATACATATAAATGTAAAACTCCGAAGTCTTTAGCATTTCTACTTCCATTTGAGAATAAAGACTTCAAAATTAATCCTAAATTAAAAATAGTGTTTTAAAAATTAACTTTCAAAATTTCATGCACAAAATTCTTGATTGAATTGATCATAAATAGTTTTATATATATCATAAAAATATTATTAGGTACATAAGATTCTTAAATCAAGAATACTAATTTTGAACTGAGATCATATCAAGATTTTATTTTCAAATTTAATTAAAAATACTTGACTGTATAATTAATGTTTGCTTTTCTAAACCAGGTCTACGATCATACCAAACGAGATATAACATATAACTATTATAATAAATATTATCTCATCCAAAAGAAACTAAATAAAAGAAACAACCAAAAATTTCTTAAGCAATCAATAAATAGATAAATGAAATTGTACACATTAGAAAACACTTAATTTTTATTGTTGTGTTTGCATTTTTAAACAAAAATAACAAGCTATTTATTTAACATTTTTTGTCTTTTACCTACATTTAATAAATCACAAAACAAAACACAAACAGTTTTTTTTTAAATAACCACTCCTTCACTTGAAATTGAAGCTTAGAAATTTTTCAACAAATTAGTATTTTTGTTTTTACGTAGCAATGTGCATCTTTATTAATGTTCAAGTTGGAGGTTTAGATGAAATGCAAATGTATATCCGTTAATGAATAGCAATAGATTTCAAATCTTCATACACATATTATAATGCACATATGTATGTATATAAATATCATTTGAATATGCGAATAATAAATATGATATGTATATGAGCATATGTACACTTTATATAAAAAATTAATATACAAATCTGGCTCTAGTATACATAGTTCTTCTGAAATTATGCGGGGCCTCAAAAAATCAGAAATATTCTGAATTCAGTCGCCTTCCATAATTTATATATATTGCCTAATGGCACTTGGTTTTCGATCAAAATCTTGCGCCATTTGACTTGAAATTTTTTGTATACGAACATCAACTTCAGTAATTTTATCTGAATTTAATTTAACGAAGTGAAATTCTATAAATATCTGGACTGGTGGTAACTAACTTAAATAAAGCGCATGTCTAAATTTATATTTCCCTCCAATTTTAATAAATTTTTCATGACCTAAAGTTACTAAAATGTTGGCAATGATCAAACATAAAGTCATTTATCATGTCGATCATTATAACTATTCTAGTTCATTCGTTCTAACACTAGATTCGGTTTTATGGAAATAGTTTTCTATAAAACTTTCCTTTAGCACACCACTAAAGAAACTACCAGATATTCCCGATGTTTCAAATAATTAGAAACTTCTAAAATGGCGACTATGTTTAAAACACCTACGATTTCACGTTCTCTAATCCTGTAATTAAATAGAACATTTAATAATCCCGTGAATAACTCAACATACGATAGCAAATAAATGCTGTTTTTAAATAAATTAAAATGTACATTAGGTAAATTAAGTATTAATTTAATTAACCTACACATACATACACATTTATGAGAGATTAGATTTATTATCCTTTATCATATGTCCTTCTTTTAATTAAGCCTAAATGCAGATTACGTTCACTGTGCTACGATTCAAAAAATGAGTATTTTACTTTGATAGTCTAAAGTGGTAACTAGGGATGACATAAAACAAATTAGGAAAATAACGTAAAAAAACATAAGAATGCGATAAATGGCATTTCTGTGTATTCGCCCATGGAAAAAATAACGTAACGTAAAAAATCCAACGAAACCTCGTTCAATTTCATCTGTCACATAAAAAAAATTAGGAATGCGAAATTTTTCGCCCAAACATAAGAAAAAATAAGAGAGATGGCAAAACAGATGTTTTGTTTAATATTTTAAGGAAAACAAAAGGGAATAATATTTTCATGCGGTGGTAGCCATTTTAATATTTCTATCTTATGATTATTTTTTTCATACATATGTATATATTTAATTATATTTCTATTTAATTGTTAATCAAATATAAATAAATTTTTAAAATTGTATGAATAATTTTTATTAAGTGTGATAATAAATAAAATATTGGAAATTTTATTGTTCTGCTGTTACAATTTGATTAGATTTCATCATAGTTTAAGAAATTATTTATTAAAATTTGATTTTAAGGAAATAATAGGACATAGTTAGGTTAGGTTAGGTAAGGGTGGCTGTCCTAAAGGACTAGCATAGACACAAAATTGGTCCGTAGCTGTACCATATTCAGGTTCCTCCTCTTCACTCGCTAAACCCTCCTGAGCTTACCAAGAAGCATTTAAAGTCCCGGATCTCGATTTTACTAAGATCCGAGAGGTCGTTCAAAGGGGAAGTTCCCATAAATTTTGTTCTGCTGTACGCTAGACTAGGACAGGTGCAGAGCAGATGGAGCACACTTTCCACCTCCTCCTCATCACCACAGCTGCGGCAGAAATCGTGGGCTGGGACACCCAGTCTGCTCGCATGTATCCCAATGAGACAATGTCCCGTTATAGCTCTCACGACCATACCAATATGTTGCCGTCGAAGTGATATCAGTTGGCCTGATCTGGACCGGTCAAGTCCAGGCCAGATCTGCCTGGTTGTTACACACGAACTGGCTTTAGACCATCTGACGTTCGGTTCTTTTATGGCTTCTTCCTGAAGCAGCAGTTTGCATGAAGCAAGCGGTATCTCTACCCTTGCGGGCCAACTCATCTGCCATTTCATTCCCTGCGATATTGAAGTGCCCTGGCACCCACGTCAAGCGGATGTTGAACTGATCAGCCATCTTATTTAAAGATGCCAGACAGTCCTGGGCTACCTTCGACGTCAGGGAGTATGATTGTAGCGTTTTAATAGCAGCCAGGCTGTCCGTAAAAATGCGAATATCCCTCGTAGATATTACATTATACTTCAACCAGTTCATGACTTCCATTATCGCGGTCAGTTCAGCTTGAAAAACGCTGCAAAAGTCGGGAAGACGAAAAGAGAGGTAAACCCCTAGTGCCTCACAGAATACCATAGGACATAGTTAACAATATATTATATATAGTTAACACACGTTTAATTTGAAATCTAAACTGATTTAATTGAAAAATTAATGTTTTATTCGAAATACTCATGTGATACACAAAGAATGAATAGTTATGCAATAATAAAAAATGTAAACAAAACAAACGCTGCCACATAAGAATTATTATGTTTCTATGGTTTGAATGTCAAAAAAAAAAAAAAAATTGGTTTCGATAAAATTCTTATTTTTTTTTATGTTCAAATTTTTTCTATGGTTGACTCTTAAATCTAAAGCAATCGGTTAGTGTATTTTCAGTATTGAAACCAAAAGTGCTAGGCAATTTGGATAGTGATCAAATTTAATAAAGGACTGATCAGATTTGTGAAAAATGGGAAACAGGCATTTAGATTTATCTCCAACATAGCTGATATAATTAAACAATTGTTTGAAAAATGATATACATAAGTTGAATACAATTAATGATTGAGCCCACTTTCTTATTCTTAAGCATCACACTTTGCAGTTTTTGATTCCGGTAACGGCAGCAAGTGCTGAAAGGTCGATGTCTAAACTTAAATTGATAATCTAAGCCACAGATAAGAATACACAGATCATTTATTAACGAACAACGTACGGTTTTTACAACAAACGGAATGATAAAAGCCACAATTCTAATTTGAGTAAAATTAAATATCTTATTAAAAACAACAACCATATCATTTACTCTTGTCCGCATTTGAGTTTCCATCTATCAATAGAAAGCAAAATTAGTTTATTACGTTTTCTGTATGATCCCAAGTATAACGAAATCCGACTTTTTCCGCATTTTTCGGAAAAATTGATGAATTCCTCTCCTTTTCATCAAATATGTCCGACTATTGTAAGATTTACTATGAACGTTGCCGCGAACAGTTGGACAATGATGAAAAACAGTTAGGTTATGTTTTCAACAAAATGTGGGCGGAGCCTTTATTATAGATTTTAGCGGCAAAAATTTAAATTTGAAAATATAAATAAATCATTTTTTTTAACGGTTTTAAATAAATATATTTAATATTTCTCTTCTTAAATTTAATTAATTCTAAGTACATTTAATTATAATCACGGGATTATTACTTTCACAGCTATTTGACGACGAATTGTGATGTATGATGAGGGAGCTTTCTTTGTAACTCTAGCTTCATTCGCCTTTGTCTGGTCCGTTCCGACACGTCTGAATCTTAAGATACCTATATTTTTAAAAATAATTTAATATCAATATAAATAAAAAATTTGTTGAGGTAAAGCAATGGCACATAAATTTGGTTCATCTCAACAGCTGAAAAATTATTGTCGAGATAAAAAGTTCAGAGATGTGTGTGGGAAATTATTGACATGTTGAGATTACGATTAGTTTTTTATGAGAATTTAAATGTACATAATGTACATATCTAATTAGCCGCAATATTGAGATAATCCAAATTTAATAAATAAACATAACCTTAATTTTGTTAGTAACCAACTTATTTAATCATAACAAAATAAAACATATCACAAAATATTTACCTCCAATAAATGATTGAATAAAATGAACTCGTAGTTATTTATATGTATACAAGAAATATTATTTACGTCGGAAATTTATATTTATACACAAAAAAAAATATATTTATATACACTTAAATTAATATTATACACTATAATATTATATACATAAAATTAATTTAAAATAAAAATAACACGGAAAATACAATAAATAAATAAAAATACGGAAAATAAAACACAGAAAATTTCACAGCAAAAAAAGGTAACCAACCATAATGGCGTTTCTGACAGAAATAAAAAAAAAATACACCAACGCTGTATAGTGTTAAAATTTTGAAACCAAATTTCATCATTTCCCGATTTTTGCTACTGAAAAACGGAAAAAATTTGGTAAAGCCTCTATTCCATTATGAAAAATTTACTGTCAGCAAAACCAAAATGGGATAAAAATATAGATTTTCTGGTGGTGCGAAAGAAACAAAAAACTTCATCAGCAAAATTTTACTGGAGAGAAAAATGTGTTTGTGTTAGTGTGTTGCCATAATTTATTATAGAAAAGTATTAAGTTGAGTATTTTTTGTGGCAACATTTACACACATCGACATAAAAATTGTGTGCGGATACGAAATTTTTTTCACAAACACATGTTTGGATATTTTTATGGTCAAATGTTATTTTGTTGTACATTTTTTTTTAATATTTCAGACGTTATAATAACAAATTATTATTATTATTAATTATATTACAATAAATTATTTATTATGTAATAGCATATGAATAAATGAATAAAATTATGTTCGCACTCTAGACATAAAAAAAATTATGAAATTTGTTGGTTATGTTACAGAAGATGTCAAAACGTAACCATAAAAGTTTCGCTATAAAATAAAAAGTAAAAAAACTACTATCTCTGTCACACTAATGGAATTTTTTCTTTTCTTTCTCCTTTCATTATGGCAACAAAAAAATGTTGTCAGTAAATTTTTCACAATGGAATACAGGCTTAATAGATTCAAGTTTTCAGTTTTGTTATACTATTGTTCTTTTATTTTGTAGTTCTGTTTAAGGTTGGTTTATATTATCCGTTCCGTTCCGCACAGACACGTACCGGCACAGACAAAAAAAATATTGTTTCATACATTTTATATGGAAGTATTTATATTATCCCTACGTTTCCTTTCAGACACGTACCGTACAGAAAAATATTGTATAAAAGAATATTTGTCTGAAATGATACGTAAGCGAAAAAATACGAACAAAACGAAATAACTCGCACTCATAGTATCGTTTCATTATCCATCCATGCTGATGTATTTTGTATTTTTGTACATGAATTATTTTAGTTTGTTGCGAATTTGCGATCAATCGATCATGCAAGATGCAACTGAATAGGTCGAAGAAATATGTATGTATGGATATGTCGGTTACTTTCAGATAATTTTTATTTCAGATTTAAATTATTTTCAGATATGATTATTAAAGTTTTATGATTTTAACATTTTTATTAATTTTTACTATCAATATTACTCTTATAATACTGATATTATCAATTGATTAAATATTTTATTCTAAATATTTAATTTTATTTATTTTGTATTTTTATATTTTTGTTTTTCGTTTGTACTGTACGTAATTGAGCGGTGACTGTACGTTGTTACGAATATATACGATCGTCATATCGAAATAATACGAATGAATGTCTGTACGGAAACGTACGGATAATATAAATACTTGATGTCTGTGTCGGTACGTGTCTGTAAGGAACTGAACGGATAATATAATGGATAATAAACCAACCTTTATTCGAAAATGATAGTCGCGTTTTTTAATTCAAAAATTTTCTTATTGGAATGAAGTTTCGGATAAGAATTTTCTCATTTTTTCAGTAAAATCCAAATGAATTTAATTTTTTATCAATAAATAAGATACATTTAATGTTAAACTACACATTTTAATTCACTATTATCGAAATAAAATCAAATTTAACTTTATTTTTCATTGTTCTGGATAAAACATTGGTTTTTTCAAGTTCGCGATAAATTCATAGTACACGAACTCGAAAAAAAGGGAAATTTTAAAAGGAAATATTTTAAACAAACATTTTTCATTGTTTTATGCTTGATACCTGTATTATTTCACAATAGACGTCAAAAAATATAGTTAGAAGTTGAAATTTATTCAAATAAATAGAACTTAAATTAAATATATTGGTGAAACAAAATTGGTGAAATAAAATTTCCCAGTATTATTCCCGATGTTCTTATAGAACTTGAAGTTCTGTTAATAAAAAAACGCACCTATAATTGCAAAGAATGGAAAAAAACATTCTGATCGTACATTTATAATTTAAAATCAAAATTCAAAAAACTTTAAAAAAATTAACATTTATTTTGTTATTTTCTATTAAATATTTATAATTATTATGCACATAATATGTATTTCATATATACATACAGCGGAACAAGAAAATATTCGTACATTTGTATAGGAATGCGGAGAAATACAAACAGTAGTCGTGTTGTTTTATTCAAAAAATTTCGAGTTCGAATGAAGTTCTGGATAAGAATTTTCTCATTTTCTCAGTAAAATCCAAATGAATTTAACTTTTTATTAATAAGTAAGTTTACATTTAATGATAAACTACACATTTTAATTCACTATTATCGAAATAAAATCAAATTTAACTTTTTTTTCAATGTTCTGGATAAAACAATGTTTTTTGAAGTTCTCGATAAAATCATAGTACACGAACTCGAAAAAAAGGGAAATTTTAGAAGGAAATATTTAAACAAATATTTTTCATTGTATTTCAGATTATTTGACAATTAATGTCAAAAAATATTGTTAAAAGTTGAAATTGTTCACGATAAATAGAACATAAATCAAATATATTGGTTTAATTAAATAAAATTTCCCAGTATTATTCCCTATGTTCTATATAGGACTTTAAGTGGGTCGAATCTGTAAGCATTACGAGTTACAAGTTTTTCGAAATTAATCGGGATACAACGAAAGTCTTTTTATAAAATACTTATTTATACTTAAGAATTTGTAGTGTTTTCATTTTGATCTTCATTTTTCATTTTTATTTTGTACCATTTAGATTTTTATTGTTTTCGTTTGCACTATTAGATTTAATTTTTATAAATAAGTAATCGTTGATTTTATATTTTGTTGATTTTTGTTTTTTCTAATAAAAATCAGAGTTCGATTGTTACCAGACCAGAAAGGTTCTTTTTATTTGTTGCCTTAAAAGAGGTTATGTTAGTAAAAATCAATTAAATTCTCTGCAGAATTACAATTAACAAAAATAGCGATTTTAAATGTATTTCTAAATACTAATACAATAATTAACAGAAATCAAAAAATCTATTGTATTTTAAATAAGATATTAAACGGTGAATCAATTGAAATTGGGCTGTGTTAGTGAACGTGATAACTGATAATATTTGTTGGTGATATACAGTATCATCGTATTTAATGGGGAACTACAACAATACCCATAAGTGGTAACCCCGACGTGATTAAGAACACGCACCAATATTGTGTACCGCATCAATCACACCACATCAACAACATCGACATCAACACCAGCAACGGCATCATCACCACATCAACAACATCGACATCAACACCAGCAACGGCATCATCACCACATCAACAACATCGACATCAACACCAGCAACGGCATCATCATTAACATCACCAACACTACACACATTTGCATTTTAACAGAGACCGAGGTGACTCCATGTTAACGAGTCTCTGCACCGGCGGATTTTCTTTCAAATCAAAAGCAAAAACTGTAAGTACGCAACTATTTTTATTAGAGTGCAAACAAAATTTTTCTTTCTTCGTTTTTGTTTTAATAAAATTTAAAAAATATAGTCTTTTATTTCTTTAAAAAATTTTTGTTTTCGGCATCCTCTAAATTTTACATTCAAATCCAAAAAATTTTTTTTTTCGGTATTTAACTAAATTTTACTTGCGAAATGGATCCGTCTGCGACTACTCCTTCTCCTCCAATTAATGAGAGTGACGAGGCATCCACTTCGGATGCTACAAATTTAACTTTTTCACCAGCTCAGCTCGCTGTCCTGATTAATGAAGCGGTAGCTAAAGCTGTACGGAGAATAAATTTACCTGAGCCTCCCATAATTGATCATGTTCCTACTCCTCTTTTATCAGCTCAAATTTCTCGTGTTGCGTTCAAACCTCCACAACCTCTCTACGCTCAGAACCCGGTTGTTTGGTTTGAGATTCTAGAGCAACAATTTCTGGTTGCTGGAATTAGCGTTGAGGCAACTAGGTATGCACACGCGGTTGGGGCCCTGGATGCACGGCTCCATGATACTTTGGCTTACATAATAACACAGGCTAAAGGGGCTCAGCCATATACGGCTTTCAAGACCGAAGTGATCCGGGTGCTGGGGGAATCGGAGAAAACAAAAATGAACAATTTGATGCATGGCTTGACACTTGGGGACAGGAAGCCATCACAGTTGCTGAGCGCCATGAAGTTGAATGCCGGCGACAACTTGAACGAGCCGACCATCCGTCAATTTTGGATGAAGAGATTGCCGCAGCAGGTTCAAATGGTACTCACACCATTTGAAAATGATGTCTCCCTGTCAGTCTTGGCAGAACGAGCTGACAATGTTTTCGAGACAATGACACAATCTCAAGTCAGTGCTATTGAGTCATCCGCTTCCGTATCTACCCCAAATATTACTATTGATCAACAATTTTTGGAATTTCGTAGAACCTTGCTATCGGAGATTTCGGAAATTTTTCAACATCAGTCTAGGTCTCGTTCAAATTCAAATTCTAATTCCAATCGAAATAGTAATTTTGGATCTCGAAATAATTCACGATCCAATTCGCGGCCAAATTCACGATCTAATTCACCTAATTTTCGACGATATCAAAATTATGGTGAGCCTTCTGCGTCTAATAATTTCATTTGCTTTTACCATCATTTTTTCGGAAACAAGGCACAAAAATGTAAAACTGGTTGCCAATATTTAAAAAATTCTACAACTTCCGATAGCAAGGTTTCAAAAAACCAGTAAGTCATTTGCAGATAGCGGGCTGCAATGACATATTTGAATCCAGCCGCCTTTTAATTTTCGAAATCGTCTTACAAATTCACTTTTTAATAGATACAGGTGCAGATGTCTCAGTCTTGCCGGCTCGTTTCGCTCGGAACCCAAGGGTCGACCCATCATTCAGATTGTTTGCTGCTAACGGCTCTGCAGTGAACGCCTTTGGCACCAAAATTCTCAAATTAGACATCGGACTGCGCCGCGAATTCTCCTGGGAATTCATCATTGCTGACGTGTCGATGCCTATCATCGGCGCTGACTTTTTAAAAAACACAGGTTTATTAGTAGATATGCAAAGACAGAGGCTCATTGATCCGTTAACCTCTTTGCATACACGCGGTGTTTTTTCTTCTAACAATGATAATTCTACATTGTCTAGGATCGACAAGTCAGTGATGGACTCAGGAGTCTTCAAAGTAATTTCTAAATTTCCGACAGTAATTCACGGACACATAAACATCGACAACACCAAACACAACGTGACTCACAAACTAGAGACGTACGGACCACCGGTTGCATGCAAACCACGACGATTGGCACCGGACAAATTCATCATCGCGAAAACAGAATTCGAAAACATGATGAAACTCGGGATTTGCAGACCTAGTAGCAGTCCTTGGTCCAGTCCTCTACATCTCGTGTTAAAAAGGAATGGAGACTGGAGACCATGTGGGGATTATCGAGCTCTTAACCGTGTAACGATTCCGGATCGATATCCTATTCCACATCTCCAGGACTTTACACAACGACTCGAAGGGTGCTCTATTTTTTCTACAATAGACCTTGTCCAGGCATTCCACCAAATTCCTATCGAACCGACGGACATTCCAAAAACAGCTATTTCGACACCTTTCGGACTTTTTGAATTCTGTAGGATGACTTTTGGACTTCGCAATGCAGCACAATCGTTCCAACGTCTTATGCACTCAATTCTACTAGGACTTGATTTCTGTTTTGTGTATTTGGACGATGTGCTCATTGCCTCTAAAAATTATGACGAACATCTCGAACATATTAAAATGACCTTTGCTAAATTTGAAGAACATGGACTAGTAGTAAATATTGACAAATGCACTTTTGCTAAACATGAAATTCAATTTTTAGGCCATACGGTAACTGGACAAGGTATCTTACCATCTCATGAACGGGTTCAAGTCATCAAAAATTTCGAACGACCACAGACTGTTAAACAACTGAAACGATTTTTAGGTATGATCAACTTTTATCGACGCTTCATTCCGGGTGCTGCTGCTGACCAAGCATTACTGAATGATTATCTAAAAGGTTATACCAAGAACAGTCGCGTTCCAATACAGTGGTCAACAGCAGCTATAGAAGCGTTCGATAACTGCAAAATTAAACTTTCCGATGCTACATTACTAATTCATCCTTCATCATCAGCACCTCTGGCCATCATGGTTGATGCTTCCGATACAGCGATTGGTGCTGTAGTTCAGCAATTAATTTCGGATACTTGGCAACCACTCGGTTTCTTTTCAGTACGTCTCAATGATACGCAAAAGAAATACAGTGCTTATGATCGCGAACTTCTATCGGCTTATTCTGGTGTTAAACACTTTCGTCATTTTCTCGAAGGTCGTACGTTTACACTATATACCGATCATAAACCACTCGTTCACGCATTTAGTCAGAAACCGGAAAAAGCATCTCCTCGTCAGTTTCGACACTTAGATTTCATTGGTCAATTCACAACCGATATCCAACACATTTCTGGTTTGGATAACATCGTTGCAGATACTCTCTCACGCATTAATCAAATTTCTATTCCTGAAAGTATTGATTATGCTATCATCGCAGATGCTCAGACTAATGACGAAGAATTCCAAGAAATCTTAAGGAGTAATTCGGTTCTCAAATTTGAGAAATTCCCTATTTCATTCAATTCGAAAACCCTAATACATTGCGATACTACAACTGCTACACCTAGACCATTCATTCCGCTTAATTTCCGAAAACAAGTTTTCGATGCATTTCATAATCTTTCTCATCCTGGCGTCAAAGCTTCCATTAAACTTTTGACTCAGAATGTCATCTGGCCATCTATTAATAAAGACGTCCAGAAAATGGCTCAAAACTGTGTAGCTTGCCAAAAGGCTAAAGTCTCTCGTCACACAAAATCTCCGCTTAGCACATACAAATTAACTTCTCAACGTTTTTCGATTATTCACCTCGACATCATTGGTCCATTACCAGTTTCTGATAATCAGCGGTATTGCGTTACATTGATTGATAGATACACCCGCTGGCCCGAGGCGATTCCAGTTCCTGATATTACTGCTGCTACAGTTGCCTTCGCTGTCTACTCTAATTGGATAGCTCGCTTTGGTGTGCCAGAGTCCATTGTTACGGACCAAGGCATGCAATTCGAATCGCAACTTTTTCACGAACTGGCAAACTTACTTGGATTCGAGCGACGGAGAACAACTAGTTACAATCCAAAATGTAATGGTATGATCGAGCGATGGCACCGTGTCATCAAGTCTGCCATTATGTGCTACGATCGAACAGATTGGACTAGTGTTCTCCCTTCAATTTTACTTGGACTACGAACGACGTACAGCGACGAACTTAAAGCAACACCTGCTGAACTCGTATTTGGGCTTACGACTCGAGTTCCAGGTACCTTTTTAGATCCTAGGAACGAACAAATTTTACAATCAGACTTTGTTACTAATCTAAAACGACACTTTGACGAAATACGACCTATACCGGCATCGCGACACGCAACGGACAAAATTTTTATCAGTAAAGATCTGCATACTTGCTCGCACGTTTTCTTACGAACTGACGCAGTACGCAGATCACTGCAACCACCATACACAGGACCATTTTTAGTAATTGACCGTACACCAAAATTTTATACATTAGATTTGAACGGAAGACACACCAAAATTTCAATCAACAGACTGAAACCATGTTTCACCGACAATCAGCAAACACTGACTACAAATACTGGACCATCTTTACCGACTCTCGAACCAAAACCTTCTATTTCGGCTAACGTGCCTGGGGTACTTGCTGCAGGGCCGAAAAGTAAAAAAAAGGTTCACTTCGATCTTGCACCAAAAAGTGTAAGGACTACAAGTTCGGGTCGTGTATCCAGGACCCCTTCTCGTTTCTTATATTTTCTTCGATAGATCTTCGATCTCTCTGGAGGGGGAGTATTTGTAGTGTTTTCATTTTGATCTTCATTTTTCATTTTTATTTTGTACCATTTAGATTTTTATTGTTTTCGTTTGCACTTTAGATTTTAATGGTTGCGTACAAAATTAGATTTAATTTTTATAAATAAGTAATCGTTGATTTTATATTTTGTTGATTTTTGTTTTTTCTAATAAAAATCAGAGTTCGATTGTTACCAGACCAGAAAGGTTCTTTTTATTTGTTGCCTTAAAAGAGGTTATGTTAGTAAAAATCAATTAAATTCTCTGCAGAATTACAATTAACAAAAATAGCGATTTTAAATGTATTTCTAAATACTAATACAATAATTAACAGAAATCAAAAAATCTATTGTATTTTAAATAAGATATTAAACGGTGAATCAATTGAAATTGGGCTGTGTTAGTGAACGTGATAACTGATAACATTTGTTGGTGATATACAGTATCATTGTATTTAATGGGGAACTACAACAATACCCATAAATTAAAAATCTAGTTGAAATGATCTCTTTTTTTCCTGAACCTCGTTATTACGTATAACGAACGATTTTAAAATCCGGCAATCTTACATTATTCTTAATTTTACTTCTTTATAGCGAACGTCGAAATCAAAAATAGTAGTTTGAGAGGTAAAAAATATACTCACAAAGCAAAACACCAATCACAGCAAACAAATAACCTATTAAAACCATAAAACAGGAAAAGAACAATAATGTGAGCCATACACATCATTTTTCTCCTATCTTAAAGTAATTAACGGAGTTATTTAAAATTTGATATAATGAACTTTTGATTTTAAGATCTCGATATAACCAACTCTTGTTATAACGATTCTTCTTTATAACGAACAAAATTGTTGGTCCCTTGAGGTCGTTATAGACAAGTTCGACTGAAATAATAAAATAAAATTATTCTAATTTAATTTTTTATATTTTATTTGTTTAAACCACAAACAATTTCGATTTACAATAAAAAAACAATTCTTTCGAACGCTATAATTTTGAAGTTGCAATATAAATTACAACAAAATTGTTTTAAACAAAATAAAAACAACAACAAAATACGTGTACGAATCTATCTTAAAGTAATTAACGGAGTTATTTAAAATTTGATATAATGAACTTCTGATTTTAAGATCTCGATATAACCAACTCTTGTTGTAACGATTCTTCTTTATAACGAACAAAATTGTTGGTTCCTTGAGGTCGTTATAGACAAGTTCGACTGAAATAATAAAATAAAATTATTCTAATTTAATTTTTTATATTTTATTTGTTTAAACCACAAAAAATTTCGATTTAAAATACAAAAACAATTCTTTCGAACGCTATAATTTTGAAGTTGCAATATAAATTACAACAAAATTGTTTTAAACAAAATAAAAACAAAATAAAAATACGTGTACGAAAATGAAGCAATCGTGGAACACGTTTTAACAAAAAATATTTTGGTCGTATTTGCTTAATTTTTAAAAAAAATTGAAATTGTACCTAGTATTATACCAACAAAAAAAAAATTATCTTTTAGCTCTTTTTGTGGGTCAATTGACCCATTATAGCTACTTTATGTTTCCATAAAGAGCTAAAACATCAATTAATTGATGTTTTAGCTCTTTATGGAAACATAAAGTAGCTATAAATATTCTTGTTTGTAGCTGTCATCCATGATATAAAAATATTATTATATTAATATTAATATTATTATATATTGTTACATATATATCTTGGCTGTCATCATAATATATATTATCTATTATCTGTGTATTTTGTGAATATTCAAGTTAAAAATATTTATTTTATTTTTAATTATAAATTTTAATATAATAAATAATTTTTTTTTGCTTCGTTGGTATGACGCTGTAGTACAATTTGAAAGATAAAAAAAATTTAACTTTGTTATGTTGGCCCGCGAGCCAAATGTCCCGAACAATTTCGTGAAGTTAAAAGACAACCAAATCCGTCTTAAGATACAAGCCCAATTGAGTATCTTGTACGCACATACTAACTTAATTTCACCTCCTATTTCTTTTAGTGTTCGTGAAATGAAAAAACAAGAGAATATAAAATACAAAAAAAATGAGAATAATAAATATATGTTTTATTTACAATATAGTAGATACAGGGTGTTCCAATTACTAGTGTTATAATAACAATGCATGGTGTACTTACTTAAACTTTTAGAAAACAATTGTTCAAGTAACTTTTAAATTCGTTACCGTTAAGCCGTTAAACGGATTATATCGAAAATTATTTTCACGATAAGTAGATTTAATTCTAAGGCTGTTTCCGAAACGAAATACTTATTTGTGGAGACTTACTTATTCAAATAAGTATCCTCGCGAGGTAACTTATTTGCTATCTCTTTCTTGCAAGAAAATCTAAATTATCTGTCAAAATTTGTCAAATATTTATGATCATGTAATTTTGGTGATTATAATATATATATACATATTTAATTTTTTGTAGAAAAATTATTTTATTTAATATTATTAGTTAACAGTATTTCTACTGAATATTTCTGCACATACATATGTACATATATTCGCTCAGTTGCTATTATTGGTTTTAATCTATTTATCTACAGAGCTTTTTGTCGTTCAACTATCTACAGCAGTTTCCACTTATTTATAGTTGATCATCACTGTTCTAAATTCCAAAATAAAATTATTTTCCACATGATTTTATAATATCCTGCCAATTATTTGAAAGTATAATTGTATATTTTAATTCCTGAAATTAATTAAAAAGCAGTAAATTATTGCCTACCGTTTTTTCATATAGGTTAACATAAATAATTTTGTGTTGTTTTGATATTACTGTCAAAATAAGTATGCTAAATCGATTCGGATGATTTTTCATACTTATTTAAGATGGCGGCAAATAAGTAAATAAGTTTCAAATAAGTATCGGTTTCGGAAACAGCCTAAGTAGAACAGTGAAAAGAAAAATCAATTGTCAAATCAAAGGTTATGAGGGGGAAAAATTAGTGTAATGTACTATTTTAGATTGAATTATAAGGGCTTAACGGTAACGAATTTCATAGTTTCAATTGAATTTTTAAAATATAGTTTTGTACATGCTTGTTAATTATGATACCAGTAATTGGAAACACCCTGTGTAGATATTATAGAAACAAAATAAATACAAAATACATATACATACATATATTGTTTGCACGTTAAAAAAATTAATTTTTAACAACAAATTTTAATTTTATATTCCATTCTTTTCTATTACCCTCCCAACAAAAAAATGTATACTCTAAATTCCATGCAGAAACGTAAACTTTACGAACGCCTTTTTCAATCGAACACCAATACACAAACAACTTTTGTCTTGCTACATACATACCCTTTTATAACAGTAGCAAAATAATTTTATTATTGAGTTGAGTAGAAGCAGTATTCGAGTGCGAACCCCATTTTCTTTATCAAATAATTTGTCGCTATAGTGTTTTAATAAAAACAAATTAATATTTTATACTTTTATTTATATGTTTTTTTTATAGCTATCAATGTATCAATGTGAAAAAATTAAGGCTATAATTTGATATATGTCACCACGAACTAGTAGCGCCATTTTTTCAAAGGTGGAAATTTTTTAAAATAAATATCGTGCTACTTTAATCAAGGTGGGAAATTTTGAAATTAAAAATGTATAATATTTATAGAAATTTCCGCTTTTGGAATTAATGCAGTATATATTTTCGCTGTATTGCTTAATAATAAAAATAAATTTATTTATATTTTACAGTGTGCTTAATGCGTTTTTTAAATTTTTTTTTAGAAAAAATCGACAGTGTACAATATACATAAGAGGAATTTCGGATGAAATGTACATATTGTTATATTGTAATAAAATGTTATGTATATTTATATATTTATCTTAATAATAAAGTTGTCTACATAAATTTTTTATTTTTGTATATGATAGACCACGGAAACCGTTTTTTCATTAGATTATAAACTGAAAAATTTGGTACATACGTGTAGATTTTGGGCAGAAGGGACCAATGCTAAGCGGCTTTGAGGAGTTCCCTATTTTAGTATGCGTTTAAATGGTAATAATATTTTGTTATGGACTATAAACAAATTTACAAGTAATTTAAGAAAATTTAATTGTAATATTTGAGTTAAGAAACTACAACAAATTAGATTCATATATTTACAACGAATTAAATTCATATTAAAATTACATATGTATACAACGAATTAAATTATAAATAAAAATCAATAAATTAAATCGTTAATTAGAAGTATTTTATACTCGCGAAGCGAGTATAAAATACTTCTAATTAACGCAAAACCGAAAAATTTGGTACATACGTCTAGATGTTGGGCAGAAGGGGCCAATGCTAAGCGGCTTTGAGGAGTTCTCTATTTTAGTATGCGTTTAAATGGTAATAATATTTTGTTATGGACTATAAACAAATTTACAAGTAATTTAAGAAAATTTAATTGTAATATTTGAGTTAAGAAACCACAACGAATTAGATTCATATATTTACAACGAATTAAATTCATCTTAAAATTAGATATGTATACAACGAATTAAATTATAAATAAAAATCAATAAATTACATGTACCTGCGTTAATTAGAAGTATTTTATACTCGCGAAGCGAGTATAAAATACTTCTAATTAACGCGAAACCGAAAAATTTGGTACATACTTGTAGATTTTGGGCAGAAGGGTCCAATGCTAAGCGGCTTTGAGGAGTTCCCAATTTTAGTATGTGTTTAAATGGTACTAAAATTTGAATTTCAACCGATAATTTGGTACATACGTGTAGATTTTGGGCAGAAGGGTCCAATGCTAAGCGGCTTTGAGGAGTTCCCAATTTTAGTATGTGTTTAAATGGTACTAAAATTTGAATTTCAACCGATAATTTGGTACTTACGTGTAGATTTTGGGCAGAAGGGTCCAATGCTAAGCGGCTTTGAGGAGTTCCCAATTTTAGTATGTGTTTAAATGGTACTAAAATTTGAATTTCAACCGATAATTTGGTACTTACGTGTAGATTTTGGGCAGAAGGGTCCAATGCTAAGCGGCTTTGAGGAGTTCTCAATTTTAGTATGAGTTTAAATGGTACTAAAATTTGAATTTCAACCGATAATTTGGTACTTACGTGTAGATTTTGGGCAGAAGGGTCCAATGCTAAGCGGCTTTGAGGAGTTCTCAATTTTAGTATGAGTTTGAATGTTAATAATAATAATTGAATATCAACGGAAAATTTTGATCTTTTCTGAAAGATTTAATATAAACCGAAAATATTGATATTCACATACCCGCATACATTGCTTGCAAAATGGGCCAAGCTATGGCCGAGGTTGAAATCTATATATTGCCTTAATTTTAAAGAAAATTGCAAGTAATAAAAAAAACCATAGATTAATCGTAAATAAAATTTAATATTTAATCACAAAATTTAATCTACAATTGTTCAAAAACTATGATCCGTTTGCGTTTGGGTATAAGGAATCGAGATATTCTGCGCGTACTGCATTGAATTTGGGACTGATAATTAATAAATATGAATCACAAACAAAAAACGTTTTATTTATTATTACATATTGACAACAGGCAAAACTCGATATTTAAGGCAATGAGAATGTCATATCGTCGGTAAAAGAAAATCGAGATGATGCCTATTAAAAATATAATTTATATTATAAAAAAAACAAATAATTCAATCTCACATTTCAGATTTGACAGATAAAACTATGTACATATTTTTACAATTTTTTATCCTAGATTCAAATCATTATTTTATCCGGGTAACAAACCAAGTGTCATATTAAGCGGTTATCTAAGACACTAACCGCTATAGTTAAAAAAAATCCGCTGTATACAAAGTGGCGCCACCGTCGAAAAACGATGGTGACATATATCAAATCTGTTCCAAAATTAAATCTTAATTCAATATCTAAATGTGAATTAAAACTGTGATTAAATTTTACGTAATTTATGCAATAAATATTTTTAAAAAATCTACTTTTACGTCTTTTAAATTCAAAGCAAGCGTGTACAAATTCCGCTCATATTAGCCGTTCGTTAACATTACGCTAAAGCGAGGTACAATCGAAAACATGTTTGTTTTACTAATACATACACAAGTCTACGCAAAATAGTTTCACTTCTCTTGTGACGGTCGGTTCGTTTTCACAACATTTTCATTTCGTAAAAACTTTACGTTAGCGAAGACTTTAGTACCATGAAGTCCTCGAAAACTGTGTGATTACTTTACGTTATGTTTGAAGGGTACCTACAAAATAGATTTTCCGTTTTTCGAGTTTATTTTATATCGTATATGTAGTGTCAAAGCCATCTTATGCTGTGTGCCTTAACACACTAAATATTGACTAAACTAAAATAAATTGAACTTTCACTATTGAACACCAGGTTATAGCTGAAAAGTCTCTTTCCGAGGTTACTTTTCGTCGACTTTTCATTTCAGTTGGGAAGTTAGATGCAATTTAAGTTTGTACATGTTTCGAGAGAAACTTCATTTAATGTTGTCATTTATTTTTCGCAAGAATATATCTCATTTTTCCCTGTCGAACAATTTACATGACATTTATAAATAATTATTACGTTTAAAATTGTTATAAAAATACAAAGCATATAGTATGTTTGTGATCAACTCTCCTCGGTGGCTGAATTTTTTTCAATTAAGATACTTGTGTGTTCATTTAAGAGGTTGATTTTCCAGTTTTCCATTGCGTGAATCAAAAATGTATATTATGATAAAAAATGTATATTATGGTAAAGAAATTTGAACATTTATCTTCGTGTCTGACTATGATTATCCTACTAATATTCGTTTATTTTAAGGTTTATTACTGGTACTCTTAAATCAGTTAAATGTGTTCCCAAATGAACTGGTTGTCATTTGTCATAAGAATTTTGTTTTTAAATAAATAGAGCTATTCCTATTGTGTAATGTGGATCGCGATATAATTTCAACAAAACTGTTAATACGTACATATAATATTTAACAATATTATATTACGTAAGAAATTATATGTAAATTATATTTACATGGATTACCTTAAAAATCAACATACAAATTGTATTGTGAATTACTTTGTTCGCCGTTGCCGTTTATTTTTTATAATCCATCTTAATAAAAATATATTTAAATACACAAAAAGTGTATTACACAATTATTATTGTTTATCATTATCCTTTAATAATTGTAAAAAAAAAATTGTTACTCTATGTATTTTGGATGTAGTTTTTCGAATGATTCTGACATTTAATTTAGTTTAGTTAAAGTTGAGGCACATACACTGACTTTTATGCTAATGCCATCTATACATATATTGCATTAATTAACCTTACTTTAGTTTAGTTAGTCAATTTAGTCGATCGAGGCACACAGCATTAATATATAAAGCCTCCATGCTGAGCGATATTTTCAAACGAGCTATTTTTATTTAACCAAAAAATGTGTAATTTACAAAGAAGTCTATGCAATCCCATGGCAAAACATACAAACTTATTTTGAATTGTTCAACTATTAATAGTGAGACCTTTTAATATTTTATTACATAAAGTAATAGATAAAAAATTGAATTAGGTGATGGCCAGGGTTATTTTTCAAAATTATATTAATTAAACATAATTTTTATGATTATAAAATTGTCATTAATTTAATTTATTTGCGCTTTTAAATTTGTATATATAAATATATATCTGATATATTCTAATACTCCCTTTCAATATACTGCATTCACTCCAACACAGAAATAAAATAGTTCGATTCAAAATCTAAACATCGAAAAATATGTATAAAAATTATGATAACTACGATAAATTAAAATTTAGGAGATTAATCGAATGATTCTGACATTTAATTTAGTTTAGTTAAAGTTGAGGCACATACACTGACTTTTATGCTAATGCCATCTATACATATATTGCATTAATTAACCTTACTTTAGTTTAGTTAGTCAATTTAGTCGATCGAGGCACACAGCATTAATATATAAAGCCTCCATGCTGAGCGATATTTTCAAACGAGCTTTTTTTATTTAACCAAAAAATGTGTAATTTACAAAGAAGTCTATGCAATCCCATGGCAAAACATACAAACTTATTTTGAATTGTTCAACTATTAATAGTGAGACCTTTTAATATTTTATTACATAAAGTAATAGATAAAGAATTGAATTAGGTGATGGCCAGGGTTATTTTTCAAAATTATATTAATTAAACATAATTTTTATGATTATAAAATTGTCATTAATTTAATTTATTTGCGCTTTTAAATTTGTATATATAAATATATATCTGATATATTCTAATACTCTCTTTCAATATACGGCATTCACTCCAACACAGAAATAAAATAGTTCGATTCAAAATCTAAACATCGAAAAATATGTATAAAAATTATGATAACTACGATAATTTAAAATTTAGGAGATTAATCGGATAAACGCTGGGAAATTTCTCATTAAACCAAAATAAAAATATTGATCGTATCGATCAAATAAATGATAAAATGTTGTGTTTTGTTTTGAAGGTTACAAAAGGTTACATAATTTATATACAATATGTCAATTAGGATTAGGAGAGGGACAATTTGATCACGCTCTCAATAATATTTTTTGTGCGATTACTTTTTGTTGTTGCTATGAAATAAAAAATTGTGTTCATATATTTTTTCTCGTTTTTTGCGTTGTTTAATGATCATTATGTTTGTTCCATTTAAAAAAAAAACATTGATGTTTTCTTCTTTTAGTTTATTTGTTTGATGGGAATAAATTATTTTGTTGGTTATGTACACAATGTCCCTTTCTTACAAATTTTTATTCTATTTCTATTTGAGCTTTATTAGAGAATAAAGTATCTTATTTTCCTTTAATTAATACAATAAAATGGAAACCCCCACGGAAAAATCCTTCAAGTCAGGTGAAACCCAATGTTTATAGTTTCAATTGATTTCAAAAAATTATAATTTTGAGTTACTTTTCATTCAAATATTTCTATAAACGAAAATCATGTCCCTCCATATAAAATGTATGAAGAGAGTGATTATTTTTGTCATTTTAGACTCACTAATTAAAGTTCGTTTTGAACATGGAGGCTTGATTTATTAAGATGGCTTTGGTAGTATGTACACAGATATAGGGAGGGTAAACAAACAACGTTTTCGGACCAAGCAGGAGAGGATGAAGAGGATGAAGATCCGTATTTAAAGCAGTACCGCCACAATCTGGAGTTTCGATATGGCGCAGTTAATGGCTGCTATAATGAGAATTGAACAGTCTCATATGGAAATGAAACAAGATTCAAAACAGTCCAGTAATCAATTAAAATAGAAAATTGAGTTGTCATTTGATCGATCAAAGGGCGAGGTCAATAACAAAATGAACGAGACATTTCAAGAGATGCATATACCAATCTACATGGAGAAGTATAGCAAATTCAACCAACAGTTCAGCAGGTTGATCAGAAATTACCGTCGGAGTTGGAAGAGTTATAAGTAAAGTTTTGGGCTTCGAGAAGAAGTTTCTAGGTATCGAAGTTAACTGAACAGCGTCGCCAGTAGCTCAGCCAATATGCAATGAAATTTAAGCCACCGAAATTTTATCACACAACATCTTTTCAATTTTTGAAATCAAATTTCAATTTGTAGCTCTTAAAGGTGAAGCGGCTGAAACCTTTGACACTATTTCGGAACATGACCGAAATAATTACAACGAAATAATGAAGACACTAAATCGAAAGTATGGAAGTGACCATAAATGAGAGATGTATCGTATGGAGCTGAAGAGTCGATATCAAAAACTTGGGGAGGCTCTACATGAGTATTCCTCAGTAGTCGAGCGGCTAGTTTTTTTTTAAATTCAAAATCTTGGGTATGGACTTCATGAGATCGAATGGATTCGTGGTGGATATTCACTTCAAATAGACGAGGCAGGACCAAGAATCAGGCATGTATTAATCATCGGGGTAAGCTGACACCGAACCCGGAAACAGTAGGATTAGGATCCTAAATTATTGGATAAGACCAAAACAATTAAGAAAGGAATAGATTCCGATTAGAAACACCGTGGAATGGAGATTCAACCATGAACAACGGAGTACAATGGATGTGGTAGGACCATTTCGGACTATAGGTATTGGTAACAAATATGTGCTAGTAATAATGGACTATTTTAGCAAATGGCCAGATGTGTATTCCATACCCAATCCGAAGGCAACAACGATAGCTGAGGTCGTGGTTAATAATTGGATTAGTCGTTTTGGAGTACCAACGGAGTACCACACGGACCGAGGAAGAAATTCTGAGTCAGTTGTATTTCGTAAAGTCTGTCAGTTGCTCGGTATAAATTAAACACGAACAACGCCTTTGGGACATATATTGGCAAATGAAATGAAAAATATTTGGCAAATGTCGTGGATAATAATCAACACAATTGGGATCGACCTATTCCGATGTTCCTATGATGGTATATCGGTCAGCAGTGCATGATTCAACGGGAATGACACCAGCCAGAATCCTTTTCTGAAATAATCGGCGATTACCCGGAGATCTAAAGTCTGGAGCTGCTCCATCATCAGCTCGATGTGTGTAGAATTAGGTTGATCAGATGAGATATGACCTACGAGCAAATAATAAAAGTTTTGAAGAAGGAGATTTAGTATGGGTTTATAATTCACAAAGGGAGAACGGTTTGTGATCGCACTGGAACCTTCATTGGAAGGAACGTACACCATCATCACAAAGATAAACGTCGTGGTCTATCGGATTATAACAACGACAGCTCTACAAGGGAGGTGAATTGGATCCTGTTCGGGACGAATCAGGATTAAGTAGGAGTAATGTTACAACTATGGCGACATTTCTATTTGAGTAAAGTAACTACCGTAAATGTAAACTGTAATAAATTAGATGTGTCTAGATTTTTCAGGAATAGTTTAGACACTCTCGAATATTGTGGAATACGTATTTAGATGGTCAGAATATTTGGTATAAATACGAGATAATATTTTAGGAGTTAGTTAGTAGTTTAAGAAAGAAAAAGTGAAAGTTAAGTCATAGATAAATTAATTTTCTATAAGACGCGCAAACCAGAATAAATTCATAGTACGCGAAATGCCCCGACAGCTTACAAATTAATGATTTGCGTCCGTTCATGCTACATGCTATCAAAACTCTCATGTAGAATGATGTCATGAAGGGATGCAAACTATTAATTGGTCATTTGAAACTTATATGATTCAGGAATATTTAAAACTCTCTTTACTTCTAAATGTACTTCTTATAATTAAAATATGAAGGTTCGGAATGCTCGGGCCGTACCATTCTAATGTGATTTTCACCCCAAATTTTCTGTACATTTTCTTGATCTATTAATTCTTCTTTCTTGACTATATGGTGAAATGCAGTTTTGAGAAACTTCATTACAAACATCAATAGATCGAAACATTTCATTTACAGCTTTAGTTTTAATCTACCAAAACACGTAATTTTATTCATTCTCCTACCTCAGACATTCAACATCAATAAAATTTAAAATTTTTGAATAATCATAACCGCTTTTGAAATTAATGGATCTTTTGCCACTTTATATTTTTTTTTATATCGGTACTTTACAGATTAGAGATAATGTAAGTTTACGTTAAGAAATACTATTTTTTCTCTTATTTTAAATTATTGAAGGTGGTAGAGAATATATTGTTTTTAAAAACTAGAATTCTTTGTTACCAAACATCCTTATTGGGTGGTTTATTTATTTCAGGTATATATTTTGTAATGAGAGCTTTTTAAACATTTGAACATTTAAATTTAGTATTTCACAAAATGTGATCGATTAGCATTGTTGTTTATTTATATTTTTCAATTGTAAAAATGTAATAATAATCTATAAATTTCATCTTAGTTTTTGAAACCAATAATGGCAGATGAATATGAATTTCGCAAAAAATGCTTGAATGATATTTTTTTTTATTATACGAAAATCATAAAAATAATATATTATTAACAGAATTTCCAATAATATAAATAGGTATATATAAGAAGGAATGGTCAACAAACAACGCTACAATAAGAAAGATTTTGGTTTCCACTTCCATCCAATATATCGAGTTCGGGACTAAATATTACGTATATTCACGCTATATAAATGCAATAGTACATAGAAACACAACCTCTCCCTATGAAAATAATTTCATTACTGATTGTTTTTTTACCAAAAAGCAGGACGAAAGAATATTGTGGTCTTTTTCATTAAGATCAATAAGCGACGTGACGTTATTCATCCACAATTCATCCACGTGAGCTACGACAATTTATTATCTCACAGTTTTTTATCGCCTAATATGAGATAGCACCACAGAATGACCACCCTGGTCCATAATTTAATAATTGTTGTTTTTCTTTTACTTTTTTATTTTTCTTAACCTTAAAATTAGTTTATTATAATTTTTTGAAGTAATACCATAAATAAACTTTTCTATAAAGTTTATCTATGGTAATCAAATAACCAAATAATTTATAATTATAAGTTATTTGCAAATAACTTATAATACTATAAGGGAGATTCCTGCAGTTTTCCATAGTAAAATCGCGTGACTTCATGTCACCAAGCGATTTTTAACAAGACATTTTACGTTACCTGTTATTTTCAAGTTATTTCCAGTAAAAATAAATATTTGCCAGTGGTGCCATCTAGTTAAAATAACCTAACTGCGTTAAACTGTAATATCTTGATACACAAACTGCCATATCTTGATCATAAATCTGCAGCGATTTCCCTTATAGTCAAATAACTTATAATACTATAACACCCCATCTCCACTTGCTATATACATATCATCATGATATTTCATTATTTTTTACTCGATTGCTGATGGAGACTCAAAATATCAACGAGTTAATAGAAATCATACTATCTAGTTATAACAGAATAGTAAAACTCGGTTATAATATAATTTTGACGTTTCATAATTTTCAAAATGGCGATTTTACATTTTACTGAAAATTTGATAGCGAAACAGTAAACATCATCGTGTGCACCAAAGCTAGAAAATTAATTTTATTTTATTTGAGATTTTTTTGTTATTGTAGATTAAACAGTACACTGAACAAAATGAATTCTATAGAGGAAACGTTAAAATTGATTTATTTATTTAAGCAAAATGAATGCTTATGGAACATTAATTCATAGTTATTTAGAAGGACAGATTTCACTCTAAATGATGCAGAAAATGCATTTCTACGTCATGCTCGCATTTTTTTCATTAAAAATGGATTAACGATGGTTTTCTGCGGTTTACTTTTTTATATAAATTTTTTCATTTTTGCTGTCCTCCAGAATTTTTAATTCTTTTAAAACATTTAAGCCCAAAAGAATTTTTAACCTTTTATGAGAAGACATTTTGAAATAACACTGTGAACGTGATACTTTGTAAAACAAACCACAAATGATTTTTGTGTCAAATTTATCGTAGGTTTACCAAACTCAAGGCCATCTTTGATATTTTTGTTAATAGGAAGCAATGAAAATACGTATTATGATATATATCAGGTGGAGATGGGGTGTAAGGGAAATTGCTGCAGATTTGCGTATGGCAAGATATAGCAGTTTATCGTAGTTTACCTTTTTTAAATGGATGGCAAATAAACGCCATGTTACCATTTTTTAAACGAAATTTTTGAAATAATATAAATAAACCTATAAAAGAAAAAAAAAATATACAAAACCAAATTGACAACATCCGGCTGAAATAACTTGGAAATAACAGATAACGTAAATATTTTTGTTAAAAAACGGTTGGAAATCTGTAGGAAAAATCTGTAGGAAAAAGGTTTATGAATTTGTGTCGATAACATGGTCACACGAGTTTACTATAGAAATCTGCAGTAATCTCCCTTATAGCATTATAAGTTATTTGATGGTAATACAGCAAATATTCGTTCAAGTTAGCACAGGGGGTCGATTGTGTATCTTTCGTATTACGAGTTACGAGAACTCGTAATCCATGAAGTCGTAATTGCGACATAACGCGATTATGTAAGCAAATACGACCAAAATATATTTTGATAAAACGTGTTGCACGATTGCTTCATTTTCGTACACGTATTTTGTTATTGTTTTTATTTTGTTTACAACAATTTTGTTGTAATTTATATTGCAATTTCAAAATTATAGAAAAAAAATTATATTTTATATATATTTTTGTATTTTAAATCGAAATTGTTTGTGTTTTAAACAAATAAAATTAAATTCCAAATAAAATCCAAAAAATTAAATTAGAATAATTTTATTTTATTATTTAATTGCAATATAAAATATATAAATTAATCTCGCAATTAATTAAATTAAATTATTAAATAAATAATTTATATTAAAAAAGACAAAATATTATAAAATACTAAATTAATAAATTCGCCAAAAGCACCACACTAACAAGTGTCGCTGTTTTATCAAAATGGAATGAATATACTAACAGATTGAACTATTAAATGTTTAATAATACATAAATTAATGCTACATATATTAATGACTACTAAAAATCCTTAAAATCCATTCAAAACTTATTTGGTTAGTTAATTTTGACAAATTTTCCTTAAAAATAATCATTTCAACCATTACGAGTTGCTTGTCGTACTCAAAAACTTGTACGAGTAAAACAACAACAACATGTCGCAATTACGAGAACTCGAAATGTCTTACATAATCGCGTTTGGTCGTAATTTCGAGAAACTCATAACTCGTAATGCTTACATAATCGACCCCCTAGTTAGCATGGAGATATGCAGTGTGCAGATGGCCAATTAAAAACCGGACGTGTAGCCGTATTCAAAATAGAGATACTGTTCAACTTTCACAGGACAATAAATCCACTAGCGGAACAGTCTCTACTCAATGTATGTATTGGTATTTATTTTTAAAAAAAAATATGTTTATAATTTAAATAAAATAAATAAGAAAATAACAAACAAAATAAATAAAAGTATGTACCAGCAGCAGCACTATTATATTTCGAATAATTTTAAAAAAGTGCAAAATATTTAAACATACAATAGAAAAAATAATAACCAAAATTTGAAAATAAACAGGATGTTTTTTGAGATTTTTAAAACTGTGGTTTTTTAAGCCGGATCTAGAAAATCGATGTTATGAAATCATAACTATTAAATACATTCCTTGATTAGTTATTTTATAATTGAAACACAATATTGCTCCAAAAATTAAATTTCGTGTAGCGGGAAAATCTCAACCGGATTCAGTTCCAGGAATGGAAATCTTCATTATTGTTTTCACTATGGTTTTATTTCGTAAAGTTTTGTCAATAAAACATATAATAAATAAATCATATATAAACATAAGCATAAAATAATTTTTTTTTAATAATTTGAATAAATTGTCATAACAAAAATATTGCTTTTGCTTTACATACATATTTACTTAAAATGGTTATGCACAGTTGAATTGGAATAAATACAATTTATTTTGTTTCATTTATTCGTAAAGAACTATTATAATTTGATTAAGATTATATAAATGTATTTATATGCAAAAAATTCATGTTGCATGCATAATTATAATAATTTTGAATGGAAAATAGTTTTTCATAACTTATTGTGATTGTGATTTGGTTCATGAAATCTTGAAGGATACTTCAAACATACTGTCACGATTGTAAATATCTTTACATTGATGTTTATAAACTAAGGCTATAGCCACTTATATGTATATATAAAACCAACACATGTATTATACATTTGTGTTGGTTTTGGTATGACAGATTCACAAATTATTTTTATGGGGTTGCAGATAACCGCTGCAATAAATAAATAATTTTACTTGCAATATGTCTTATTCTTCAAGATTAAAGCTAAGCGGAACATAGCTCGGAAACACGGGATTTTATTTTGTTTGAAATGGTGTGGGCATAATTAATGCTGTAACCACTGCCAACCTTACCCAATACGATGAGACGCGTCTGTATATAAGTGCATACTTAAAAGTACATTATAAATAATATTTAAATGGTTTGGGCGGAATAATTTAGTATGGTTCGTGGTAATATTTAATTAAAGTGTTGTTCTTTCAGTTTGATAAATTATTCAACAATAAAAGTGTCAAATTAAAAACGGAATTGTGATTGATATTCTTGCAAATAAGACGTTGCATTTATTAAAAGTGTTTATGTACACTTATGTACTGTTTCTTTATGTACTATTTGTGCGTACATAATTACAAAAAAAAAGAAAAAGGAAACAAAACGAAAAAAACAAAACGAAAAAAAGAGACAAATATACAGTGAATAATATTTCCTGGATGATTAATGTATGTGTATATGACTTTCTAAATGAATATTATTTTTTGAAGTGGTGTTAAATTGGAAAAGGACTCTGGTAAATGTCTCAGATAAAACGTAAGTAGAAACGTTTTTGGTGCCAAGATGGGATAATTCAGTAAGTTTAACTAAGTTAATTGTCTGTTAAGTTAGTTTAGAAAATATTTGTTTAAAATATTTCATTTTAAAATTTCCCATTTTTCAAGTTCGTGTACTATGAATTTATCGCGAACTTGAAAAAACCAATGTTTTATCCAGAACATTGAAAAATAAAGTTAAATTTTATTTTATTTCGATAATAGTGAATTAAAATGTGTAATTTAACATTAAATGTATCTTATTTATTGATAAAAATCCTAAATTCATTTATAATAGTTTAATGGTATTATACTATTATACTACGAAGATGGAAACGCGAAGTTGGTAGTATAATACTTTATTTTATAATATTTCTGTATACTAGCTATCAAAAATAAAGTAGGTATCAAATTATATTTTTAACAATATATTTCATGACAGTGTACTTTTTTTATTACAATTTCCATTCGTTCGAAGTTTTTTTTGTGGTATTTTGATATAATTATACGTTTTTGATTTACATACATATAGTTATATAGTTATTATGATTTGATTATTGTAATGAAATTTGTATAAAACATTAAAAGACAAATTTAAATATTCAAACATAATTATACAGCTTACTTCACACTATATGATGGAAACCCGACTATGAATGATAGTATCATAGTATAATACTATTATACTATTATACTATTGACGATGGAAACCCGGAATAATTTTATACATAATATTCTTTTTAATTTTATTTTATTTCTTATTAAGTAATCAATAATGATATTTCTAATTGGAGTGCTATATTTTAAGACTTTAACACATCTCTTATTTTAGTGTGTTAAACAGGAAAAAAGTTAAAATTTTATTATAAATGTATAAATATGAACAAATGTATGTATATGTAGTATACAATATTCTTATCTAAATTATATATTATATTAGAACATTAGGAAAACAATACAACAAATGGATAGAAAATCAGCTGACATTTCATATTTTTTGTATGTCAGTTCAGATTTAAAAATGATTTTGTATTTCAATTTTCAATTAATATAATTTAAATTGTAGTAATATAGAACTCAAATATTAGTAGAAGAATATTAGAAGTCAACATGATTTGCTGAAATTATTTATTTAAAACTGAAGAACTGTTTCAAGAAGTTTGAACCATCGGAGGTTTATATTTCTTGTGTTTCTTATATATCTTATATTCTTGTATGGCTTTCTTTTAAGGACTGTTCTTGGTTGTATTTATTTTATATTTTATTTTATTAATTTTTTTTCATCTATTATTGCCGCATTTATATGGAGTTTTAATGAATTAGATTTAAATTAATAAATTGCAGTTAAGCGTGCAGAATATAATAAATTGAAACTAATTTAAATTATTTTCAGAAGCATCTTAAAATTCACATCCAGCAAACTAATAAATTTTATTTCAGAGCCCAGAGATGCTGTTAAAAATTATAAAAGTAGATTAGAACTGTATCGTCCTGTGTTACTAACTATTGGCTATACCTCGGTGTAACCGAATCAATTTTTATCATACTAACTGAACCTATCCAAATCCTCTTTATGTTATTTGTAAATGGGTGTTCGGTGAGGCCCGGCCATCTCCGGGACATTCTGCTTAATGCTTGGTCGAACATTCCAATCAAATCAATACTTAAAAGCATTTAGACTAATTTTTCTTTGGTATATTTAATTTTTTAAGAAATAATAATAATTAAAATTAAGGGCTTATGGATTATAGATAATCAATTACATACGTACCAAATCAAATAATTTTATTTGTTTTATGTATTTTTAATAATATTTCAATATTTCTTAAAACTATCAATAGATGTGCCCGCACCGGTTATTAATAAATGTACATAAGTCATCACACTTTTACATTTTTAATACGTTATAGGCAATTATGAAATAAAACCAACGTCCTAACTTTTATCTTCATCTATTTTTAATTGTCTTCATAAACTATTTTTATTTGGCATAATTTTATTTGTAATCAACATTTAGGACAATTTGTACCTTGCAAAATCAAAAGAACCTCGCATGCAATTTTGCCTATAGGCCTCGCACATGCTAAACCAACCACTGAGTGTTAACACAAAAATATGGGTGTTAACACAAAAATATTAAATTATAACTTCTAAATTATTTAACGGAGAGCAATGATCTAATTACAAAAATGAAATATATGGAACGGAAAAACCATTACGAAAATTGTAGTAACATTCCGTTTTCCTTACTTTGTCACTAGTTTGGTACCAATTTTTTGAAATAGTTCAACCACAGGTTCTAAATAGATCAATACGAACATAAGGTTTTCGCGCGAAATTAAATTATACGAGTATGTTATATTTATATACAATAGGTCAATTACTGAGTGGTCGGCTCATTTCCCTATACATTTTGAAGATTGAACTTCTAAACAAATGTATAGCGAGCTGAAAACAGTACTGTTCACGATACTAGGCAATAATATGAGAAGTGAGAATAAAATTTTTATTAATTCATTACTTTTCCCAATAAAGTTCAGTAGTTTTCAAGAGGCAAAGTTTAAATTCGTCTCTTTAAGTTGCGTCAAGATTCAAGAAGTACATAGGTATGTACATCGTCCTTGCTAATTCAAAATTTAACCTCGCTGATTGTTATCTGATACCCGTGGTTGATCTCTAGTCTTCTGTAGCCAAGCTTAATGGTCTATCAAATCTCGACTCCACTTTTTGCTATGGAATCCATTCTTTCCTTGCCTCAGTTACGCACCTTTATTTTAAACACAGATTACTGCTCGAATGCCACTTCTCCAATTTTTCTTGATGGGTTATCCTTCGAGAGATATGTGGATTTCGCAGAATTTTCTGAACAAATTAGATTAGTCCATACTCTTATTTTCTGATGGCTCTCATTCTAAATTCAGTGCTGATTTTGGGATCTACTGTCCTTGGTCTGATCTGAAAATTTCGGTAGTCTTCGTATTGCACTGTTTTACAGGCGGAATTAATAGCTCAGTAACGTGCTGTTACTGAAGCTTTAAATTATGTACAGATAGTAAAGCTGTACTTAATTCTTTAAGCAATCCCTTGATTGCCTCCAAACTCGTCAAGGAATTCAAACATTTCATGTACCTTCTTTGTTCTAACAATAAAATTACTGTTATGTGGGTCCCGGCTCATTGTGACATCGTAGGCAATAATATCGCGGATTGTTAAGCCAAAGCTGGTTCCCAATTAACTAGAATTGGTCCTGAACCAGCGGCTCCTTTATTAGTCAACTACGGGAAGAAAGCTATAATGAAAGATCTAATGTTTCAGTGGCTTGAGACCTTTAGCTATCGTAAGGCGAAGTACTTCATTAAGGAGCCCAATTTGAGGTAAATAAACTATTCTTTTTCTTTATCATCTACATCGTATAGGATTAGCCTATGATGTTACGAGTATATACAAAGACTACCTTGAGGAGGATGATGACTGTGTTCACTTCATAAGCAGCTGTCCACCTTTTAGTTATATTCGGTTTCAAGTATTCAACTTTAGGTCTTTAAATTTGAGGTAAATAAACTATTCTTTTTCTTTATCATCTACATCGTATAGGATTAGCCTATGATGTTACGAGTATATACAAAGACTACCTTGAGGAGGATGATGACTGTGTTCACTTCATAAGCAGCTGTCCACCTTTTAGTTATATTCGGTTTCAAGTATTCAACTTTAGGTCTTTAAATTTAGGCCATAGTTGTCCTCTCTACCTTGGTTTAAATTTATTCAGTTTGTGAAGGCAGCAGTGCGCGTTTGCGAATAAGGATAGAATCATGGGTTTGCCCCATTGGCCTTTGTGGCATTGAGTGCGGAATTCTCATGGGTTTCAACCAATTTTAATCATAATAATATGCGTAATAACAACATAAAAATTCTGGACTGCTATTCCAGAATACAATACGTATCGTTACACGATATGAACATGTTAAAGAAACGAAAATGAATTTGTATTTTTGAATTCTCAAATATTTTTACACAAATATATTCTTTGGAAAATTTATTTTGAATGGTTATATCTCTTATGTTATATTATATTATTCTTCTCCCTGTGGTCGGGGGCACTCACATGTCTCGTAAATCAAAATTGCACGAACATGTTTCCCAAGAATACCACCACAGTATCCTTTGCTTGTGGTAGGAGGCGACTAAACGGTTGGATCGCTGGGCTGACGACCCGCATCCATAAAAAAAATAAAATGTTTATAAAGTCAACATAAAGAAAAATGGATACCGCCAAAACAACACCGGACCCCCGCTCAAGTACCCGGACACGAGATTTAGGATCGGCACGTGGAACGTGCAATCACTAAGGAAACCAGGAGCGTTAGAGGGCCTAATCACGTGCATGAAAGAGTATCGGCTGGAACTCGTTGCTCTTCAAGAAACTCGCTGGCCTAAAAGTGGAGACCATGTGTCCCAGGGCTATACGTTGTTCTACAGTGGAGATGACCTCGGAAATCTTGGAGCGGGATTTCTTCTTGGGCCGCAGGTAAAGAACGCTGTTTTGGACTTCCAAGCAGTCAATAACCGATTGTGTAAGGTTCGCTTGCGCATGAAGTTAGCTATAACCTGTCGATAATTTGTGTACATGCGCCCACAGAAGTCAGCCAGGTCCAAGATAAAGACTCATTTTACAATGACTTGGACGATCTGATGGGATCTATACCCGAACACGATGTTAGAATGGTAATTGGGGACTTTAATGCTAGAGCTGGCAGAAATCAGACCGACTTGTGTGAAAACATAGGTCCTTACTCCCGACACGAAACTGCGACCGATAACGGTGAGAGAATGATGTACTTTGCGGTTGCTCATGATCTTAGAGTAGCAAGCATATTCTTCTCTCACAAACACATACATCTTGAGATATGGACACATCCTCGCGGAACTTCCCGCAGCCAAATTGACCATGTGTTAGTTTCTAAAGGACGGGCTCAGGTTGTGCAGGATATGAGAACTTATCGGTCAGCAACCAAATACGTAGGCAGCGATCATCATTTGGTCGCTGCAAAGCTACGATGGAAGTTTTCGTACAAACACAGCGAAACGCATGGTAGGTTTCGACTGTGAAGGTCTGATAAATGAAGATCAAAAGAAACGATATCAGGACCTTGTCAGCGACAACATTAATGAAGCTAATTACCAGTCTGACTGCGTGAACTCTGTCTGGGAGGTACTGAAAACTTCGGTTGTCAGTGCCTACTTTCAGGCCAACGTCAACCGCCATTCGAAACCGGGATGGAAACCTCTGTGTCAACATCGACGCAGTACTTGACGCATGGAGTGGACACTTTACTGACCTGCTTGATGTTCATCATGCGTCACAGACTGTTGTTGAGCTCTAATACAGACTGCTGAGATTTGCACTGAGGAACCATCCCATGAGGAATTCACTAAAGCCATGCAGAGATTGAAACGAAACCGTGAACCTGGAGTGGACTGCATTAATTCGGAGCTCTTGATATTCGGAGGGGATACTTTGTTGAACTGTCTTTTCGACCTTATTCGATTAGTATGGCGAACCGAAGTTATGCCTGACGAATGGAAAGTGGCCGCGATATGCCCCATCTTCAAGAAGGGAGACCGCTTGAAGTGTGAGAATTATCGCGGTATAGCTCTCCTTTGCACAGCATACAAGTTACTGTCATACATTATATTGGATAGAATCACTCCTCTAGCGGAGGGCTTGGTTGGTGACAATCAAGGAGGATTTCGTCCGAATCGATCAGTCACCGATCAGGTCTTTTCGTTGCGGATGATTCTATCTGAATATTATGAGACATCCATCCCCGTACATCAGGTGTTCCTGGATTTCCGGCAGGCCTATGACTCGATCAATCGAGAGAGTTTATGGTCTGCCCTGGAATACCTAGGAATGCCAACAAAACTGGTACGACTATGTAGGATGACAGTGACGCAGTCTCAATGCTGTGTTAAAGTTGAGAACAGGCTATCGACAAGTTTTGTATAGTTAACTCGGGTGTTCGGCAGGGAGATGCTCTGTCCCCGATACTCTTTAATCTCATGTTGGAGTACATCTTTCGTAAAACTGAAACACCGCAGCGTAACATGTACGCTGGCTCGGGCACGTTCTGCGTGCTGATCCGGAACGAATTCGTTGTAGGCGACGATGGCTCCACGGTGTAAAGAACGACTTGGCCTCTTCAGATTGTCTTAGACAGTATGAAGACCATGCTCGGGATCGAAACCGCTGGAGTCGAATTGCTGACTCAGTAAGGGGCCAGTAATGGCCTTTAAAACTGTTTTTAATTAATGTCTCTTGAGATTTTAAACCTTCCGTATATGTTTTTGACAATTTTGGTGTTTGCGCTATAATACAAGAATTGTCTGAAAATATCAAAATAAATCACCGATATTAAGAAACCAAAATTCGGGAGAACTCCCGTTCGTTTCATTTGCGGTGAATGATTTTAATTAGATTTATTCTATTATATCTTTTATAATTATAGTTCAATAAGGACATCAAATTTTGCCGCAAATCATTCTGAAACGGTTTTATGAAACTATAGGCTTATAAAGAAGTTTATACCACTAAGACGATATTTTATTTGGGAGCCTGTAATGGCATCCTCATTTTTAACAATTGCATAAATGGATAAATTAAATATATAGAATAATTTAGATTAGAATTTAAAAGATGTTTAATTAAATATATTGTTACAAGTTTCAGGCTCTTCTCAGGATTCGTAATGGATTTTGCAAATAAAACACTTAAACTATTTATTAGCACTGTACAATTTATTAGACAATAAATTACAATAATTGTTTTCAGCACTTTTAGCTCTTTACAATTTCACTGATTCACTTTAAAGCACTTTACTATTTCACTAGTTCAATATTTCACTTTATTTCACTTGTTCACTGATCGCTGGTTGAATTTAAACTCATCTTATTCTGCAACCTGGTCTATCGCAGGGTTGGTTGAAACAGTTTTTTCCATTTGCCACTTCTTGGGAGGAAGATAATCTCTTGAATATATTCCTTGGACCACCAGACCATCATTTGTTACATTCAATGAATTTTTGACTGGTGTTGGGTTCCGGAACAGCTGTGAGTATATATTGAAAAAAATTAAAATTAAACATTAAAAATAGATTAAATTAAGTGGCCGTCAAATTAGAAAATAACCAGGAGTATGAGAATCGCTAAACCGTCCGAAACTAATGCCAGTGGTGTCATTGGAATGGTCATTTCACTTGTTTGCACAGTATATTGAGTTCTTCTTAGGTAAACACGACGCAGAAAATATTTGGCGGATTTTACAGTCGCCTGATAAAGTACTCCAAAATGAGGATAAGGTGGTGCGAAAGTTCATTCAATTATATCTTCCTGGCATAAAGGATTGATGTCATAGTGAACATTTGAGTCTTGTATAAGACGGTATAATTGATATAATTCAAAATTTGCACCTATACGAAATTCGTTCCGAATGTACTTACTCAAACTTCCGGTACAGACCTCGAGTAACACGTAAACGACTAAATGCACCAAGAAAGTTGGTCATAATGGACTACCTTTGTTCCAATGCAGACGGAAATGCGAAGGTAGGTTTTGGTTTGTGCTTTGTGCTCGTCCACGTATTGGTTGTATAGTGTAAAATAGGCCAAGTGAATCTATGCCCACTCACCGAACATGAAGATGGTTTCTGTGAATAGAAGTAAGCAAATTTTCGTTAAACGAATGGGAAGGATGCAGTAGAATAGGATGCCGCCACTCTGGATAGGATCCAGAAATAGTCATAAACTTTTCAATTTGTTTGACCGAATGATGAAATCTCTTCTTTCTAGACCATTTTTTACCTTCGAAAAGCATTCAGATTGAACAAAGTGAATAGTTATTGACAATACCTCAGCAAAATCTTTGCTAGCCAGATGTCCAGATATTCTGTCAATGTTGGAATGTTGTGTCAGTATTTTATTTGCCATCACTCTGGTCAATCGATGATAATTATTAACATACGTCATATTGGTAGAAATACTGTCGTCCTTGAGAGACACAACCCTCAAAGTCGTTAATTTTTTGAACTCGCTAGGTTCTGGTTCAAAACGTGCCATCCTTTTAGTAAGCCATGAAAACTTCAACGATTTTAACATTGATTGGGCATCATACCAAAAGAGACAATGTCCGCAGGATTTTGTTTTGGTTTGCCATGATATTAATGTTGAGGGTCCGTCAGCTCTGGTATATTTGAAACTCTACTGTTAGCAACAAAGGCTTCTGTATTAATGGCGAAGAATTCAGCCAATGAAGCACAATAGTTCAGGTGTCCAATAAATTACCACTAATTGGAATATTTACAAGAGTCCGACCCGATAAACCACAAGTCCAAATATCTTGAAAATGTTAGTCTAATGAATGACATGATGCTGAAATCAGTAAAATGACTTTGGTGCCTATCAATTGTATACATGTAAGAAACTTAAAGGTGTAATATTTATGTTGACCCTAAAAGTTAGTTATTTAATTAGCTTAAATAATGTTTACATAAATTTGTCTCTAATGTGAATTAACCGATCAGCTTAAACGTCAGTTATAGAATTATGACTTAAAAGCTTGATATTCGTTGTACATTGAAGTAAATTCGGGGAAATGACTTCCGAGTCTATTATTTGACTAGCTCAAACGCTACTTGCAGAAGTCTGACACTGCATCCTGTAAATTAACTAGATATTGATGTCTGATTAATGAAAACTCACTCGATTGTCAATTTTATGCAATCAACTAAGTAGCTCCTATGTCGGTCGAAAGATTGAAGCGAAGGTGGTGTGGTGCAAATTCTTTTATGGCAATTATATATATAGTTAAAGTTTATTATTTTACTTTGAATTCTTGTGTGTGTGTGTATTTATAGAGAAGCGTCTAAAATTAAATATGAATTGTTTTATGAAAAATAATAAGTGCAGAAATAAAGCAATAAATAATTTAAAATACAAATTAAAAAAAATAACTAAAGAAAAATTAAGAAACATATTATTAATACTAGAAAATAAAAATATTAAAACATCAAAAACACGTGCAACTTGGAATTCAGCAAGCCCACCAGACATAAGTGAAAATTATGATGTTTTACATACATCAAATGATAAAAACGCTTCTAATTCTGTGACTACTGAAATAAGTGAAAATGATTTTTGTCAAAGGAATCGTATGATTATGAATCCAAAATAATTCCTCAAAAATTTGATATAATAAATTTTATTAAGCCATACAATAGTTCCGAAATTAATAGTTACGTAAAGTGTTTTTCGCAAAAATGGGCCGTAGAACATAACACTAATAAAACAGCATTGTCCGAGTAATTGAAATTTCTGAAAACTTTTTTTCCGGAGTTACCGATGGACTATAGAGCTTTATTGCAAACGCCACGCAATCTAGAAAAAATTTTCGTTTTTCCTGGAGAATATATTCATATCGGATTGGAGAATAACTTAAGAAGAATTTTAATGCAGGAAAATTTGAGCATTAAAATATTACCGAAAATTGTATTAATTAAAACAGTTTTAAAGGCCATTACTGGCCCCTTACTGAGTCAACAATTCGACTCCAGCGGTTTCGATCCCGAGCATGGTCTTCATACTGTCTAAGACAATCTGAAGAGGCCAAGTCGTTCTCTACACCGTGGAGCCATCGTCGCCTGCAACGACCTCTGCGCCTACCATATGGTGGCTCTCCTTTCAGAGATCGCTGCACAATTCCGGATCAGCACGCAGAACGTGCCCGAGCCAGCGTACTCGCTGAGATCTTATTTCATGTACAATATCGGGGATCTTCATCAGATCTCTGATCTCGATATTGTACAGAGCTCGGTAGGTACCATCTATTTCGCGTTTTGGGCCGTAAATCACACGCATGACTCTTCTCTCAAATGTTAGGAGCCATCTCTCGTACTCATCCGTCAGCACCCAACTTTCACATCCAAACATAACAACGGGCCTGATCAACGCTTTGTAAAGCTTCTGCTTCACGGCACTTGATAAGTGTTTAGATTTTAGCAGTGGCCTTAGAGGATACAAAGAACGACTGCCAGCTGCCAGCCGCACTTTAATATCCTCACCCACACTGTTATCGTGAGTGATAAGAGAACCCAAATATTTGAACCTCCTCACTCCCTCAAACGTGTGGTGGCCACTACTAAAATCTGGTGTGCCATTGTCCCTAAAACCAGAGATCAGGTATTTCGTTTTGGACTCATTGATCTGAAGTCCAACTGAAGCTGAAAACTCTACAAGCGGATCATGTATTTCTTTCACGCCGTTGCTATTCAGTCCAATCACGTCCGAAAATTGTATACTTAGATTTAAATGTGGATGGGCTTCCTGTTTTTAGTGATAATACGGAACACTCGTTTTGGCTAAATTTTAGGACGTATTTTAAACATCGGTTTAAGCGCCGTATTTGTAATTGGAATTTATCATGGTCCCAGAAAGCCAAGTAATTTTGCAGAGTTTTTAAATACATTTGTTTTCGAAATGAAACAAATCAAAGACAGCTTCTATTATAATGAACAAAATATACTAATTAAAGTTCGGGCGATAATATGTGATGCTCCTGCTAGAGCAAGTGTCTGCGGTGTTAAACAATATAACGCATTCGCAGGATGTCTAAAATGTGATATTAGAGGCAAATTTGATAAAACTTACCATAGGATGTGTTTTAACAATTCATCCATTGCATGTCTTCGTACAGATTCGACGTTCGCGCAAAGGGTTGATGCGGATCATCACATTTTTGATTCTCCTCTTGAGGAGCTAGGTGTAGGTATGGTATCCCAAATAGCTTTAGATTATTTGCATATCGTTTTACTTGGAGTAATGAAAAAGTTATTAAAGATTTGGTTCGGAAAGAAACCATTATTTCCGAAACATTTGAAAAAATTTAATTTCAAATAAAATTATTTTTTTAATCAAATTTTTGCCTAACAACTTTCAAAGGAAGTTGAGATCTTTAGAACATTTGGCTGTTTTTAAAGGAAGCGAACTTAGAAATTTTTTACTGTTCTATGGGCCATTTCTATTGAAAAATTCGTTGCCACAGCATTTGCTAAAATTTTATAATAATTTTATGCTACTACATGTCGCGATAAAAATTCTATGCTGCCCAGATTGGGGCATCAAATATAATTCGTTCGCAGACAGACTTTTGGAAGTTTTTTTGTTAAAGAATATGCACTATTATATGGCTCAGATATGGTAAATCATAACGTGCATATGCTGAGGCACCTTGCAAAAGAAGTGAAGGTTTTCAATGGATCTTTGGATACGTTTTCTGGATTTTGTTTCGAATCATATATGTTATGCGCGGAAAAACATGAAGCGCCCACTTTTATTCGATTATAAAACACTAAACAATTTAATAGATTTATTGGTTTAACTTGACACAATCACAACAATTATACAATAACAATAAAAGAGTTCCGAAATTTGAACAATTAATTTATTAAAATTTACTTTATAAAAATGATTTTAATATATAATTCACAAATATTAAAATTAATTATATTATATATATTTATGTGAAAAAATATTAACTTATCATTTATTTTATTATGTATTTATTTATGAAAAATTTAACTTATAATTTATTATGATTATTATGCGTATTTAATATTATTAATATTATTATGCTGACCTTACCCGACGAGAGATGAATCCAAAAAGAAAGAAATGACAATTCGTCATAATTATTTACAATTTACAATTTACAATTATTTACAATTTGTTTTGGAGTAGATTTATAGCATTATAACAGTGTACCAAACTTTTGTAATGCATAAACGAAGTCAATGCTATAACCCTTTCGTACGAGTGGTCACATAACATATATGAATCCATTTAAAATAATTGTTGGCGGGACATAAACATCCTTTGATGGAGTTTGCATATAGGCTGCTCGAAATGAATAGTTCTAGTTCAATCTCCACTTCAAAGCTAAACAGCGCTTCGGACCTCAAACTAAACAAACCGTCTGATGAAACAGAAACTATTTTTTCAGAGGTGATGTATTTTGGATGTAAGTTAAATAATAATGAGAGGAACAAATACGTCCTAAGTAAATAAAATAAAATTTACGAAATAATCAATTTTGTTAAAGAAGAAGGCCAAATTTTCGTTTTCGTTAAACAATATATGGAAAAGGTTGACTTTTACACATATCCAATAAATTCCTCTAAACTTTGTACATATCAATGCCAAAATATTACGTTAAATGTGGAAAAGTTAAATATTAATCAACTGGACCGAAAATTATTCGCAATGGTTGAAAGCGAAAGCCCATCACTAAAAACTTTTTTCCGTTTATACGTATTTTTAATTCTACAAGAATAAATGATCATTTTTAATACAATAATAAACATACAAGTAAAGCACACATATACATTTAATAATTAATTTAAAATACAGACTACCTACTTATAACTCAGAAGACAAAAACACTGTGTACTAAAAAAAGTAAATAACTTTTAACGCGTATAATAAACAAAAAACACAATAGATCAAAAAGGAATTTAAAAAAGGGTAATTCACAGATTGTTTTCTCTATAAATACATATACCATTTGAAATCATTTGTTAATGCTTTTATTGGAAATCGGTGTTTAATTTTACATTAAAGCAAATTAAGCTTAAAATGCCGAAACATCAAAAATCACAGGACCATTTTGCGGTCGTAGAATTCGAAGCAGATAAAAGCGAACCAAGTATAAGGCTAATCGAAGTGATAAGGTATGCAACTATACATGGCTTATGGAAGATGGAAAGCAATGTTTTTGTCCAAGTTTCAAAAATTGGATGTTTGAATTAAAAAACTTCGGCATACCGAGGGGTGACTGGGTGAAACACACTTGTCGAGTACTAAAATACAATATTGGTATGTATATTAATTCATTTTTTTAAAACTGATTTTTATATTCTTCATTTATCGTTTTTTTTTGTGCAAGACTCTATCAAAGCTGCTAATATAGAGTGTAGTCTTCGACTTAACTACACAATATCCGATACAGAGGAATATTAGCGATCAGCAAAAAACAGAAAAAATGAATTCCAGTGTCGGCGTAATTTCTAACGATTATAACAATATATTTGATCAGGTGCGGGACGACGAATCTTTAGTAATATTAAATAATGATTTCGAAACTTTGGAGAATCAGCCAAATCGCGATGATTCGGTAGTTGATGCACCACCACCTTGCTTGACTATGGGTAACTCAAACGAAAATGAAATAACGACTGAGCAACCAATCGGCAATGTTATATTCATTCAAAACGATTCATTTCAAAAAGCATTGCAAGATTTGGCCGAATTAAAGTCTATATTAAGTCAGAGACTTTTGCCCAACAAATACGGTGGGATAGGATTAAAAAAGTTGATAAGTTACCAGCGGAAGAATGCGGTAAGGAATGTTATTTTATAAGCCAATATAAAAGTTACGATTGTGGTTTAATTTCAGAAACTATATTTTTTTAAAAATATAACAATATTCTGGAGTTGATCGTAGAAGTTTGTAATAAGAACCGAAAAGATTTAAGTTTCTTTTATAATAAAGACAACATATCCCAGGCGGTTCAGGATTTTTTTAAACGGATCAGCTACAAAAAATGTTAAACGAAGCAGGGCTATTGGAATTTTCAATAATTTATTGAGGCTAATTGAATTTTGTATTTTTAATTTTATTTACTTTATATTGAAATATTTATTAATGTATATACGTGGTATTTTGGATTATAATTATATTTATTTTGAATTTTTAAGAATAAATAATAAACCAAATGTTACATGTGCATTTTTAATATTGTCTTCCGGCTCCACCGCTAATTGTATAAATGGCTGAAAAGGCAGACATTTGAATAACTCTGAAGTTCGAGATTTGTATACTATACGTTGAATTAAATGCCATAAATATAAACTGCTTTGAAGTCGCTGGTAAAACATACTTTAAAGCTACACATTTGTGGGCTCTATGCTGAAATCAAAGTGACTTTCGGTAACGTGAATGTCAATTAGAGGACCTGATTTGGCTTGCTTTCTATATATACTTGTGACTGACTTACACATAGAGGTATGTTACATCGTTAGGTGACAAATGATATTTTGCCAGTCCGAATCTCTAGACGAATAACCGACTTGTGGTTTATCGGGCGAATTTGTGATACAAATTGTGCCAACAATAGTACCGCACAGAGTTCTATAGGTGTGGTAACGTAGATTTTTGTAGTGGTGCTACCCTAGTTGAAGCACAGAAGTTTCAAAACGAACCGTCCAAACGGTTCCTAGCAACCGCACAATGGTTTTCGGTAAAATCCAACGATTATATTGCGTATGCAGCATCCTTCAAAGCATGTATCAAACAATTCAAAGAACTCAATGAATTCAAAACATTTCATTACAACGCTGGAAAACGTGGTCAACTCGATTTCAAAAAGTTTCGCAGAAAATAAGGTTGCCTATCTTACTCTCATCCTACTTAGAAATACGCTGAGCTGATAGTTTTTCAAGTTTATCATAGGGAAAAACCGAATATAAAGTTTCCATGGTAGCACGAATCGCCGAAGCTTCCTTTTCTTCTTCAATCTCCAGTGTCGGTTTGGTTTTTTCATATGGTCCATATAGTTTCTAGTGACTTCATCCAAGCGAAGGCGCACTTGATACAGTGTTACCTCTTGAAGATAGTTTTTGATCCACCTGAAATGACGTTTCAGTGACTCCATATAAACAGAAATACCATTTTTGGTATTACCAAATTGATAGGACAAACACGTTGTTTAAGTTATTTAAATTTAATTTAAATTTTATTCTTATTTATTGTGTTGATATCTCTTCATCGATGGATCCAACAAATGTGCGATTTATTTATTTCTAGTAACACAAAATAATCAATAATCGATAAACACGTAGACAAAATACAAAAATTAATATGTACCAGCTACAATTTAAGAACTACAGGACTTATATACATATGTACATTGAATTACAAATTAGCAGAATATAGCAATTATAGAGGAGTATACAGTGTACGGTTCACTAACCTTGTTCAGTGACTATTCTGAGCTTTTGGGTTATTTACAAATAACTTTTTTAAATGTTAACCTGAATTAATGCATAAAGAAGATTATTGAATAATATTAAGAAATTAGCTACTGTCGGAATTGTGAAGTACAAACGGAACACTCAAATCAATAGAGAGGTGTATTATCCTGTACGTGTTTCTTGGCACGGCTAACGAAGCGAAGAAGCTCTGTATATCAGCTTGTGCCAAAGTTAATCTGGTTGAAGATTGTGAATAATGCTTCTAATTCTTAGAAGTAATTCCAAATGAAACATATTACCAATATCGAGCCTGTTGTAAGACCGTGTATCAAAGCTAGTACTTTGTAGGGTGTATCACTATAATGAGTATAATGTATGCTCAAATCATAGTTAAAGAAAAAATCGTTTAAATAACTAAAATTTTATCATAAACATAACATCCTTAAATATCAAATGGATATTGAACATCCTTTTTGGATAATTCATTTAAATCTGAACGAGGATTATCCTCTAGATAGATTATTGACACCACTGCCATCTGTCAAAAGCAAGCATATCGTTTCTACCGGAATTCAATAAAGAAAATCCAACAGTCTTCATGAAATTCTCCAATATCGCTTCACGAGGGCACTTTCAAAGCTGTATAACAAATCAATTGGCACACTACTATTTTCTACATTACGCTACCCTCAATTAAAGTTTTTGTTTATACCCATGGAATTGGAAAAAATCTCGACCTTAGTTCTACCAAACACGGCATTAATGACATACTAATTAAGGTTCCACTCCAAGAACACTGATATAATGTGAAGAATCTTTGAAGATGTCAAAACCAATTACACCACAATAGCTTCTTACCTCTTAAGTGGCTTCAAGATATATGTGACACAGCCTATGTGATGGTGCATACGCACTACTAGGCCTAGTAGCTTTGGTAAGTGCCTGTATGAAAATGTTTATTTTTGGTGATCAATACCAAATGCCCTACGCATCGACAGACTTCCGTCAACATGCTTTATTGTGATGGAAATAAGTTCTCTACAAATTCGAAACATCCTACTAATTTCAATAAAAGTTCCACAAATTTTAATAAATGCCATGTGCTTACCAATATTCCAGTTATGCCGAGTACGCTCTACTGAACATTTACAAAACCAGACAAAAAGCAATTAACTAGTATATTGAAGTTACCATATATATCGAGTAAAGTTCATACTATTCATGAGGCTCAAGGCTTAACATCCACAAACGTTATTTGTGTGCTTACCAATATTCCAGTTATGCCGAGTACGCTCTACTGAACATTTACAAAACCAGACAAAAAGCAATTAACTAGTATATTGAAGTTACCATATATATCGAGTAAAGTTCATACTATTCATGAGGCTCAAGGCTTAACATCCACAAACGTTATTTGTGTCAGACTGTCTGAGAAACAGATTACACTTTTCGATAGAATACCATGACATATAGTGGCATTAATCAGACATACACATACATTTATCTACTATTCACCGATTGAAGGAGACCAAATGCATTTATTAATAAGAACAGCCTTAACAGCTAGTCTATAGAATTTTCATAGCATTATTGTCAAATCTGGGATTAATGGAGCCAGCAAAAATGAAATAGAAAGTACCACACATGAAAGTGGCTGTAGCAATACTCCGACCTTGGCTAAAACATCATCAATCACCAAACTACCAAATAATATGAATCTAACAATTTATTTCCAAAATGTATGCAAAATGTCTTCAAAAACAGCTCAATTTCTAAACTTTGTGTTAAAAATGCTATTTCCAGTTTACATAATATGTGAGGTACTCATAATCAACGATACACCAATGTAAAATGAATTAATCCAATTGTTGAGCTCATTCATGCAAGTATTTGTTAAAATAACGAAAAATAAGAAATCTACTTAGATTACGTTGTATGTATATTCCACCGGACTTTCCATTATCCTTATATACGACGGCTTATCCAAAAAGTTGAAATTAACAACATAGCCAACTCAACCGACACAATTGTAAATAAGGGAGAATTGTAATCTACCATCAAATAGTTGAACTCATGATGCAGAAATAGACGAACTGCTGCCTCTCAATGCTGATTTATATGAAGTGTCTAGTCGCCGCTACGATGTTCGTTCAAATGTGAGTGAAATTTGTGATATAAAAAATGACCGAGACAGAACCTGAATTTTTCTAATATTCCGCAGAACTCTTCAAAACTATATCTAGTCGCATCAACCCCATTTGTTAATTAAGATATTAATCACAAATCTATCGAAATAACTTTGAAAAGCGATGTCGACATTATAAGATATTACAACTTTAAAAAGGCTGACATAACTAATTTACATCTATATTGCAAAAATGAATTCAACAACAGCACAAATTCTACTCTATTTCATTTAATGGTATATACAATTATTTATCCCCATTGCGGTGAATAAACCTAACCAGTATCCTCCATGGTATGAGGATAAACTAATTAGCCTGAATAACAAGAAGGATAAAATAAAACGCCGTATATATGGTATTCAATGAACAGAAATCATGTGGCTCACAAATCATTTCAAACAAGTTTGCAAAATATTTTCAATCAGTTTACGAGCCGGAAGTTGTCGATAAATATACTAGACTAAGAGATGGCTGTTACCACGTATCGATACAGACACCAAAAGAGACTATAAAAATTTGGTAATTCCACTATGTCTACTTTTCAATCAATTGTTTCAAATTTCCTGTGTGATGGAAAATAACCCTCTGGTTATGACACTTTGAATGATATTTCATGTTATAGAGGTATAACGCTACGTGATATTGAGGATATAGACAAAATTCAAATTCTGTATTTTTTATATGTCAGATGTCAAAAGTGGAATATGCAGTTAATGTTTGGAGTTCTATACTTATAACTTATATAAATTATATTTATTATATGTACGCACAAAATTGAAAACCTGGAAAGACATCTTATAGCTTTATTTTGATATTTATGATTATTTTAATCTGTATCATTATTCAAATCATATTTATAGATTCCTTATAAATAAATAAATAACCAAGCAATGCCAACCGTTTTCTTGTGCTAATCAGCTAACCATTCGCTTCACTATACTTAAATGGGTATACAGATATGTAAAATGGATAATAACTATAATAGCTATATTTTTAGTCTTGTACCTACATAGCTATTACGTAGTAGTTTGTTTAATAAGCTTTAATGTTTTGTCGATTTGTACCTTTATATATGCTATATGTATATGTATGTAAATCTATACATAATTATAACATATTTAATTTATCTGAAAATGAAATTCTTCTTTTTCTTATTATTATTGTTTATTATAATATTAATTTAACATCAATATTTAATGAATGTGTTCACTTTTGTATTGAAAAATGATCACCAGCGGCGAGTTGGTTATGATAACTGAAACTTAATAAATTATTAATACCAAAAAAAAAAAAATCGAATGAAATTAATTAGTTTACTCTGTTTTTTTAGTTCCTTCTTAATCTTTGAACATTCAATCAATCAATTTTTTCTGAAATTTTTAATTATTTGAATTTTTATATCTAATTTCTATTCCAAATTTTTGGTCATACGATTCGTTTAGGATTGAATTCTATGCGCCTAAAATACATGTTAATATGAGCTATTATGTGATCGAAGGAAGATTTATTAGTTTAACGAAAAAATCGGAACTGGATACGAATAAATCGGACCAAAATAAAAAACAATCGAAACATGTAGAAATAATATTAAATAATTAGGCTTCACTTAATTGCACAACATCAATATTTTTAATGATTGATAGTTCAAGTTGATTTCCATTATACTCTCGAATAAAAGTACATAATATCTACATAAACACACATATGTTCATAATTGTATGTACATAATTTTATTCGACAGTATAATTAATTTTTGTGTAAGCAAAACGTTTAAGCAAAACAAAACATACTAGTTATTTGTAACTAATCTTTTATTTATGATTTTTGATGATATAAGGTTGATTGATTTTTTAAATTCTATTCTGTGGTATATAATGTGTATACCTTCTAAAGGTTTTTTGAAACTGGATATTAAAATGTACCCAAATTTAATCAATTCATAATGAATGTTATATCAACTACATATAAGAAAATATTCGATTAATTTATAATATAGAACTTGCGATTCTAATAAATAGACATAAATAGATCGATGCGACCAATATGCTTTATTATCTCAACCTTTAGCTCTTGAATTGGTGCTGGTTTATTGGCTAACCTTATTGAGAATTGAGATAACCGCAAAGAAAGAAGTCCAAGTGTGTCATATCGCACAATGTTGGTAACCAATTGACCTCGCTGTTTCGCGCGAGATAGTATGCGTCCCGAAAGCTTCTCGTGTAATAAAGCCACCGTTGCATTGACGATATGACACGTGGCACCGTCTTGTTGGTTGAAACCACATATCGTCCACATCCAATTCGCGCCATAAAAAGTTTGGTATCATGGTACGATAACGTTCAACCTTCTCAATAACAGCATTGTCAGCATCTTACGAAAACTCACTGATGACTTCATCGCCCCATTCTTGAAATTTGTGGATGATATTCAAAATTGTACGCTCAGTTGATCATCATTTCTTTTTAAACTGGAGATAACAGATGTCAATTTGAAACATTTTTTTTACATTTACATTTTATTCATTTTTATTGGTCTACCCTTTTTTAAGTACCTACACTATGTGAAGTGCATAAAGCTAAATGAAAGTTCCAAATTCCAGCAAATTGCATTGCCACCTTTCTTAAAATGTTTCAAATAGTTATGACGGGATAAATACCAAGGCGAATTGAAAAATTAATATGTTAGTAATATTTTTCCATTTTTTGATTAGGTGAGAAAGAACCAAAGAAGAGGTAATTCTCAAGATCGATTATCTTAATAATAATTTTAAATGTAGCTATAAATATTTATAAACTATTTAAACATCAAGAAAAATACAGGTGGCCAACAAAGAAGACCAGATGTAAAACGCTCATGAATCAACATGAATCTTTTGTGATCTCTTGAATCGTACCTGGTGCTTTACTGTCCGTACTGTCCGACTGTATTTAATTACAAGTACAGACAATTTTGTTTATTTTGAAAGACGTTTTGATCTTTAATTCCGAATGTTTTTGAAATTCGTTTGTGTTCTCGGTGTGCATTTCGTAAAAGATTGATATTACATATTTGTAACTACTAAACTCTTAGCATTAAGAAATAATTTCGATTATTTCGGAGTATAGGTAATAAATTCTGATAAAAATAAAACTAATTACAACAAATTGTAATAAATCTTTTTATTACATCGTCTTAATTACATGTATTATATTTTATGTGAAAAACATTTAATTTGTAATATTTTCGACAATAAATTTTTTAAAACACGATAGAGCGCTGCACAACTTGTACTTTGCGAGGCACAAGTGGCCCGTAATTTTCTCAGAAAATACGATTACAAAAGATGTGTAATAAAATCTATGCAAACATAATTACATAATTTATATAGAATATATTTATATAGAATATATATATACGTTCTCAATATTCTTTTTATGCAATAACTTTTTGTTGTTGCTCGAAATAAATAATTGTGTTCATATATTTGTTTCTCATAATTTGTGATGTTTTATGATCATTATGTATGTTCCATTTTGCAAATTCTTAGATGTTTTTTTTTTTTTTTTTGGTTTAATTGTTTGATGGGAGTAAATTATTTTATGTCTCATTCTTACAATTTTTTATTCTACTTCTATAATTAGTACAAAAAATGAAAAAACCCCACGGAAAAATCCCTCAAGTTAGGTAAAAAAGCAATGTTCACAGTTTTTAAGATGCGAAGTTGGATGGTCGCAATATGTCATTGTTGGTTAAAATTGAATTTGCATTATAGTTGTATTAAACTATGGACGAACATATTTTAAAAGTAATTTCTGAAACTTTCTTGCTTACAAAAATAGCGCTGTGACGAGTATATAGGATAATTATCTATATACGAGTAGTACTAATAACTGTTAAATTATATGATCATAGTTGCTCCAATCAAGCATATGTCCAAATAACTTATGGCAGTTTATCGATAAAATCATAGAACACAAACTCGAATTTTTTTTTATCGAGTACATCGCAAAATAAAGTTAAATTTGATTTTATTTCGATAATAGTGAATTAAAATATGTAGTTTAACATTAAATGTGTTATATTAAACGACAAAAAAATAAAATCATTTAGATATTACTGAATAAACGTGAAAATTCTTATCCAGTACAGCATTCCAATAAGAAAACTTTTGAATAAAAAAACGCGACTGTTGTGTACATACTACATAACCAATAAAATAATTTGTACCCAAAACAAATAAACCAAAAAAGCACCGTTGAAAATAGAAACAAAATTATTTAAATAGATTACTTCTTTTATTATTCACGGTACAAAGACCAAAAAGAAACTTGATAACAGTATATACATGGCATATAGAAATTAGTGTTGACATATTGATACTTACGTTACAGATTCAAAATTAATTTATACCATCGATGAGCATAATGCCTACTCTGAGGTAACCCCTTAGTCAAAACATCTGCTGTCATCTCTTCCGAAGATATATACGATAATTGCACATCTGATGGATGCCTCCATCCTCTCACGTACAAAATGTTATTTCACATCGATATGCTTGGTTCGATCATGGTATACATCATTTTTGGCCAAAAATTTTCGCATTCACATTATAAACAAACAATTTCAATGGTGGTATTTACTCCAAACTGCCTATATTTAACTTTCTAATCCACATAGCCTCTTGGGTTGTTGCTGCCACAGCCATATACTCTGTTGTTGACAATGCAACTGTTTGTTGCTTTCTAGTTGACCATGAAATAGCGCCACCACAATTTATAAATACATAACCAGTTATTGACTTACGTCCATCGATATCACATCAGAACCACTATAACCAATAACTTCAGCAATAACTCCCATAACTTATTTATTTTAAATAAACAACTTTTATTTTTGATTTTATAGTTTAATTCTTCCTTATTGTGACAATTTTTATTTTTGATTTTTTCGGTAAATCGATTTCGACTTGCGTCTTCCTCAGTACCTTGTTAACTATTCTAATAGAAGAATAGTTAACAAGGTACTGAGGAAGACGCAAGTCGAAATCGATTTACCGAAAAAATCAAAAATAAAAATTGTCACAATAAGGAAGAATTAAACTATAAAATCAAAAATAAAAGTTTTTTATTTAAAATAAGTTATATAGTGACAAAAGATTACACAAAAACATTAAAATGAACAACATTCATTTAAACTCAATAACTTCAGTGTTATCTGATTTATAATATTCCAACTTTGCAGACATTGTTCCCTTTAAGTATCTAAAAATACGTTTAACCGCGTTGCAATGTTGTCTTCCTAGTTTATTTGAATATCGACTAACCAGATTCATTGCATAAGAAATGTCTGGTCTAGTGCCTTGTGCCGCATACAACAAACATCCGACAGCCTCCTTATATGGAATATTTCTCATCTCTTCGATTTCACCTGTTGATTTTGGTGACTTATCTAATTTCACATTAATACCAACTGGAGTAGCGACAGGGTTACTGTTTTCCATGTCGAATCGTTGCAAGATTTTTTATATAGTTCTCTTGTTCCATCCATAAAACACCTTTGATATCTATACAATGTTTTTCATTTTGAACCGACTTAACATTAAGTATGTCATCCACGTAGACTGCCAAAATTGGTTTCGTCTTTTTGTCCCATTTAAAATAGCCCCGTCCAGCCTGTGTAAGTCCGTAAATTGCTTTATTTAATTTACAAACTTTACCACTATTATCATCATATTGCTGTGGTTGATACATCAAGACGTTTTCTTTCAACTCCCCTTGTCACGGCATCCATCTGTTCGATATGTATATTATGCTCTACCGCCATTGCCAACAAATAACGAATGGAATTATATTTAACCACAGGTGCATATGTTTCCTTATAATCAACCCTATAGCGTTGAGCACAAACTTTTATCATCCATCGCGATTTGTAGTGAACACCACTTTGATTGAATTGGTTTTAATTTTAATGGAGTATCTATTAATGTCCATGTTTTGTTTTCATTAATTGAAGCTATCTCTTCATCCATATATCCTTTTTCCAAAACCCCGAGTCTCCTCGACTTAACGCATCCTCCACAATGATCGGATCAAATGATTTAAGCATTTTAACAGAATCGATAAAATCATCCATTTCGTTACAGCCTGAACGTCTTAAATCTTCAGATGGTATAATCGTTTCATGGGATATGTAATCCTCGTCATCGTACTCTAAACTCGTATTCGACTGTTCAGAAGACAAATATTCCTGTGTTTCACTCAATTCTTGGACACAATCGATACTTTCATCAAGACTGTTGCTCGTTAATAACTGTTCAATTTCTCCCACTGGAACAATCACTTCCTCCATTTTTGTAATTACTTTACAAAATTTTATTTTTAGTTTGAATGACCAAAACAAATGACACAATAACTTACTTTAAGTACTGAAGTTGCTAATTTGCACACAATTTGTGTTTCTTCGCGGCCTGGGCCCATAACCTGTTGAGGCACCGTTGAAAATAGAAACAAAATTGTTTATAAATAGATTACTTCTTTTATTATTATTTTATATACAATTATGGTACAAAGACCAAAAAGGGACTTGGAATATAACAAAACTTCCATTAAAAAACTAATTACCAAGAATAAAAAGAAAAGAGATAACCATATATGCTTTACATGGCATAAAGAAATTAGAATTGACATATTGATATTTACGTTACAGATCAAAATCTTCTATATTATACAAGTCCAACTATACAAAATTTAAAGAGACAAACCGACTTTTTTATATTAGTGTTAGTTGTGTACGTACATGCCTTAAATTTCAAAAATTAACAAACACAAATATACTATGTTTTGCATTTTACTATGGAATATGACAAACTGCAACGTTGTATAATATTAGCCGTGTTTCTTGACGTTTGATCTGATCCGGATCAGATCATATCTCCTTTCCTTTCATTTGTATAGCTGCGTTTCATGTAATAAACATAAAAAAATTTTGTTTTTTTGTTTATCATATCTGCTTTCCTTTCATTTGTATAGCTGCGTTTCATGAAATAAACATAAAAAAAATTTGTTTTTTTGTTTTTCTATCTACGTTTTGAACCAAAATGCTAATAGGATCAATATAATAACCTAAAAACAAAAAATAATACAATTTTTGTGTTGATTTCATGAAACGCAGCTATACAAATGAAAGGAAAGCATATATGATCTGATCCGGATCAGATCAAACGTCAAGAAACACGGCTAATATGAATATCTATTTGAATAAAATATATCAACCAACACTAATACATACAAAAAACGACGACTTTTTTCATTTTTTGACTATTTTGTTATGCACATATAGATCACAATGGAACACACCATTGCCGTCTATTGCACCAATACTGAGGTCGAAAAAAGTCGGTTTTGGCAATAATCTGTGTGTGCCTATGTAGATAGTTGAACTTGTTAATATAGAAGATTTTGTACAGATTCAAAATTAATTTATACCATTCAACAGGAACAAACAGAATGATCATAAAACATCACAAAAAAACGAGAAAAAATATATGAACACAATTTTTTATTTCATAGCAACAACAAAATTTATTTCATCAAAAATTATATTGAGAGCGTGATCAAATTAACACTCTCCTAATCCTAATTGACACATTGTATATAAATTATGTAACCTTATGTAAATTTCAAAACAAAACACAATATTTTATCATTTATTTGATCGATACGATCAATATCTGTATTTTAGTTTAATGAGAAATTTCCCAGCGTTTATCCAATTAATCTCCTAAATTTTAATTTATCGTAGTTATCATAATTTTATACATAATTTTCCATGTTTAGATTTCGAATCGAACTATTTTATGTCTGTGTTAGAGTAAATGCAGTATATTGAAAGAGAGTATTAGAATATATCAGATATATATTTGTATATATACAAATTTAAAACCGCAAATAAATTAAATTAATGACAATTTTATAATCATAAAAATTATGATTAATTAAAATAAATAACTAAAATAATGCTGGCCACAACCTAATTCAATTCTTTATCTATTACTTTATGTAATAAAATATTAAAAGCTCTTAATAGTTGAAAAAGTCAAAAAAAGTTTGTATGTTTTGCCAGAGCCACCTACATAGCCGTAAGGATCAGCCATGTTTTTTGTCGAGCTTTTTCTAGAGGAACTATTTTTGCATTATCCCATAAGAATCAATGTAAAATTGACCATTTTCGGATTACTTTTCATCAATGAAAAGTTAAATCTTTCATTTCGATAAACACTTTGTTGAATTTATTCTATATTGAAGCAGCACATATCTAAAAATTTATTTGAATGTGTAGGTAAAATAAATAAATAAAAAATATATTGTCATCCTTTCGATCGATGATTTTGTCTCTTTTTTAAGAATTAAATCTCACACTTTTCCTTTTTTTAATTTCGCTTTTTCTATTGCGATCACAGCATGCTAGAATAAAGCATTATTCTATTTCCTTTTATACATTTGAAAATGTATCACCACATATTTCTATTTCGTTACCTTGTAGCGAAATCGGGAAAAGGGATAGAGTACAAAATTATTCTAATAGGCTGAGATTACAATAGAAAAAAATCAAAATTGGATTCACGAAATAGCGTAAAATTTAAAAAGAGAACTTTGTGAAAAAAAAATTTGAAAATTGTGATGTTGACAACTTACAACATGTCACAAGGAGTTCCAATAACAGTTGCACAATTTGTTTAGAACCATAAGTATGCACAAATGCGTTACAAAAGTTTATCAAAATAAAATAGAAGCTTGCCAGAAGAACTGTGATGGTCATGGTGTTCCATTTATAATCTAAAATCCAAAATTTACGTTGAAATTGAAGTGAAAGTAGTTTGAGATTTATTCAAGCAAAATTATGCAGCTTTTATTGAAATACGATTATTTTTTAGTTTGTTTGTTCCCAATTCGAATTCTGGAATACTATGACTAAATTTTTTTATAAAAATATTTTGATATAGCTAGCCATCCTCAAAACTCCATTAACTTATTCCGATTTCGTTCGCGGTCCAGCAAGATTCATTCAGACTTTGGAAAACCACCACCCAATCCCTGAGCTCTAGCCGGCTAAGACATGACCGCTCCAAAGTCCCTGAATGAAGATTATCTGTTAACAGTCTGGGTTATTTTGTAATTGATAGTATAAGTCAAGATCCACTCACCCACTAATGGACTTTCGTAAATAACCCCGATTTTAAGATCCAACTGCCCTAGTATCCAAACTATGCCATGTAAAAGCACGAGAAGATCGAATTTTAATTCTAGAAGCAGTAAAAATACCACCCATCAAATTGGCCCATGTATGTGAAACCCTCTTAGAAATATGTCATCGATTTACTTCCCAAGAGTAAACTTTGCAAGAAGCTGTCCTTGAGTTGAGTTCTACACAAAATGACCAAGATGACATGTTACAGTTAATGTTAGCTGCACCACAGCTTGATGATGCGGGGTCTGAATCTGGAAATATCACAATGTTCAATGAAGATAATGTTAACCACCTTCCCGTCAATACTAAATCTCCGATTCCAAATAGTAATATAATGGTTTCCTCCAATAACCAAAGTGCAGAACCAAATGACGCAACTAATGCGAAGCCACCGCCGGTACAACCTTCATCGTTCTTCCAACCAAACATTCCATTATTTCCGAATCTTCAGAATCAACCACTCGTATTGCCGTTTCCGTATAATTACCCATACTTTCCCCAACAAATTTTTCGCTTACCTCAGTTTATAACCACCAACATAGCTTAACCATATTCCATTCCATTTCAACCCCCATTGCCGGCCAGTGTATTGCAAGTGTATATTTGCAACCAATCAACCCCGCCTACTGCAAATTCGTTTGTTGTAAACCCGCAAGCCAATATTGACCTTCAGATGTCACAAAATCTTTCCAATTCAAATCGTCATAGTACTCCAACCACCAAGGATGCTGTTGTGCGGCACGCGCAAGCTCCAGTACAGTCCCGTAGGTCTCAAGAATATGTCTCCCATACATCATCCGTACACAAATGGGGGATTACCTTCGACGGATCCGCATTAGGATTGGCCGTTGAGAAATTCTTATATCGCACGGAACATATATGGCCCTATAAACGATATTTCGTTAAACCAATTAATCAATGACATGCCATCTCTATTAAAAGGTTTTAGGCGAACATTATTGACTGGTTCTTCAACGTTATCCTGGGTGTGACTGGAATATGTGACTGGGTATCCTGGAATCAGTTTAAGACCCCTTTCACACACCGATTCCAAGACCGACGGTCTGATGTTGTTATTACACGATTGATTGATGCGCGAAAACAACGTTTCTAGCACAACATTTTGTAATGCCATCGATTTTCTCGAAGACAACCGTCCCTATACAGTAATCAACATTAATGGTACGGAAGTTCAGGGTTTGCTTGATAGCGGAGCAAAACATCTCGGCATTATGTAAAAACGCTCTTAGTTTCATTAAAGAACACAACCTTCCCGTTCATCCTATTCCTGCCGTTGTGCAAATTGCTAATGGTTCGGCACTTAAAATTCAAGGCTTTGTAAATATCGAAATTTGGTATAACAACAAAACCCTGGATATGAGGCTATTTATTGTACCAGATTTACAACAAAACCTCTATCATGGATGCGATTTTTGACAAACATTTGGAATAGAACCCTCCATAATTTCATCTTTGCAAGTTATACCTTCATCAGTACCAGATTCCCAGAGTCAAACACCAACATCTGCCGACAACAATCAGCATGAGCTTTCCGCTGATCAGCGTAAAAAGTTGCAAACCGTGGTGGAACTGTTAGCAAGTTCGGAGCGTTTGGGGCTGGGTCGAACTCATATCTTAATCACACTTTGCCTTGAAGCACGGAAACTGAACAGCGTAACTAAAAAGAATGCATTCCCTTTGCCGCTGATTGACGGTTTGCTCAGCCGGTTGGATCGTACCCGTTATATTTCGAGTCTGGATTTAAAGGATGGCTTTTGGCAGATACCTTTGGATCCAGCCTCAAAAGAAAAGGCAGCGTTTACCATTTCGGGACGACCATTGTATCATTTTAAGGTCTAGTCTTTCGGTCTTTGCAATTCGCCTCAGACCTTGTGTTGATTAACGCCAAAGTGATTCCTTATCAATTTTGCATGACCGGATATTCGTTTATCTGGAGGATCTTTTGATAACCACTGCTGACTTTGGCGAGCATTTCTCGTTACTCCAGGAGAAATTAGCTGCTGCTGGGTTGACGATAAACGTTCGAAAAAGCAAGTTTCTTCTAAAAGAGATCGTATACCTGGGTTATGTAGTTGGTGAGCGAAGATTGAGACCTAATCCGAACAAGGTCGAAGCCATTCTCAAATTCCCATGGCCGCTAGCTAGCTCAACTGGCATAGGAGCGGTTTTATTCCAAAGAGGTATCGAAGGAAATGATGAAAATGCTTAATTCTGCCCAACGGAATTATCCAATGACGGAATGTCTAGCCGAACTAGAAGCAATAAAAGAATTCCGGTTGAATGTAGAGGGTCTGCCTTTTACGGTAATAACGAATCATGCGAGTGGCCGATGTCTCTTAAGGACGTATCTGGAATACTCGCACGCTGGAGCTTAAAGCTCCAGGGTTTCAATTTTGACATCAAATTCCGAAAAGGATCCCAAAATGCCGTCCCGGACCCCTTATCCCGAATTGAAATTGAATCTCTCGATGTCGTTCAACACCCATCAACGGATTCTCCTTAACATGTGGACCAATCGTCTCCGGCTTTTCATGATCCGGTGTATCAACAATTAGCTTGTACCCTCCAACAGTCTAAACGAAAAATAAATATATATATATATATATATATATATATATATATATATATATTTATATATATATATATATATATATATATATATATATATATATATATGTATACATATATATATATATATATATATATATATATATATATATATATATATATATATATATATATATATATATAATATATATATATATATATATTATATATATATATATATATATATATATATATATATATATATATATATATATATATATATATATATATATATATATATATATATATATATATATATATATATATATATGTATATATATATATATATATATATATATATATATATATATGTATATATATATATATATATATATATATATATATATATATATATATATATATATTTATATATATACATATGTATGTAAATATATAATATACATACTGGTATATACTTAATATACATATATGAATCCATATTGCTTATGTATTTTACGAATACCTATTGGTAGGCAATAAACAGAGAATGAAATACTTGTATGTACCCACATTAACTAGAAGAGAGAGGTGGCATTGTAATTACATTTTTAACTTTATTTCTTAGTTTCGTTATAAAACCAAAAACTTGCTAAGCAACTTTCTCTTAAGAAGTCTTCTTCTCTCAAGAATGTGGTGTTGTCTCAATGGATTTCATGATATTTTTTCTTCTACATGTGTTCATGTGCAGTTTAAATATTTTTAAACAATTTATTTTATGTACTTTATTTTGTTTATACGAGTATGTTTAATTTTCTTAAATATGTATGCATCTTTAGATATCTTCTTGGGCATGAAGCATAATATGTAGTATGTACATAGTTGCATATATACTTGCGGATTATTGCTTTTAGTTTGTTATGTTAAGAAATTTATTTTAAAGAAATATATTAAACTTATATGTGAGTTTTGAAACTTTTGTTATTATTGTTAGATAATAAGATATTATAAATATAATAATTTATTTGCTTTGGAAAATTGATGTCGCCTTCATTCCAAACTGTGGAAGGAAATGTTCTTATCTTCTACATTTATAAAATTCACGTTGGCTAATCAATTTTATTTAAAATTTAGTATTTTTCGATGTGTTTTCGGCAATAATGGTAACTGCATTTACAATTGGACTGATTATCTACAACATTTACAATAATAGGTTTTAATTTGATTATTTTCGACAAACTCGCACGAATAACCATAAAGTAAGGTGAATTATTAAAATAAAAATTCTTTTCATTTTGTGAGAATCACAAATAAATTACATTCCAAACTCTCTTTACAACTGTACAGAATATAGTAAGCTTTATTATTATGCGCGATGATCAATTTTTGTATGAAAATTTTTTAAACATAACCATTTTTAATTTTTTTTTTTCTTACGCCACGATTCAGTAAAAAATAAATTCCATCAAATTCAAACGATTCATCCATCACTGTTTCGTATAAATATGCTATGAGTAACTAATAACTAGGATTTAGTAAATTTTTATATTGATTCCATTAAATAAAATATTTAATTCCCCGAATTAGAAAATCGTATATTATGTAATTCTGTGAATTAAATGTACATGAAATCTGTTTAAAATTATATAAATCGATGATCAAATGATACACGTCATGCATCTTGTGTGCCTTGTCAAAAAGCAAAATAGTTTTAATACTTATTATGCAGAATCTACATAATTTTAAGAGAGTTACAAAATGGCATAAATTAACCGAATATATTGCCACAGTGACTTCTAATCATTAATAGCCGGTGTGAAGTTTTTGATAGGTTGTATAACAGAAAAGTAATTTTAGGTAATCAAATTAATAAAAAAAAACATTCACTTAACACTAGATAGTGGAGGATTAAAACCAAATTATTTGATTTCTTTTACTTTTTATATTCATTTATACCATTACAATCTTGCTGTCATTGATATAAACTGGTATGTATTCAATTCTTCGGTTAGTGAAATCGATATGCACAGGATCGCTATCGTTTAATTTTATACGCCTTCAATTATGAAAAAGCCAAACAAATCTGGAATCTTCTCAAGATCAGTAGGCCAATAAGATGGTTTCTTGCAGAAATTGGTTCACATTTGTATTGCTCCATTGCTTGCAACTCTTTTCCATTTGTGGTTGTTAATCTAGAGCCCCCATAAGTATGTTTTGCATTAAAGAATCTACCTATACTGAATCCGTCTTCCAACACGTTTCAGTAATTCAATATATTGATTTTTTTTTTTTTTTTTTTTTTTTTTTTGATTTATTATTTAATTTTTATTCTGAATTAATGTCAATAGCTAGTTTAAATCAAAAAATTATTTTTAATTAAAACTATTATACTTAAAATTTCAATAAATTGGAATATGAATTTTATTGTATTAAAATATAAAATAATCTCGAATTTCGAAAGGCGAGGTTCAAAATTTAAAATTTTGAAACATTTCCATTTATCTTAATAGCGTATGTCAGTGGACTATACAAGCTTAATACTTTTAATCTATAGTTTTTGTTTTTGATGTTTACCAATGTAGCCGAGTTTTTAGGAATTGTATGTGGTACACTCTGTATGTAGCCTCTTATCTTAATGTAGGATTGTCTTGTGAAATGAGTTTCTGTGATGAGGCAGACATTAATTTTATTTATATCTAGGACTGCTTGTAATTCTTGGTGTTGGTGCGTAACGTTTTCATTCCATAACATAATTTTTAGGCTGTTAGACATTTAACTTTGATTTCGGGAAATGTTTTTTATTATTGAGCCATTCCACGCGAAATCAGCCAAAAAAGACATTTACGGAGGCGGTATGAGTATGGGTATGGCTGCAGAATTAACTCGAATTAATCCAATTCATGGTATATCTAATTCAGCTACCGGAGTTGGAAGAATTAACCAGACCGAAGTTAGTCTGATGAGTGCCATCCGAGCCATTCCACCAGCTCCGCTGCCTTGAGAGAAACACCGTATTACAAGATCCCAGTCCAAGGCAGCCTGTCAATTAAATTTAGAAGAACCAACATCGGCGATATCTTATACATCATTACCAAGAACAGAATTAAACATCGGCGTTACCAATACATGAAATGCAAATTATACATATACGACGAAATTATGGGTGCCTTCAAACGAAATGCCACGAAAGCCAGCCTTCAGCGACCATACGCTGATCAAATAACGATAGCACAATTTAAGTGCTTTACGATAAAAATAAAAAAATAAAAATGAAAACGGGAGCAGTTTGATTTTTCAGGAAAAGACTATTTAAAACTGAAATTTAAACGATATATTGTACATTAATACCAAAGTTGAAAACGGTTACTTCTATATACAATTGTCTTTACAACGAGCTATTACACGTGAAAATCGGACAAAGAATACTTAAGATACATGAATTTAAAGATGTGAACATTTGAGTTTCCGACAAAAACAAATTATAACGGAACTCCGCGTATTTTGACCCCACCGAGTTTTCACTCAAATTATATTTTTTTTATCTAGATCTACCATCTCCCCGATTTTCAAAAAAATTGGACACCTTGCCTCCGGATGGATGTCTGATTCACGTGGAATGGCTGATTGTTCTCTAATTTTTCAACTCTCTTATGATTCTTTTAAATTTGTAATTTCTGTCAATATACACTTTAATGTAGAATTAATATTATCATTTTGTGAATTTACGATTTTCTGATTGGTGTTTGCTACCACTTGTGCGAATAACATTTTGCTGCATGACTCTTGATTATTTATTATTAATATTATTTTTTTGTTTTGATCATGCTTTTGTCTTTGATTTTTGTAATTTTTCGGCTATCATGCAACCTCTGCAACTTGCTGGGTGAACTTTACCACAGTGTATACATTTAGGTGCCTCAATCAAGTTAAGTGCTTCCCAACACATTTTACACATATAGGTTGTTTAGAACAAAATCGTTATGTATGTCCATTAGCTTGATATTTGTATTTTTGATTTCAAAATTTCTGTTAGTATCTTCATCTGTCTCGAACGTTAACATAAACATGTTGAGCGGTATTTTCGTTTTCCAGTTCAGATTATTAACTGCTCCACTGAATTTGAATCCTCTTTGTTTTAAATAGAAGAATGATGTACATTTTCGACCATTACTTTAATGGGTTTTGTTTGTTTACCTTCATATGTGTTCCATATAAAGGAACCTTCACCTAATATTCTAGCTACTTCGCTATAATTGTCTCCGTCCTTAACGTTTAGTTTGACAGAGGCGTCATTTAGCAACTTCATTTGGAAGCTATCTTCAGAAATTCATGTTGCTTATATATCGAAAAACTCTTCGTAGTATTTTATCGAGATAGATTCCTAATTTTTAGTTGTTATTGGCTATTTATATTTGTATTAGGTGGTGTAAGCGTATTTGCCTTTTATTTTAGACCTCACCCTTATCGGTTTGTTTAGCTAATTCCTCTTCGTCCGTAGAATAAAATTCTAATTCAGGTTGTTTTTGCGTGTCAGAATGTGGTTTTGTTGTTGTAGTTGACTGATTAATTCACCCATGTGAGCCTTTTCATTTTCTCTATAGTTCTCCATGCTGCATATATAACTCTTGTTATCTCTCAGAGTTTGGCTGGTTTTTTAGAAGTCATATTTACCGGTACATTTATTTATTGATTTAACTCAACGTAGCCTGATGCATTTTGTTGTATATTTTTTTTATTCCTGCTAAAGGGATTTATTTTTATTCCTGCTAAAGGGACTTCTGGGCCTCTCAGGAGATCTTATGATTCTGCAGTTCCTTCGAAAAGAGTTTTCGCAACTATTAATTTCATTGAGTGATTGATGCAAAATCGACCCTCCCCGGAATCCATTAGGTGAGCCCCTGTAGAGGGTGGACTAACCAGTTCAATGACTAGTATTCCACCTTAGGTATTACTTCCTTTTATTTTACACATTGCATGATAGGTCTTGTTGGTCTGCGTGGGGGTTTTTTTTTCTCCTGCCCTCTAGTGTTATCCAGTAAGTTTTCAGTATCCGCCACCAGGAACGCGTCCGATGGGCGTTACATGTTCTTCTCACGTGATTAAAGCCAAATGAAATAATTTTTTTTTGAATATTGATATTTCTATTAATTAAAACATTAAAATGATTTAATAATTAGAAAATGAAATTTCCTAATTTAAATTTTATTTATACGGTGACCAAAAGTGCCCTTGGTCAAACAGAAAAGGGCTAGGATCACACATTTTAAAAAAATTATCATTGCGGAACAGTCAGTCCGGGAATGGCTCGACACATTGCCAAATAACACGAATCTCAGGAATTTCGCCATAAATTCGGATAAATCAGATGTTTCAAATCTGACTATGTAATTCTAAAACAGGGTTGGATAATACATTTAAAAATATTATTATTGTAGAGATGGCTGAACTGCGCAGTGGCGAAACAAGCTCAGTTGAGGCCCCGGGCGCAGATGAAAATTTTAGGCCACCAAAAAAAATAAAGATACAGGGAACATTTTTTTAGTTGGTGACATATTGGGACATAATCTGCAGGAATGTTAGAATCCTTTCCATAGCCGAAAATGTTTGAATAGGTGTGGGTCTAGTTTAAAAGAAAACCTCACAGATTTTCTGAAATATAGACTTTCAGGTAATTAGGACAGGACATTTTTCATTCTAAGTTACAAAACTGAAATACATGTATACAAGTATCTGAATTTTCTCGAGTGTTTCTAATAAGCGGACATATGGAGTGGGGACGAAATGCGCTCAAGACTTTATAAACCTTCCTATTTGTTTCAAATGCACTTTGATCGAATATTTTTAAATTTACTACCGATGATTATAGAATTCCTTATTTGTTTAGCAAGTTTTGAAGAATGCTGCTGATGGTGTTTAAATATCAGTAGATCGCTAATTAACATAAAATTTAATTTAAAAGTGAAACCGGAAAGATAGTAAAACAACTAATTTCTCTTAATTTAATAATTCACCTTTATGAAAATAAAAAGCTGGTACAGGAAGCAGGCACAACATTACCTCGAAATTTCAACATATACAGCAACTTGTAAAACGGACCGATACCACGACTATGAAAAATTGCAAAGCCCAAATGACTGAACCTGCCAGAAAGCGGTTGAATTTGCTAATCAAGAATGGTTACAAAACTAATGATGCCCAAAGCCTGGCCCAACATTCAGTTGTAAACTTTAGAACCAAAACGAAGATAGGTATCCACTGCAGTAGCCATGTTAAAACGACAGGAGAAGCTAGTTGAAGGAAACCCAGATGATGGTAAAGAAGGGGAATATTCGAAGGCGCTGTGACCTGTAAGGACACTCTGGAAGGTGTAAGAACAACAGTAATGGCAAAAGAATTCTCTGGATTGCTACAAATGGACAACGGTAGGCAAGCTATCATAGAGAAAAATTCACGAACAGAGGGAAAACACGAATAGTCCAAATTCCTGAGCTCCACTTATTACTGTTCCTGTACAAGTATAGAATAAACATGGTAAGGTTAATGGAAATCGGTAAGAATCTCAAACCTCGCGAAGGTGCTGGACTGTTTTCTTCTGTGGAGACAAAAATGCAGCGTAAATCTTTCATAGGGTGCGAGATAAAATCCAGCGAATCTCTCATAGATGTAGAACGCTGTTCTAAACATAAACAACTAATTTGAAATGTAGAAAGAGATGAAGGATATATGGTATTTTTGATGTGCTTATTTGGTCCGGTCCTTCACATTAGTAATACAAATATATGCACAATGAAAATTCAATCGTTATATAATTATGAATTGTTTTTTATTTCTGTACGTAATTATTTTATTATTTGTCAATATATTTAATTTTGTTTTGTTACAATTAATATTTTTATTATTTAATTTATTAGGTGAAGTTGTAAAATACTTCACCACCACGTTTTATTTACACGAAAAAGGTTGAATAATTTTATTTGGCAATGGCTACCATTTTTGAACACTGTGTGTTTTTTTGAAGTATATTTTTGTGGTCGTTTGCCTGCTTTAGTTCAAATGATGTTAGTCGGATGGCGTGGTGTTTTTTAGGTGTTGGTTTGGCTATTGGATGTGTGATGGAGTTAGTGAACGCTTAATTCAAATAAGTTGATTTATATTTGAATTTCACTAATTTGATTATTGTGGCAATATCGAATATCGGTGAGTCGAATATTCGAGCTGCTACAGATACCTTGGTCATTTAACTCCTGTCGATAGACCAAGTGTTGGCAACTAAGCTAGAGGAACAAGGGAGTAGGGTTCTCATAAAGTGGAAGTTCTCATAAAGTACTGCGAGCATTGGGGTGGACCAGGTGCTATATGACTGTATATTTTGCCGATGAAGCTAGGGCACAACTACGATTGAAACTGTGGGCAGTATTTTTTCATAATTATCTTTGAATCATTTATTTTAATTGACAATATGTAATAATTATATTATAAAAAATCTAATTTTATTATACAATAATATTACATAATTTTATAATAAACTTAAATAGCTACACGAAATGGGGGGAACAACGAAATATCATGTGAATTTTTGGTCAATAAATAAATTTTTAATGGTTTTGGGCAGAATTAATTAATATTATTCGTGTTAATATTAAATTAAAGTGTTGTTCTTTCAATTCGTTAAATTATTTAACAATAAAAGTGTCAAATTAAAAACAGAATTATGATATTATTGCAAACAAGACGTTGCATTTATCAAAAGTGTAGTACTTCATATTTGTGCGTACATAATGACAAAAAAAAAAGAAACAAAACGAAAAATCAAAACTCGAAATAAAGAGACAACTATACAGTGAATAATTTTTGGACGGTTAATGTATGTGTATTGTATATATGACATTGTATGTAAATGAATATGATTTTTTGAAGTGGTGTCAAATTAGAAAAGGAATCTGGCAAATGTCTCAGATAAAACGTAAGTAGTAACGTTTTTTGGTGGGTAATCCCAAGATGGGATAATTCGGTAGGTTTTGTTAAATTGTCTATTAAGTTAGCTTAGATATCGAAACAGAACATTCCCATTTATGGGTATACGGGAAAATGTGTTCAAATTGTATAAATATGAACAAATGTATGTAGTATGTAAGGTTCTTATTCAAATTCTTTTAATTATATTTCATCTAGTAATACAGTGAAACTGTATTGCCGCATTTATATGGAGTTTTAATGAATTAAATTAAAATTAATGAATTGTAGTTAAACATGCAGAATATAATAATAAATTGATTTTTTTTTTTGTTTTTTAGGAAGGACGTGGCATAGACACTTTTTTGGTCCATAGCCTTGCCTTACATTCTCACAACATTCATTCAACCCATTCATTCATCCCATTCACACAAGTAAAGTATACCACCTGCGCATTGCATAGCTCCATGTCACCCTGTACAGTGACATGGAAGATGGGTAGGCCCATGAGTTCTACATTCCAACAGAGGGTCATAGATGTTTTCAATTTAATCACCGATCGTAATCGGGAGATGAAAAATTATCTGCTAAATATTTTCAGAAGCATCTTAAAAGTCACATCCAGCAAACTGATAAATTTTATTGCAGAGCGCAGTTTTTGTTTTAATAAATCATAAAAGTAAATTTCAAACTTATTGTAAAATACATATAAAGAAGGATTTGAATTTTGAATTTTGGAGGGAAAGAGGCGGAGAGAACGTGAACGAGTGCTAAGCGCAAATGGCGGCAGTGTTTACACTAATTATTATTCATTACAGGTCTATTACAGATCACATATGGAATTAATAATAATAGATTGAATTAAATTATAGGTCCTCCGCCATTTAAATTTTAATTAATTAATTATAGCTTTGAATTCAGAATATATTAAATTGGAACTAATTTCCATTGATTTTCAGAAGTATCTCCTAATTTTGATCCAGTAAACTAATAAATTTTATTACAGAGCTCAGTTTTGCTGTCAAGGATTGTTAGTTGAATGTTACGGATGAAGAAAGTGGGTTGGCTGAAAACGAAGTATGAACAATGGAGTATGAACAAGGGGTAAATGGGTATTAAACTAATTATCATTCATTATTCATTAATTACAGTGTTTATATCACAGCTCAAATATATGGAATTAATAATAATAAATTGAACTAAATTTCAGAATTTCCGCCAGTTAAACTTAAATTTAAATTAATTAATTAAAGGTTGGAATGCAGAATAAAATAAATCATAACTAATTTGAGTTGAATTTTCAGGAGTATCTCATAAGTCTGATCCAGCAAACTAATAAATTTTATTTCAGAGCCCAGTGATGCTGTCAAAAATTATAAAAGTAGATTAGAACTGTATCGTCCTGTGTTACTAACTATTGGGTATACCAGGTGACTCGGTTACAAGTCAATTTCGATCATACTAACTGAACCTATCCAAATCCTCTTTATGTTATGTGTATACGGGTATTCGGTGCTTAATGCTTGGTCGAACATTCCAATCAAATCAAAAGTTAAATAGCTACAATAAATATAATTAAAATTATCGGTGACACGGATTCGAAAATTCAAATCAAATAAAACGTCAAAATTCGGAAAGAGCAAATATATGCAGTACATTTATATTACACTGCGTATTACAGTTTGCTCCTTTTGTCATTATTCAAAATATTGCTCATAATTTAAAAAAATAATTATGTTTTAGTTGGTAACCCTACCTGCGGATCATTTTGATCAAAGATAAATTTTTTAACTCGAGTATGGCAAAAGTAGGAGGGGCTTATATCATTTTAAGTATATTGATTAATCGAGAGACCGAGAATTATACTATGGTAATTTCTCCCGATGTTATGTACGCTGCTTGAGGTAACCTATAGAGTCACAAATAATATTCCGATGAGAAATGTCCAGGTCGGCCAAAACTTAGGCCAGAATAATATTTATTTTGTACGGTCAAAACTTACGCCAGAATAATATATTTTTGTTGTCGGCCAAAACTTAGGCCAGTGAACATAACCATGTATTTAAAGTTTACTTAACAAAAAAGTCTACGATGAGTTTTTTTATACCAACTGTATAAATCAAATATCTTTAAAAAGTCTGGGATGGATTATTAAGCTTGGGTTGTCAAATGTATTTCTTTAAAATCCTGGGGTATCTTCAATGCATAGTCGAATTGTACAAAGAAATATGTTTATCATAAAAATGATAAACAGAAATGTACGTCTAAACAGGCTTTCCACTTCGACAAACTCCAACTAAAAGCGATGCGCAATTTAAAAAGTGATATATCATTTTTACCTTGGATTTTTATAACACGTTTGCTCGATGTGTAAACACGCATCTCATTTTTGCGAGATCTCACACAAAATGATATCTAACTTAAATGATACCATCTAATTGTATTGGGTTTCAAGAAAATAATAAAACACGGCCCCTTACTGAGTCAACTATTTGGATCCAACGGTTTCGATCCTGAGCATGGTCTTCGTACTGTATAAGACAATCTGAAGACTCCAAGTCATTCTCTACACCGTGGAGCCATCGTCGCCTGCAACAATTCGTCCGGATCAGCTCGGTATGTACCATCTATTTCGCGTTTTAGACCGTAAATCACACGCATGATTCTTCTCTCAAATGTAAGGAGCCACCTCTTGTACTCATCCCTCAGCGCCCAACTTTCACATTCAAACATAACAACGGACCTGATCAACGCTTTGTAAAGCTTCAGCTTCACGGCACTTGATAAGTGTTTAGATTTTAGCATCAATATATGAACATAATATGATTTATGTTCAATATAGTAAATATTAAAAAAATAAAAGTTTTTATAAAATTTTTGAAAGCAAATTGTGAGTGTTGTACTTCTAATGAACGACACTTAATTATTAAGTGGTGAACATTCGTACTGGTATTTTTTCAAAGGAAAAGTATTCCCATTTGCCAGAATACACTTCGAAAATATGTAACAACAATTTGGGAAGTGTTACTTACTATTTTTTCCCAATTCCTCGGGAAACACAGAATAGACTCAAACATAGAAAATCAATATACGCACACATGTTTGTAATTCATATTTATATATTCACGTAACATATTTCAGTTCAAATCCTCAAAATAATTTATGGGAATACTTTTGAATGAACAAAATAATCAATCTAATGAATTTTTAAAATAAAAGAATACGGTCCAACCACATAAAAATAAACTACTGCTTGGGTTCGTTCTGTCTTCTGTGCTTAGAATAGTAACTATTCAACATTTTTGTATAAAATATTATTAATATTTTTTTGGTACGATATAAAGAGCAATAAAAAGTTGTATAAATTAAACACAAAATCCACCAAAAATATATCAACAGATTTAATTTTTAATTGAATAAAAGTGTGTGAGAATCATTTCACTGTGATGTAATAATAATGGTGAGAAATTGCAAAAACCATTTCATATGTCTGTATGTTCTAAAAAAGAAAAAAAACTCAATACCTAAAGTAATTTAATTATTGTGCAATTTCCTGTTTTCTCGTTATGCTAATGTGAATTGACAAAATTTTGTAATTTTTCATAAAATAATTAGCACCGGAAACAATTAAAATAATTTTTGTTTATAATATTAATTTATTTATTTTGATATTATACATTTTATTATTAAATATATATATATATTATGTATGTACAATAGTACATATGTACTTATATGTCCTATGGTCTCGTTCCTTTTAACTTATACATACTCGTACATATACGTATAAAATATTTTTAAATAACTTAATTAAATAATTTGGAAAAATAAATACAAAACGGAGGCTGACTACGGACCACGCTTAAATAAACATAAAAATGTTTACTTCGATCAGTACTTTAAAAATATTTCAGAATTTTATAAATTTACTATGTTTCATAACTTCATCATATGTACCAGTTTTTGAAAACCCTACAAACTTCAATAAATCAAAGTGGCAATAATTAATATTTTGTGAGCCTTCTTTGTTTGGTGGAGAAATGCCTTTTATCTTGAATAGGGACAAAATGAAAAAAATCAAGAAAAATGGCCCTACTCGAATAATATGCCATGAATTTTGTAGGGCATGCTTCGAATTAATGAATTAACAGTTTTAGACGATAAATCACTTGAGTCATGTTCAACCGCGATTCGAAATTCATTAACCGTCTGGAATTTGTCGGTTTTCCACATAAACTATTCTTATTAGTACTTTTCAGAGGTTTTCTGTGTTTTGAAAGGTATGTATGGAATTTTCCACAAACCATGATTTCTGCAACTTGGGTCGATTGGAGCCTTGTCTTGTTGAAAAGCCCAGATTTCATTAAGGTGAAAATTTAGGACCGGTAAAAATTGTTCTTCAATGACACTGTTATTGAATATATAATCTGCTCATAAATGCTCAATCCTATATATCTTTCCTTCTACTTTTCTGAAAGTATAAAATATTTTTGTTTTTAAATGCCCTATTCTACTTCTTTTGGTGTGATATTTTCAATGAAAATGTCGATAGATTTGGTGTTAACATTGAAGTAGAATCTACAATTATCATTTTATCATTGATTTAAAACCTGATCAAAGAAGTAGTTTAATTTTTGTTATATTTATTTATAAAATTTATAGAAAAAAACATTTCTCTAACGCAATAAAATTAAACTGCAAGACGAAAAGAGAAAACAGTAAAAATGTAGTTGTGTTTCCTTTGGAATTATATTTTTGTGAATAAAATAAAATACATAAAGGATATTCTATTAAAAGCTGCATGATTTTGTTTGGATAAATCACAAATTAATTTCAATTGAATTTCCACATAAACTTTTGATAGATTATAAATGGAACACCATGATCACAGTTCTTCTAGAACGATTCTATTTTATTTTGGTAAAGTTTAGCTACGAATTTGTGCATAATTATAGTTGGAAACTAATTATGCAGCTGTTATTGAAACTCCCTATATGGGTGACTTGTTGTAAGTTGTCAATAGCACAAATTTTTTTCTTGCCATCGATGTTTATGTTCTCTTTTTAAATTTTAAGATATTTCGTGAATTGAATTTTGAATTTTTTCTATTGCGATCTCAGCCTATTAGTATCATTTTGTACTCTATCGCTTTTTCCTTATTCGCTACACCTACAAGGTGAAAGTAACGAAACAGAAATATGTGGTGATGCTTTTTCAACTGTATAAAAGGAAATAGAACAATGCTTTACTCGAGCATGCAGCGATCGCAATCGGAAAAGCGTAATTAAAACAGAAAATATTTGAGATATAATTCTTGAAAAAAGAGACATAAACTTCGATGGAAGGGATGACAATATATGTTTTATTTTTTTATTTTACCAACAAATTCAAATAAATTTATGTATATATAAATAATAACAGTTTCTAAAGGCCATCAATGGCCTCTTACTGTATCAACTATTTGGCTCCAACGGTTTCGATCCTGAGCTTGGTCTTCATACTGTCTGAAACAATCTGAAGAAGATCTAAAGTCATTCTCTACACCATGGAGCCATCGTCGCCTGCAGCGACCTCTCCTCTTACCATATGGTGGCTCTTCTATCAGAGATCGCTGCAATATTCGTTCCGGATCAGCATGCAGAACGTGATCGAGCCAGTGTAGTCGCTGAGATCTTACTTCTTGTATAATATCAGAAATCCTCATCAGATCTCTCTCGGCTATGTACAGGACTCGGTATGTACCATCTAATTCACGTTTTGAGCCGTAATCACTCGCATGATTCTTCTCTCGAATGTAAGGAGCCGTCTCTCGTACTCATCCGTCATCGCCCAACTTTCACATCCATACATAACAACGGGCCTGATCAAGGTGTTTACATTTCTAGTCGCGCTTTAATATCCTCGTTTTTTCCTTTTTTATTCTCTGAGGCACATGACTAAAAAAAATTTTTTTTGTTGCTATTGTAACCCAAGATACAGGGTGACAAATATTTAAAAAATGCGCGGACTTGGTAGTGTATATTTCTGGCTGTCAAATAAAAACTAATTATTGGATAATTATTATAGATGGCTCATTTTTTTAGGTAAAAGTATACCAATTAAGACAATTATATAAAAATCATACCATCATTATACTTTTCCATCTAAAAATACCCGTGAAAATTTTGTTTTTCAATTTTCTGTTAATGTATATTTTTTTAATTTTTTATTTTTTTGCAGATTATTTAATATTCTTACATAAAGCAAAAAATCAGATCCCTTTTATTTTTCGTTTTCTTGGAAAACTAATTTAAGTTTCACTTTTCTCCTCAGAATTAAATTTTCTTTATCATGGAATTCAATTTTCACTACATTTTGTCTGATAAAATGGGTAAAAATTGATCTAAAGTCAAAAAATGACAACAAAAAAAGATGCAAATCTGATGTTTCTTATTTATTATCTAAAAGATTAAATAATCTAAAAAATTAAAAAAAAAAAAAAAAAATACACATGGATAGAAAATTGAAAAACAAAATTTTCAAGGGAATTCTTAGATGGAAAAGTTTAAAGATGATATAATTTGTATATTTTTGTCTTAATTATGGCATACTTTTACCTAAAAATGATCCGCCTATCATAATTATCCGATAATTAATTTTTATTTGACAGCCAGAAATACATTACCATGTCCGCGCATTTTTTAAATTTTTGAGACCCTTTATCGGCTACGACAAGAACAAAAAAACTTTACTTCCATAAAAATTTTCTTTAGTGTACAACAATAAAAAAGGAAAAAAAGAAAATTTTGATATGACTTCCGGCCCGATATATTGAATTTGTGAGTTGAAGAGTTTTTCACCTGCTATATTTTTCTAATTTTATAAAATCCTATTCAAGATTAGACCAACTCCTCGCATAACCCTTTTGACTACTTTACTACGGAGCTGCGCAGATCGATAAAAAACGAGTTTCAGTTAAATAATTTATTTTTCCATATGTATACAGGGTGTTACAAAAATAGACGATCAAACGGAAGGAGATGATTGGGGTGATATCTAATTCTTGATGAGTTTTTTCCCGTCAATGTTTCTTAAAAAGGACTTACAATTTTTGGAGAAACAAAAAATGTTTCAATTATCTTTCTTATTTGACAGAAAGTCAGAGTTTATGAAAATATTTTTATTAATGAGGATACATAGGTTGCGGATAATATTTTTTAAAAAAATATTTTTCATCATAGTTAACCTTCATAAATGTGTTCATCGATGGCATGTTACCTACCGTCTCCCTATATAAAAGAACCGAGACCCTCTATTCAATTTTTTTTGATTAAGCATTTTAAAAACATTTGAAATATTTTCATATATAGAAAGTTCGGACAATAGCTACATATGTAGGCATAGGTTTCTACTAAATGTTAAAGAACATTATCAAATAGAAGGCTAAACATGTTTGTTTTTGGAGTTCTGAAGTCGTAAATCTTATTATTTTGTTGCGGATACCAGAAAAAACTATTTATTATTGTTATGTCTAGGAATAGATCCACGCATGAATTAGAGTACGAGTATATACACCAAATATTTTTAGGAAATAAAATTTTTCTCATTTTTAAGTTTATCTATTTATAACAATACAATTTTCTATTTATTTTAATAATGAGTGCTAGATTTCATAAATAAGGCACCGATTACTTTTATCGTGGTAAGCATCAATTTTACCCTTAAACATTGTTTAAGCTTTTATTTTATCCTCTTTTTATGAAAATCAATTAACAACTAATTTAAATTATTTATTATTTAGTAATTTTCATATTTTCTATTTTAAAAAACTATTCCAGAAAACAAAAGAAAATGAAATGGATTTATTCACGTGTCACAATAAAAATCATTTTTATTTACCATTTATTAATAAAAAACAAAAATAAAGAGATTTTCAAATCCAACTAGAAAACAAATTTTTAGTCAATTGATTAATGATGGAATTATCTACCTTTCAAAATTATCTGATGTCGATATTGTACAGAGCTCGGTATGTGCCATATATTTCGCATTTTGGGCCGTAAATTACACGCATAACTCTTCTCTAAAATGTAAGGAGCCATCTCTCGTAATCATCCGTCAGCGCCCAACTTCACATCCAACCATAACAACGGGCCTGATCAACGCTTTGTAAAGCTTCAGCTTCACGGCACTTGATAGGTGTTTAGATTTTAGCAGTGGCCTTAGAGGATACAAAGCACGGCTGCCAGCTGGCAGCCGCATTTTAATATCCTCACCCACACTGTTATCGTGAGTGATAAGAGAGACCAAATATTTGAACCTCCTCAATCATGCAAACGTGTAGTGGCCACTACTAAAATCTGGTGTGCCGTTGTCCTTGTAACCAGAGATTATGTATTTCGTTTTTAATTCATTGATCTGGAATCCAACAGACGCTGAAAACTCTACATGCGGATGAAGTATTTCCTTCACTCCGTTGCTAATCAGTCCAATCACGCATATGTCATCTGCATATGCAAGCACTTGATAGGACTGGCTATATAAGATGTTGCGCTGAGGTGTTTCAGTTTTACGAAAGATGTACTCCAACATGAGATTAAAGAGTATTGGGAACAGAGCATCTTCTTGCCGAACACCCGAGCTAACTGCAAAAATTCTTGATAGCCTAGATAGTTCTCAACTTAAACACAGCATTGAGACTGCGTCACTGTCATTCTACACAATCGTACCATTTTTGTTGGCATACCTAAATATTCCAGCGCAGACCACAAACTCTCTTGATTGATCGAGTCATAGGCCTGCCGGAAATCCAGGAACACATGATGCAAGAGGATGGATGTTTCATAATATTTAGATAGAATCATCCGCAGCGAAAAGACTTGATCAATGACTGATCGATTCGGACGAAATCCTCCTTGATAGTCACTAACCAGGCCCTCCGCTAGAGAAGTGATTCTATCTAATATAATGTAGGACAGTAACTTGTATGCTGTGCAAAGGAGAGCTATACCGCGATAATTCTCACACTTCAAGCGGTCTCCCTTCTTGAAGATGGGGCATATCGCGGCCACTTTCCATTCGTTAGGCATTTCTTCGGTTCGCCATACTAATCGAATAAGGTCGAATAGATAGTTGAACAAAGTATCCCCTCCGAATATCAAGAGCCCCGAATTAATCCAGTCCACTCCAGGTGAGCGGTTTCGTTTTAGTCTCTGCATGGCCTTAATGAATTCCTCATGGGATGGATCCTCAATGCAAATCTCCACAGTCTCTGGTTGAAGTGAGTCAAGTACAGTCTGTGACGCATGATGAACACCCAGCAGGTCAGTAAAGTGTCCATTCCATGTGTCGAGTATACTGCGTCGATGTTGACACAGAGGTTTCCATCCCGGTCCCGAATGGCGGTTGACGCAGGCTTGAAAGTATGGAGCAATCCAGTAATTCCTTTAAAGAAATTACGTGAACTGCGCTCATTGCTGAGTTGTTGTACTTTCAGATCCACGGCCTTCCACCACTTTCGCTTTTTCCGTCTACAAATCCGATTAGCTGCCCTTCTAGTAAGAGTAGCCTTGTTTTTCCTCGCGATTGTGAGACGTTGTTGCAATTCACTATGAGCTATATTTTGTTGCTCAACTGCAAAACGACACTCGCCATCAAACCAATCATTCTTGGGTCTGACTTTCACTATACCTAAAGTCTGTTGAGCAGCACTGACAAACGAAGTTTTCAGTGCCTCCCAGACAGAGTTGACACAGTCAGACTGGTAATTAGCTCCCTCAATGTTGTCGCTGACAAGATCCTGATATCGTTTCTTTAGATCTTCATTTATCAGACCTTCACAATCGAAACGTTCCATGCGTTTTGCTGTGTTCCCAGACTTGTACGAAAACTTCCACCGTAGCTTTGCAGCAACCAAATAATATGGTAATAATTTGATAAATCATATAAACTAAATGTCAAAAACTCATGATAAAAAAAAACAAACCAAAAGTAAAAATGTTTGTTGTTGTAAAAATCGGGCGGTTTATTGTTTTGCTCATGTGGCGTGTCTTCCCATATTTTCTACCTAATCGGTCGGAAATACAACTGCATGTGGCAATGAAACAATTACTCTATGCCAGATTATAGACGAATCGTGCATAACATGTATAAGAAGGTTATAAACATGGCTTGTCATAACTGACTGTTTATAAGTAAATCGTATGCGACATATCCAAGACGATTCATTCCTGACTCGACCAGATTATTTGCCACAAAAAATAAGAAACTATTTAAGTGGATTTAGGATAAAGCAATAAAAACCATTTTATTTTAATAAATAACCTCCGATTTATTTATTTTTTTAATATACATAATAAACAAAATCAATTTGGCTTTATGTAAAGGTACATGGTATTTTATTACTTTTATTTTTATACCAGATAGAGAACTTTCCTACTACCGTGATGTATATAACCACAAATTAACATATACAGATTACTTAAGATGAACAAAAAAATGAAATTTTCGAAAATCACTGATAAAAGCGCCAATATGTGTGAGTAAAAGAAAAAGTTTGCATGTTACCCCATGTCTTTGCTAAGGTATAAATCATTACTAACTTACTGCGCCTTCCGTAAATGTATGAAACTAGTTCATAACTTTGATCCACCTATCGTAAATATGTATATTATTTTGCTGATCTTTTGTATTCACACATCTCTTTTCAACTTGTACAATTATTATGAAAAAACACGATCCAAAATCGTAAGTGTAGGAAATTTGATATGTGTGGGCATACTACGTGCATATTATAATATTTCACTCAGGTGCTCTTTTGCATTCTTTATAATTTATTTTGTTTTATATTTTAAGTTCCGTAATAATTAGTATGTGACGATTATGCCGAACGCTAAACATCTTCACGTCACAATCCTCGTTAGTCGAATGGTTAGATTCGCAACTACAAAGCATGGTCTGGTAACTATCGCTGGTTCGATACTCGCTATGGCGTATGTAATTATTTTGGTGGATATATTTATTTGAGTCGAAGACCGATGCAACGAATCGAAAAATCCGAAATTTAACAATTCCCAATTATAGGAAAAAAAACGAAATTTAAAAATCTAAAATGTCGATAAACGTTTAAAAACTTTCAAAATTGAAAACTACATACGAGGGGAGTTCAATAAGTTCAATAAATCTATATGAAATAACGGTATTAAACATTTTTTATTTAGTTTTTTTTATTAAACTGTTTATTCTACCGAAAAAAAACAAACTTCATTCAAATCAATTGTTCCGTTTAATTTCTGTGAGTGGTTTAATACTTACCCGTTTATTTAAATTTAAAAATATGGAAAATATTGAACATCGCGCTGTGATTAAGTTCCCTTGTAAAAGAAAATAATGCTTCTAAGGATATCGAAAGAATAATGAAAAATGTTTACGGAGAAACTAGTCCGTCTTATAAAATAATATCGAAGTGGGTCCGTCTACTCAAACAATGTAGAGTCGCTGGAAGATGACCCCCGCAGCGAAAGACCGGCAGACGCTGTTACTCACGAAATCGTCTTTTTAATCGAGGATCTCATATTGGTAGACAGGCAAATCACTATTTCAAAATTAAGTGTAATTTTAAATATATCTATTGGCAGTGTTAGCACAATTTTACACAGTCATCTTAAGCTATCAAAAAATAGTGCCCAAGTGTTGCCTAATAACCAAAAAAAATATCGAGTTTAATTATTTGTAATTTTAAGGTAATATTAGAAATGAAGGAAGACGATCCGGTTAAATTTATAAACCAAATAGTCATCGGTGATAAAACGTGGACCCACCACCGAAATAGTTTAATGTTCAACCATCTGCGGGTAAGATAATGGCAATAATTTTGGGATGCTGATGGAATTTTGATGATTGACTACTTACCTCATAAGACCACAACAACAGGGGCTCATTATGCGGATCTTTTGAATAAATTGAAAAATGACTTCAGGGAAAAATTTCGAGGTCAAATGAAGCAAAAAATATTGCTTTTGCAGGACAATGCACCCGTTCATAAGTCGAATGTTCCATGTTATTACTGACAGTGGCATTCGAATGATTCAAGTTAATGATAGACAAGATTTCATTACTTTGCACAAAAATAAATGTCTATAAAGAAAAAATCTCTGAACAAGAAAGGACTGATATAAAGGCCACAAATCGTTGTGGATTAAGAAAAATTCTAATATATTTTTTTAAATAATAAACATAAAATAAAAATTTGATAAATTCTAGCACAGTGGGGCGATATCTTCCAACAAACTAAACTTTATGATAATTTAGAACTTATTTTAATTTCATCAAAGAGAAAATAATTTTTATTTAGAACTTCCACAGAGTACGCAGCTCATAAAATATACAGTTGTCTGATTATTGAAGGTAGATAATTATACAAAGTTTAATAATATGGCAATTCTTTAACTTTGTATTATCATTTCTTATAATTGTACATTTATTTAACGGTTTGAACAAATTAATTTTTAAAACAACTACAATATATTTAGGTTTTATTTAACTTTGACAACCGTATATTTTCATATCGGAAATTGATTTCCGTTTAATGAAAATAATTTAAGTTTACTTTTAAATTTAATTTGTTTGTCAAATCATGAATAATCAAATAATTGATGATTCTATTTTTGAGTTTAACTGCAACCGATGAAGTGTTTTCAATGTTTAATTTTACAAGGTGTTACTATACTTAAAAGTGGATTTAAACAAATTTAAATAATTCATTTTTTGAAGTTTCATTTCAATTTGATAGATGTGAAATTTGAATGGGAAACGTTAGAAGGCACAATAAGAATAGATGTCATACAATAAAGCTTGATATGTAGAATATGAATATCAGATACGAAACTAAAGTTAAACCACGTTGTAGTATTTTTTGACTGCAGCAGACCATTGGGCTTCATCATAAATATATAATCATCAAACTATGAAGGTAGTTTGATATTTATACCTTAAATATTAGTATATTATTTTTATTTGATGCCAGATTATTGATTTCATTGATAAATACAGATCTGTTCAAAGGATGCGACCTATGAATAGATAGGATCGAAAACAAAATCGAATTATAATCAAAATCTACTTGTAAAATGTCAGCACTAATTGCATAAATAAATGCAATAGAGCTGTTCTATAAGTTATCATTTAAATAAATAAATGCCCCATCAGCTCTATATACATCGAGCTACATTTACCAAATCTTTTAAAACCTGTACTGGGGTTTTCCACAGATGGATGAGAGCGATAAGACATCTTATTTTAACATCATTTTAACAAATAAAATTGCAGAGTATCTCGTTTATACGACATTGCCATTTCTATTGCGATCTCAGCCAATTAGAATTATTTTATGGTCTATCACACTTATTCTATCTCACAACGAGAAATAGTAGCGAGTGACGCAGACAAATGAGGTCGCAATAAAAGAAATGATTTCGAATATGCAAACCAGTGTCCAAATTTGGAAATAAAAATAAGACATGAATTCGTTTCTCGCTCGTCGAAATCCAACCCCCGATATATTATAATTCAGCAATAAAAAATCTGCAATCCATACCTTCGAGAGTAGAATAATTTGGGGCGAAATACTAAGAGTAGCAATATTCAGTATATGTACATAATTAAATTACTATTTTTACTCTTTAATCTCATGTTGGAGTACATCTTTCGTGAAATTGAAACACCTCAGCGCAACATCTTAGATCGCCAGTCCAATCAGGTGGTTGCATATGCAGATAACACATGCGTGATTGGACTGAATAGCAACGTAGTGAAAGAAATACTTGATCCGCTTGGAGAGTTTTTAGCTTCAGTTGGACTTCAGATCAATGAGTCCATCCAAAACGAAATACCTGATCTCACACAAGATTTTAGTAGTGGCCACCACACGTTTGAGGGAGTGAGGAGGTTCAAATATCTGGGTTCTCTTATCACTCACGATAACAGTCTGGGTGAGGATATTAAAGTGCGGGTCGCAGCTGGGAGTACCCAGATAGTACAAAAAAATATGCAGCTGCAATAAATGGCGTTTAAAATTACAAAAAAATATGCAACTGCAATAAATGGCGTTTCTGAATTTTTTCATTTTTTTGTGAATCTTGACTAATCTGTATATTTTAATTTGTGATATAACCTAAACATGTAATAATATTTACATCGTTATATCAATGGATTTATTGAAATTTAATTTTATAACATTTTTCTGATCGCACTTTTAATTCTTTTTTTTTTAACAATAACATTATTTGGTTATGTTATCTCATTTCAACCAATGATATTTTTACTTCTCTACTTTATTCAAAAGCAAATAAAAGCAAAAGTATCTGACCTAGGATATTTTTTTTTAAATATTTGTATACAATCAAAATCTTCTATATTAACAAGTCTGACTATTCCAAAATTTTGTCTCTTTAAATTTTTAAAACTGCCTCTTTTTCATTGTCTTGATTGTGTACATATACGTCGCACAATAAAAATGTAAAATGAAACCAAAACCGTCTATAGATACAAGCCGGAACAAAATCAATACTATTAAATGTTTTTTAACTACACACGCGATAGTATGTGTCGTATATGTATATGCCAAAACAAATATCGTATATAAAAGAAATAATAAAGCAAAATAAATTGTATCAATTTACATGGTCACTACCATATTCGCGTGTGCATTATTCGTGGTGGTATCTGTGTGTGAAGCATTTTTCCGGGCTTGTATCTATAGACGATTTTGATGAAACGACTAATGCCTGTATTCCATTGTGAAAAATTTACTGACAACATTTTTTTGTTGCCATAATGAAAGGAGAAAGAAAAGAAAAAATTCCATTAGTGTGACAGAGATAGCAGTGTTTTTATTTTTTATTTTATAGCGAAACTTTTATGGTTACGTTTTGACAGCTTCTGTAACATAACCAACAAATTTCATAATTTTTTTTATGTCTAGAGTGCGAACATAATTTTATTCATTTATTCATATGCTATTACATAATAAATAATTTATTGTAATATAATTAATAATAATAATAATAATAATTTATTATTATAACGTCTGAAATATTAAAAAAAAATGTACAACAAAATAACATTTGACCATAAAAATATCCAAACATGGGTGTGTGAAAAAAATTTCGTACCGCACAAAATTTTTATGTCGATGTGTGTAAATGTTGCCATAAAAAATACTCAACTTGATAATTTTCTATAATAAATTATGGCAACACACTAACACAAACACATTTTTCTCTCCAGTAAAATTTTGCTGATGAAATTTTTTGTTTCTTTCGCACCACCAGCAAATCTATATTTTTATCCCATTTTGGTTTTGCTGACAGTAAATTTTTCACAATGGAATAGAGGCTTAATACCAATGTATTATACAGTAAAACTTCTATAAGTCGAATCAGCAGTTGCCACAATAATTTGTTCGAGTTAGAGAAAATTCGAGATATAGAAATTCCAAATAAAACATGTCAAATTTTTCCAATTTCACTTTTATTCAAATTATGTAATTACATACATATTACCAAAATACATATGTATTAAAATTAAAATAAACTTTCAAATAAATACCTAACACAGATTTCAATTAAAATGGATAAATAAATCTACATATATACATATTCGTTAGAACATATGTATGTACTAAAAAAAATAAAGATTTAAATTAAGATTTTGCAAAATTAACAAAAGTCAGTTATTTTAGTCTGTTTATCGCAGGTTGATCGACTATCGAGAAATTTCTCTATTTTCTGAATGCAGTAGTGTATCGAATCAGGTACTGCTGCTTGCATCTCAACAGCAGTGCGGATTACGTCTAACGATTGTCGAATTTGTTGATTCGTTGGTTTTTCCAGCTGTTTTTCTTCAACTTCATCTTCGTCGGAAACATTTTCGTTAACCGGTGACGTAACTTCTTCTACAATCATCTGGTCGTCGAGGTATGTTGTGACACAAATATTCTCGTCAATATTTAAATACTCCTCGGGTGATATGTTTGTTGGTTGAAAGTCTGATTTTTCCACCCAATCATTCCAAAGCACTCGATACTCGTCAAAATCTGATTTCTCTTTCCGAATTTGAGCTGCAATTTCAGCCAAAGGTACTAAATCCTCGTCATCCCACTCTTCCTCTTCCGTAAATCCAGCCTTACGTAAACAATTTTTGATAGTAGTGGATCCTACATCAACCATCCAAACCGATGATACCACTCTAACAGCATCAAGTAAACTTATGGTAATTGGTTTACCGTCCTCCATTCTATCGAGTGTTATACTCAAATTTTTTTTCCTATAGTGGGTTTTAAGGTTTTGTATTATACCCATATCCATTGGTTGCAGCTCTGACGTGGTATTTGGTGGAAAATACTCTAACTTGATAAATTTTAATTTTGATTGAGTTTCTTTTGGGTGTGACGGACAATTATCTGAAAACAGGAGCACATTCCATTTCTGGCGACCAAAATGGACGTCAAGTTTGGTTAACCAATCCTCCCATATGGCACTTGTCATCCATGATTTACGATTGTTATAATAATCTACGCCGAGTGACTTGATGCCACGAAAACATCTCGGATTTTTGCTCTTGCCTATAACTAACAGTTTCAACTTTTCAGTGCCAGACATATTGGAACCCAATAAACACGTAATCCGACTTTTACTATGTTTACCACCATGACATTTTTCACCTTTAAACGCGTAAGACTTGTCGGGTAAACACTGGAAAAATAAACCAGTCTCATCGCAATTAAAAATGTCATTTGGATTGTAATTTTTTATTATGCGCGGCAGTGTAATATTTTTCCACTCTTCACAAATATCCAAATTCACCGAAGCACCCTCTCCGCTTACGGCTTTGAAAACAATGTTATGACGTGCCTTAAATTTTTCAAGCCACCCACTACTTGCACTGAAGCTCGAAATGTTAAATTTTTTGGCGAATTTAAGCGCTTTTTCTCTGATTAACGGTCCACTTATGGGTAAATTGCGATCCCTCACTTGATGCATCCAAGTTAAAACAGCACTTTCAACTTGATGGAACTTACACACTTTAATTCTTTTTCTAGATTTTGTTACGCTAAATGCACTAACACTTGTAATTTTTTCTCTATTTTTTAAAATGGTTGAAACGGTGCTTCTCGGTATTCTAAATTTTATCGCAACATCTTTTTTCAGCATACCCTCATCGACACAACGAATCAATTCAATTTTTTGTTTAATTGTTAAACATTTAAGTTTTCGATGTTCCATTTTTGATCTCGTTTGTCCCAAGAAACTATAATTTATTATTTTTAATAAAATGCGTTAACTAGTATACAGCTCAAATCGCACGTCATCCCGTAAATTTAAAACTAAAACACAAACTAAAAACTGCATTCGTTTAGGCTACTCTTGTCTTTCATTGTGTGAAGGAGACAATAATATTTACGGTAATGTTAATGCAAGAAAAAGCAATTTGAAACAGAGAGCAAATTAACAAACAGCGAAAAAAAAACCAGAAGAAGTAAAAAAAATAAAAAATTCGAGTTATAGAACTAAAAAAATCAAATTATTTGAAATTTTTATTCGAGTAAAGGAAAAATTCGAATTATGGGAATTCGAATTACGGAAAAGAAATTACATAAAAACTAGATGTAAATGCTCCTGCCACAGATTATAATTCGAGTTAAAGAATAATTCGACTAACAGAAGTTCGATTTATAGAAGTTTTACTGTATTTTGTTTTTTCACAAAGGAATATGAAAAAAAATATAAAAATACATTAGAAATAACAACAATCTGTATATAAATATAGAAGCAAAATCAAAGTAATATATGTCA
>OX596380.1:113389767-113565477 GCA_951394425.1 Tipula unca
GTGAAATATCGTGAATTGAGTTTTTAGAATTTGAACTACTTGTTAGATATTTATTAACATTTCAAAAAGTTCAAAGATGGAAATTTGGGGAAGTTTGAAAGATAAATTTAAATCAAAAGAGAATTGTGTCGTGCCAAATTGTGAGACGAAGCGAAATAAAAACAACTCTCAAGTCACCTTAATTTCGTAAGTACATAAAGTACGATTTTATTTCTAAAATTAAGTACAAGTAATATAAGTATAATTCCAAAATTTCACAATTTCCCAAAAATGAAGCGTTGAAAAAAATCTGGAGCGATAATTTGGGAATTACTGATTGTATGTTTTTAAAATATCAAAAATTGCGTGTTTGCTCTCTACATTTTTCATCAGATGCTATTATTTGGGCTGGCAATAGATTTATTCTCACTTCCAAGAATGTAGTTCCAAATAAAATTGCTAAATAGGTAAAATTAAAAATAAATGTAGTTAAAAATATTTACTAATAACAAAAAAAAATTAATTTGAATAGGTTATTCCTGAACCCTTGGCTGAGGTAGTACTGCAACCTTCTACATCTTATGATGTAGTACCGCAACCTTCTACATCTTCACAAACTGTGGTGGAAAATCAGCCTATACAACGCATATAAGGCAGCAATTAAGCCGATTAATTATTTTTAGGCACGAATAATGTATAGAAACACAATTTAAATTTAGTTTTATTATATTATATTAACTATAATTTTTTTTTTTTTATAAAAATTGAATAAATTTAAATAAAACACAACATTGCTGCAGTTTTGTATAAATATTTTTTTGACACTTCACTCGAATTTTATTTTTGTTTTGTTAGTTTTTCAGGGGTGCATTTCATATTTCAAGGAAAAAATGGTAATTAATTTATCAAATTATTGAAAGAAAAACGGTAAAACAAAATATTTATGATCAAGATTTGATATAATTAGTTAATTACTTTGATTTTAATAAAATTATTATAAAATTGTAACATATTTTTGTAATTCAATTACAAAACTTTATTTTTCGAAATTAAATTTGTGTAAAGTGCGGGTCTTTTTCGGTAATAGGTTTTAGAGCAAGAGGAGTATATAAAACAGAGCAGAAAACTATATAAAAAATTTGCTCCATTTCTTGTTGTTGTTTTCAATGTTAATTTCAGACGATACTGTGTCCATTTCAGTATAGGTCAATGATAATACTATAGTATTATAGACGGTTTTGGATACTCTCATATTTGCAAACTTTTTTCGCACTAACACTTTCAAGTATAAGCTATTAAATGTAAGAGGGTATCTGTGTTCTCACTGTCTCAATCAGGCTTGTAGTACATTTGTGTTGGTTTTGCTATGTGCATAGTTGGACTTGTTAATATAGAAGATTTTGATTGTTTATAGTACAATCGATTTATATCGATTTAATGGAGAACTGCTTTTTTCGTATAATTTGTATTAATAAATATAACAAAAATTAAACAACTTTTTTGATCAGGTTTTAAATCAATTATAAAATGATAATTGTAGATTCTATTTCAATGTTAAAAGGCTTAATCCATCGACATTTTCATTGAAAAATATCGCGCCAAAAAATATTTAGTTTTTCATATGTTTTGTATGGAAAAAATGTTTTTTTCACCAATTTTAGTTCCTCAAAGAAAAAGCTCAATTTTTCACCTTAGGGCTCTGTATATATTGGTGGATATGATATTACACATTTTTTTTATATAAAAAAAGCTCGTTCCAAAATATTGCTCAACATGAGAGGCTTCTTATAGGCTTAAATACATACTCATGTATTTAATGAGAACAGTTTTTTTAAATCCTTTTCCATGATGGTTTTCGGGCTAGCTTCGAAAACATGATACATCGATTCCATACATATAAGTATAAAGCCTCTATTCCATTGTGAAAAATTTACTGCCAACATTTTTTTGTTGCCATAATGAAAGGAGAAAGAAAAGAAAAAACTCCATTAGTGTGACAGAGATAGTAGTTTTTTTATTTTTTATTTTATAGCGAAACTTTTATGGTTACGTTTTGACATCTTCTGTAACATAACCAACAAATTTCATAATTTTTTTTATGTCTAGAGTGCGAACATAATTTTATTCATTTATTCATATGCTATTACATAATAAATAATTTATTGTAATATAATTAATAATAATAACAATAATAATTTATTATTATAACGTCTGAAATATTAAAAAAAAATGTATAACAAAATAACATTTGACCATAAAAAAATCCAAACATGTGTGTGTGAAAAAAATTTCGTATCCGCACACAATTTTTATGTCGATGTGTGTAAATGTTGCCATAAAAAATACTCAACTTGATACTTTTCTATAATAAATTATGGCAACACACCAACACAAACACATTTTTCTCTCCAGTAAAATTTTGCTGATGAAACTTTTTGTTTCTTTCGCACCACCAGCAAATCTATATTTTTATCCCATTTTGGTTTTGCTGACAGCAAATTTTTCACAATGGAATAGAGGCTTAAAGCCTCTATTCCATTGTGAAAAATTTGCTGTCAGCAAAACCAAAATGGGATAAAAATATAGATTTGCTGGTGGTGCGAAAGAAACAAAAAGTTTCATCAGCAAAATTTTACTGGAGAGAAAAATGTGTTTGTGTTGGTGTGTTGCCATAATTTATTATAGAAAAGTATCAAGTTGAGTATTTTTTATGGCAACATTTACACACATCGACATAAAAATTGTGTGCGGATACGAAATTTTTTTCACACACACATGTTTGGATATTTTTATGGTCAAATGTTATTTTTTTGTACATTTTTTTTTTAATATTTCGGACGTTATAATAACAAATTATTATTATTATTATTATTAATTATATTACAATAAACTATTTATTATGTAATAACATATGAATAAATGAATAAAATTATGTTCGCACTCTAGACATAAAAAAAATTATGAAATTTGTTGGTTATGTTACAGAAGATGTCAAAACGTAACCATAAAAGTTTCGCTATAAAATAAAAAATAAAAAACTACTATCTCTGTCACACTAATGGAGTTTTTTCTTTTCTTTCTCCTTTCATTATGGCAACAAAAAAATGTTGGCAGTAAATTTTTCACAATGGAATAGAGGCTTAACGTATAACATATTAAATAGAAAACAACTGAGAGGAAAAAATAATTGTCTAATTATTATTCCAATAACAACAAACGAAGTAGGCGAAATAGAAAAAGTCACAAATAAAAGTATTTGATCTTTGTGCTGCGCACGCGACGTTTTTTTCCAAAAAAGTACCCCACAATATAGAAAAATTTACAAAAAAATGTAGGTTATTCTTTCACACAGTGCGAATAATCATGAGATAAACAGATAACAAATAACGTTCGCTCACATCGTAATTTGCCTTTCTCGTGTTTATTATGTTTTATTTATCGATCTATGTCTCGTTTCGTACGTTTTCGATAAATTCGAATTTTTCAGAAAAACTTTGGATGCAAAAAGGCACACATTAAAGCTGTTATTTTCTTTAAGTGAAAAGTTCTCCATTTTGAATGTTGTATTGTATAAAAAAATATTTTTTATAGTTTCTTGTTTAGTTGTATAATTTTAATTACTTTGATTTTGTATATTATGATTATGATATGACGTGATTAGTGTATTATAAATAATTTATCTAATGAATATGAGGTGTTTATTATATTTTGGAAAAAAAATGTGAAATGTAGCAAATATTAAATATTAATCGCTTATTAGATAATAAAAAGATTTTGTGAGTGTGTGAACGATTTTGTAGTGAATTAATCTTTTGTATTCTTTATTTATTTATTTTCAAATGACTGGCAGTATAAAAATTCAGCTCATTAATATGGGCACGAGAGCTGCCGCTTGTAAGTTATTTATTAAAACATATCATTATATTATAGGTACTTCTGGCAAAAGAAATTTATTTAAGACTGCATTGTTGAAATATTTGGTGGATTGGTTTGTTAATTTATGCTTAAATACTGTCTAAATGTCGCGTGCATCATGCCAGAAACCCATTTTAGGAATCATAAATTTTGTATATATATTATTCTACAGACTTGTACAATTTTGTGCTTACACAATTTGTTTATACAGTATTTTAAGAAAGTGGTGGAGTAAATCCGCCTAACTTTAATTTTTATTTTTAAAATTAAGAAAGAAGAAGGGATTTCTGACGTGATCATTACACCAGAAGTCCCATTTATCTATAGTTTCTTAACATAATGTACTCTGTTTTCTAGTATATTTAAGTTATGCAACATTGTGCAAAACTCAAATCATTTGGTGAACTCTTGACTAGAATTGGCGTGATAGAAAACGAACAACATCAAACTGATTTTATTTTCGGAACGAACAATGCGAATTCCAAAAATCGCATCCTAAACGAATTATTGCGTAGACATTCATCCATTCATTACCTATGTGGTAAGCCGCAGTTTTAATTATGAAAGTTAATCATAATACATGTAGGTGTGCATTTGTTTGAAAATTTATTGAAAAAATATTTACGTGGAGTTTTAAATTTAAAAAATAAATCGCTTGGTGGATATAAACCAAATCACGTGTTGCTCGTAAAAGTCTTGAAAAATAAAATTGACTCATTTTTCAATTTAGTCCGCTAGAAGTGTGAGAATTATCGCGGTATAGCTCTCCTTTGCACAGCATACAAGTTACTGTCATACATTTTATTGGATAGAATCACTCCTCTGGCGGAAGGCTTGGTTGGTGACTATCAGGGAGGATTTCGTCCGAATTGATCAGTCACTGATCAGGTCTTTTCGCTGCGGATGATTCTATCTAAATATTATGAGACATCCATCTCCGTACATCAGGTTTTCCTGGATTTCCGGCAGGCCTACGACTCGATCAATCGAGAGAGTTTGTGGTCTGCCCTGGAATACCTAGGAATGCCAACAAAATTGGTACGACTGTGTAGGATGACAGTGACGCAGTCTCAATGCTGTGTTAAAGTTGAGAACAGGCTATCGACAATTTTTGCAGTTAACTCGGGTGTTCGGCAGGGAGATGCTCTGTCCCCTCTTTAATCTCATGTTGGAGTACATCTTTCGTAAAACTGAAACACCTCAGCGTAACATCTTATATCGCCAGTCCAATCAAGTGCTTGCATATGCAGATGACATATGCGTGATTGGACTGAATAACAACGGAGTGAAAGAAATACTTGATCCGCTTGTAGAGTTTTCAGCTTCTGTTGGACTCCAGATCAATGAGTCCAAAACGAAATACCTGATCTCTGGTTTTAGAGACAATGGCACACCAGATTTTAGTAGTGGCCACCACACGTTTGAGGGAGTGAGGAGGTTCAAATATTTGGGCTCTCTTATCACTCACGATAACAGTGTCGGTGAGGATATTAAAGTGCGGCTGGCAGCTGGCAGTCGTTCTTTGTATCCTCTAAGGCCACTGCTAAAATCTAAACACTTATCAAGTGCCGTGAAGCTGAAGCTTTACAAAGCGTTGATCAGGCCCGTTGTTATGTTTGGATGTGAAAGTTGGGCGCTGACGGATGAGTACGAGAGATGGCTCCTTACATTTGAGAGAAGAATCATGCGTGTGATTTACGGCCCTAAACGCGAAATAGATGGTACATACCGAGCTCTGTACAATTTCGAGATCAGAGATCTGATGAAGATCCCCGATATTGTACATGAAGTTAGATCTCAGCGAGTACGCTGGCTCGGTCACGTTCTGCGTGCTGATCCGGAACGAATTGTGCAGCGATCTCTGAAAGGAGAGCCACCATATGGTAGGCGCAGAGGTCGTTGCAGGCGACGATGGCTCCACGATGTAGAGAACGACTTGGCCTCTTCAGATTGTCTAAGACAGTATGAAGACCAAGCTCAGGATCGAAACCGTTGGAGCCAGATTGTTGATTCAGTAAGGGGCCAGTAATGGCCTTTAACACTGTTATTATTATTATTATTTTCAATTTAGTTAATCCCTCTTATATTTGACTAAAATATTTGTGCATTCTAAACACGATGATATTTTAAAACATACCCGGATATCCACCGTAAACAATATTTTAGTAATGAATTACGTCTTAAAATCGAAAAAAGTTTCTATTATGATAGAAGCTATTTCATCTTCTCCGATGGTAGTATTGCCTTTGAAGCTTAAGTCGTCCTGGGATGATGTTCATTTTGATCTGCTTTGCAATACGAGTTAAATATGAATTTTCCAAAAGTTTACACCGCCATAATTTTGCAGCAAGATGAGTAAATTTATGGACAGGAGGGTTGATATTAATATCACGTTGTCTAAATATGCCAAAAAAAATTTCAATATTTTTTTCAAAGATTATATTCAATATTTTTATTTAACCCTTTTATTGTTTGACGTGTTTGACTCTTTAGATTTCTTCTTGTGCGGTTTGATATTTGGAACATAATCCCAACTTCTCTTTCAAATTAGTATGAACTATAGATTATATAAATTCAGTTTAATCAAAAAAAAATAAATAAACGTACTGAAATTAATTTTCGGCAGAGTATAAAAATTTTCCGTTTTTCATTTTAACCAATACAAATTGCGACAATTGATTAAAACTACTCTCATCTCACCAATACTTTAAAGGATTAGATAATAAATTCATTGCTAAATTATACAATTCTTGTTTTTTCGCTCTCTCTCTCTCCTTGAAATACAACTGGCTAGTACGTTTGCGCAAATTCTTTACGCAATTCTTTTATTATAAAATTGATATTTTAAATTATTTAACTGTTATAAACCTAATTGCTTTTACTTTAATTAATTTTAATTTAAAAAGAATTAATCAACAACGGCGTACCATACAAAACCTTTCTCCACAAATTGTATAACGCTTTAAAATAAAGTAATAAATAACAGTGTACTAACGGATATAATCTGCCATTTAAAATAGAATATTACGTTTTCCTATGTTTTGAGTTTTCTCTACATTATGATTCGTTTATTTATTTTTTTAACTAAGTTTTTTACGTATATTCTCATTCATTTGTATAGTGTATCGATCACAAAGAGATCAGAGATCTGATGAAGATCCCCGATATTGTACATGAAGTAAGATCTCAGAGAGTACGCTGAATTTTGCAGCGATCTCTGAAAGCAGAGCCACCATAATATGGTAGCAGCAGAGGTCGTTGCAGGCGACGATGGCTCCACGGTGTAGAGAACGAATTGGCTTGTTCAGGTTGTCGAAGACAGTATGAAGACCACGCTCAGGATCGAAACCGTTGGAGCCAAATTGTTGACTCAGTGAGGTCCCAGTAATGGCTGTACTGTTTATTATTATTATTTATTATTATTATTATGATTATTATTATTATGATTATTATTATTATTATTACTTATATACTGTTTATTATTATTATTATTATAGCAAGCAAACCATTTGCTATACAGTGAAAACTAAGACTATTGATTAAATCTACCACACCTGCTTGCTTGCTATAAGTGTTCAAACATCTATGTACAGCCCTATTATTTATGCGTGATAAAAAAAATTATTTTGTTTTCATTTCAGTTCAAGCTAAGTTAAGATCCTTGCATGAAAATCACATTCGGCTACTACAAGGGTCAACAACACCTGCTCCACCATCTGGCGTGGATATAGCTAATACAATAAAATACTTTTCCCAAACTCTACTAACTGTTTTAAAAGATGTTCCCGATTCACCACTTACAATGATGAGAGATTCTTCAAAAGATCAATATCGGATGTCTGCCTATCCTAATCTTGAATACGGAAATTTATTTAATGTTTTAGCTATGTTATTAGACGTTGCGCCAAATATTCAATATGGTATCTTAGCATTTGGAAAAGCTGTACTGCAATGTTTAGGTTGCATTTTGCCATTTTTGGAAAAAGATTTAATCGATAATTTACCATATTTAACTGCGTCCAGTATATCTGTGTTACCTCCTACATTACATCAAGATGTTATTAACTATCTATGCTACTATATTCTACCATTTACTATAAGTAAGTTAAATTAACAGTTTCATTACAAAAATAAGATACGTAATAATATTCAATTTTGCAAATTGTTTAAAGCTCGACAAAGTGTTGAAGATCAAGAATGTCAGGCTTGCCAATCAATTGCAGCAGTTATTATGCTTGTCTTCCAATATTCTAATAATCCGGCACATCATTGTCAACTTCTGGAATGTTTAATGGCGCTAAAACAAAATGTCGTGAAAGATTTATTGTGTGTCATTGCCTATGGAACATCAGCCTCTCGGTCATCGGCAGCGAAATTACTATTTTATTATTGGCCTGCATTTAATCCTAACTTGTTTGATCGCAGAGGATTACTTTGTAAATTTACAAGTATATAGTTTCTAGACAACGTTCAAACATATTAAATATTTACTAGAAATTTGTTTTAATTTCGCAGATGATTTAGTTCCATTTGTATGCCAACGGGAATCATGTCCCAATGCTGGAAATGCGGAAGCAGCTAAAGTATGCTATGATCATTCGATAAGTACTCATTATGCGCCGGACTCACCACCTCCATTATATTTATGTATCGAATGTGCCAATGATATACATAGGGAACATCCTAACCAAATCTTCAGTGATATACTAAGGCCCATGCAGCAAGTATCGATGGTGTGTGAAAATAAAAATTGTCGATCATCTGACAAATCAGCGGTATCAATTTGTTTCTCAATGGAGTGTGCAAGTTACAATGGAAACCATCCGATTCGTTACTGTTCGCAATGTCATGGAAATAGGCATAACAGCAGGCGTGGTGGAGATCATATTGTGCACAGAAGTTTACCACCTACGTGGCAAATGGATGCCGAAATGCAAAATTATATGGTAGAGGCGATTATTAGTTTACTACGCGAGGCTAAACCGATTAATTTTGAACCGGGCCGCGATGTGTCCATTTGTGACTCAAAGTCTGGTAATCCAAATCAACTTCAAGATAATATATCACTCGAAGAACGACAACTGCTGGGCAGGTATGGAATTTGGTTGTTAGTAGGTCGATGCACTCCTACACCAGATACGCAAGTTGAGGTGCTTGGCCGATTATTATCAATGTTATTTCATTGGTTTCATGTTACTGCATATTCGTATGATGGTCAAATAGAATCAACACTTGAAAAACTTAAAATAGAACATGTATGTGGATGGTTGAAAGATATTAGTAAGACAAATTATAAGGAATTTATTGCATGTTTATTACCACATCCACCAGAGTATGGTCGCGTTGGTGGTCATTGGGACACATTAGCTTCGCGTACTTCTCATCTAAAAGAAGGTTTGCACAGATTAATATGTCTTGTGCCTTACGACATAATAATTTCGGAAATTTGGGATGTAGTAATGCCACACTGGATGGAAGCAATAACAAATGACGTGCCTGAAAAAGAACTACCTGAATTAAAAATCGTTCTCAATAAAATATTAGATCCTGATATGAGCCCGCTGGGTTTAGATGCAAAAACCATGTATAATTTTGTAACGATACGATTTGAGAAAACTACCGCCAAAGTGCAACAACAGGCTTTGCATTGGTTGCAAATTCTAACAAAACTTGAAATTTTAATACCACTACCGCAGCTGTTTGCAATGTTTGGTGATGGCGTGCGAATTATGAAACATGGCGTTCAACATGAAATTTGGGGAAGACAAGACGATAAGCTAAGTAAAGCACCAAATCCAAAAGATAAGGACACTGTTTTACCACCAAGACGGAGTTCTATTTGTGAGTTTATTACAGGATTGAAATATGCCTAATACTGACTTTTTGTCTTATTAATCACTTACAGCACCCGTAGTTGAAGATGATTCAGGTAATACATCAGCAATTTCGGACGATGAAATACCAACTTCAAAAAATACCGAATTTTCATCAGATTCTGAACAAAATTTAATATGCTGCATATTAATGTTGGATATTCTATTGAAACAGGTATGTTAATGTGTAGGTGTATATCTTATTAAAGATAAGAGAGATACAGATTGATGTATTAAAACAAAAATAACATCTGTTTTAGAAAGAAAATTTAGTTCTAATATGTGGTGTGCTTATTTTAGATGGAGTTTCAAGATGTCGAAACACACACGGGAATTTTTACATCGGTCTGTGAAAACGTATGCCGATTGCTTAAATGTATGGTTACAGCAGCTCGAGTCGGCTTGGGCAGTCATGTGTGTTCACTTAAAGTATCTGAATGTGCTTATTGCGAGGCTTCAGTCATGTGGCATCAACTATCTACGAAATTAGTTCAATTTATTGCACCTGAACATCCAATTCGAGCACCAGACGTAAATATATATCTAATGATAATTAAATGTTTAATAATTTTGTTTATAATGTTTTAGCCTCCAATTTTTGATTTCATTGATGAAGAAAAAAGTGTTAAAAAAAGTCCACCTGAAACGGAAAAGGATTCTAAAAATCGCGATCGTGATGGAACCCTATCAATCACCCCATTTCCGATTCCGCTCGGTCCACTTGGTGGATTTGCAGGTGAAAATGTTTTCAATTTATTTTTATTTTACACGCGAATGATATTATTTTCATATTAAATTTACTATTTTAAATGTTTTTAATTAAGACAAAAAAATTTATTTTATTACGTATAAATTAATAATACTTTTCTTTTTAACTTCTACTCCTACTTCCTTTACGCACAAAAATATTTTCTGTTTGTTTTAAAATATATTATATATACATAATCCCTATATATATAATTTATAAACGTAAAAAAAACAAAAACAATTTAGATGATCATGGGAAAATTATAATCATGGCAGGTGATTTCCACAATCAATTATCATTTATACAATATTATAAAAATATATTTCTTTTAAATAAATAAATATGTTTTCACAAAAGACTTAATTTAAAATTTGAAAATTACAGTATACATTACATAAAACACAATATGTAAACTAACACAGACTCGCGTATCAAAAATTTTTTTGTTTTAGTACATATTATGTTGTATTGTGCTTTAAAGCGCTCGCATACCCATGTTCAGTAGAAGATATTCGCGAAGAATACCGGACGTTCTTAAAATGGAAAATAATCTTATTTGTTGGTGTGTGCTAAATCTCGTATTTAATTAATAATTAATAATGAAATAACACAAATGAAATGTGTACACATTAAAACTAAACATTTTAGGATCAAGTGATGCTTAAAATTTTCAAACACTTATTTTGGACATAGTTTTTGATAAACATCTTTAATTTCACGGGTAATTCATCAGCTTATTTAGGAGTTATTATAGATGAAGATTGAAAAAATATTGAAATTTACCATTTTAAAGCTAATATACATAAGACCATAATTTAGCTGCTGCCATCATTTTGGCTTGAATTGAATTTATATTTTGTATAGTTTTTTTGTAGTTGGCATAATGTTCCATAATAATTCAAGGTGTGTGGTATGTCCCGACGAAATTATTTATTGTTACCTGTATATTTTATAAATTCACTTTTTGTCTAAATTGTTTCATTGCAAATATATACTTAGTCTAAATTTCTACATAATTAGTATATATGTATATGTAGTTGCAAGTAAATAAGAATCGTTAAGTTGAGTAAAAAGTGGAAGTGGAAAAAGTTGAGTGCAAGTAAATAAGAATAGGATATTTTAAAATGGAATTTGAAAAAAACAGTATGAGACTGGTATAGCTAATGAATTTTAAATGGCCTTCTGCACACTGCATAGCTCTATGCCAGCTTGTACTAGCAAAGAAGATGGGTCGGCTTATGAGTACAGCATTCTAACATAGGGTCATATGTTTTCAATTTAATGACCGATCACATTTGAGAGAAAAAAAATTATTGATTTATCAAAATACTAATATATGTAGCGTAACAGATGCCTTATGAGAGTTTAGTAACAGTTTTATAGTTTTAATTTTAATTACTTACTATTTAAAAAAAAATGAACCATGCCATTTCCATCTAACATAGCGAGTTTCAACATAATCGACATAATCACCTTAGTCTGTTCCAATTGACCATAATTCAGAACTTCACTCATAATTCAGAACTTCACTCAAAAATCATTTTAGTATCCCATTTCCATCCAACATATCGAATTTCATCATAGTCGGGGAAGAAATAGCTTACATCCGTTCTAGTTGGCAAAAGTTTATTCAAATAATCATTTAAGAATTTCATTTCATCATCCAGCATTACCATGTACTATTTCATACGTAATCCCGCTTTATAATTAATTTTTTTTAAACCTGTTTCGAATCATGTATACTGTTTCGTCCTTCATCCTGCTTTTTAATACCCTATTTTCACAAATACTGTTACGAAATGTACTGTTTCACACAAAACCCAAAAGAAACATATTATTTTTGTAGAAATTTTCAATGAAACAATTTAGAGAAAAATTGATTTAGAAAATGTATAGTAAAGAATTATTAAATTATTATTTAAAAAACAAGTTAGTAATAAGAATTCAACAATTTTCAGATTTGAAGTGTTTGAATATCATCTATTTTTAAAATCAATCCCATTCCTCTTAACATAAAATTAATTGCTTTGAACAATATATTTGGATTGTTTTATAGTTTATACGAATTTGACAATTTAAATTTTTTTTAAAAGTTTCAAGATTTATTGTTTATATTATAGTAATATATTTACAAACGTATGTGAATTTTTAAAATTTATTGAACCTAAACAACAGAATTAAAAATAGGAGTCCTTAGAATTTATTTTTTTTTTTTACATATTTTGAGAATTAGATTTAGTTTGAACCAAAATTTCTGAAATTTACGAAATAATAGAATTTAAACAAAAAATCTAATTTTACAAATTTAAACAGAATCGTGTTAACTATGATAAATAATTTTAATTAAAAGAGTTTAGAATATTTACAAGTTTAAAATTTCTTTACCATTAATTTACAGATTATTGATCGTTTTTGAATTTCAAAACTAATTTTATTAATTCCAATTTTTAATTTTAATAATGAGATTTTATGAACTTAAATTTATTGTTTTTAAACCCGTTAGTATTTTACGATTTTGGATTTAAATTTATGTCTAACATTTTTGAACTAAAATTTTATTAATTTTAACATTTTTAGCTTCATAATATACATATAGAACACTAAGAATTTTAGAGGTTAAGTTTTAAACTTGTAATTTTTTCAATATTTTTAGAATTTTTATATAATATGAAAAAATTTAAATATTTTCAGAATTTTACAAATTTTTAGTTTAAAATAGATTTTAAGGTTAAATTTTGATATTATTACCCAATTTTATAGATTATGGAATTTAATTTGATTTTAAAATTTACAGAATTAGAAAATCTTCAAAATTTTGTAAATTTAAGTTGTATTAAAAATTGAATTTATATATTTTTGATTATTTATAATTGTTAGAACAGAAAGAGTATCGAAAATTTCAGTGGGTGTTAGGAATTTAGAAGCCAGTAATAAAACATTTTTCTAGAGAAATTGTATTTTAATATTTTTTACAATTTCACCATTTTTAATATTTATGATATTTTGAAATTAAGAATAAACAGAAGATTAGGAATTAAATTTTACTTCATGATTACAAAACTGTAAAAGAAAGGCGAAGGAGAATTAAACTTTTTAAAATTTTTATGATTTTCAAATTTATATCCTAGAATTCCATTTACAGGATTGAAATATCTAAATAAGAAATTTACATTACAAACATTTACAGAATTTTTATATTTTTGTTTAAAATTATGGTATTATAAAACAAAGTTGAATTTTAGAAGTTCATAAAATGTGCTGGAGTTTATTTTAACAGTTAGTTCTCATAAACTTAAAAATTGTTTGTTTGGAACAGAAAATTAGAAATTTCGAAGTTTTAAGAATTTTAATTGATCAAATCAATTTTTAATCATTTGAAATCTTAGAATTTATAAGAATTTTTCTCAACAGAATTCTAAATTTATAATACGTTTAATAATTTGACGAGATCTAAGAATGGATAAACTTCTAACAAACAATTTTGAATTGTTCTTACAAAATTCATAAATGTCCATATAATTATGTTTAACTCAAATAATTTGAAAAAGGTCAGAAACTGTAAGAATTAAATTAAAAAGTTCAGAATCACTTGAATTCTAGAGGGAATTCTTTTTTCAATACATATATTTGATAATTCATGTCTAAAAGAACTGTGTCATTTATAACAAAATCTATTATTTAAGTAAGTATATGCATGTACATGTAGTACATCATTTTTAGATGATGTAGAATAAATTCGGATATTCGGAGAATTTTAAAAGAACGCTTAAATAAAATCGAGAAAAAATTTACTTTTTAAATATAGTTCTATTTTATCCGCTTACAACCCAAAAAATAGAAAAATAACTAATTTGTACAACATTCGTATATACTATGTAATTGCAAAACTATCAAACCATAAACTCAAAGTCAAAATCTATGTTGAACACAAAATTAAATTGCTGAAAACAGATATGCCGAATTTCTGCATACGCCACATGCATTCATCTAAGCAAATGAAACACAAGTGAAGGATTTATTTGACATTTCATTTATGTATGTCGAACGATACAGTTTAATTTTTCAAAAAAAAATAAATTGTTCGAAAATAAACAGATCCAATTAATCAAATCCATTTCATATCTTGTTTTTATTTTTTAATAATCAATCGCGTTCTTTAAAAACATCATAGCAAAATACGATTCTTTACGAAAGTTTTTGTATGTACTCGTACATATATGAAACATAACGAAAAACAAAAATTTGTCGATCACGTATTTTTTGATTTTATTTATTTCATTTATCATTACATTTTTTTTCTCGCATTACATTAAAACGGCGTACAAGAGAATGAATCTAAATCCTAGGAATTTAATTTCGATTTCTCTCCCAATCAAATCAATTAAAATGGCAAACAAACCACCCAATTTTCTCTTCTTGAGTTTATTAGTTTAGAAATATTTTCCGAATTTTGAATCCTAGATTTCTTGATTTAAATCCATTACGGCGCTTTACATTATACAAATACAACCAGTGTCCTCTGTTTTGGCATTCTTTTCTCAATTGTATTCTAATGCTGTGTGCCTTAACACACTAAATATTGACTAAACTAAAATAAATTGAACTTTCACTATTGAACACCAGGTTATAGCTGAAAAGTCTCTTTCCGAGGTTACTTTTCGTCGACTTTTCATTTCAGTTGGGAAGTTAGTTGCAATTTAAGTTTGTACATGTTTCGAGAGAAACTTCATTTAATGTTGTCATTTATTTTTCGCAAGAATATATCTCATTTTTCCCTGTCGAACAATTTACATGACATTTATAAATAATTATTACGTTTAAAATTGTTATAAAAATACAAAGCATATAGTATGTTTGTGAACAACTCTCCTCGGTGGCTGAATTTTTTTCGATTAAGATACTTGTGTGTTCATTTAAGAGTTGATTTTCCAGTTTTCCATTGCGTGAATCAAAAATGTATATTATGATGTAAAGAAATTTGAACATTTATCTTCGTGTCTGACTGATTATCCTACTAATATTCGTTTATTTTAAGGTTTATTACTGGTACTCTTAAATCAGTTAAATGTGTTCCCAAATGAACTGGTTGTCATTTGTCATAAGAATTTTGTTTTTAAATAAATAGAGCTATTCCTATTGTGTAATGTGTATCGCGATATAATTTCAACAAAACTGATAATACGTACATATAATATTTAACAATATTATATTACGTAAGAAATTATATGTAAATTATATTTACATGGATTACCTTAAAAATCAAAATACAAATTGTATTGTGAATTACTTTGTTCGCCGTTGCCGTTTATTTTTTATAATCTATCTTAATAAAAATATATTTAAATACACAAAAAGTGTATTACACAATTATTATTGTTTATCATTATCCTTTAATAATTGTAAAAAAAAAATTGTTACTCTATGTATTTTGGATGTAGTTTTTCGAATGATTTTGACATTTAATTTAGTTTAGTTAAAGTTGAGGCACATACACTGACTTTTATGCTAATGCCATCTATACATATATTGCTATAATTAACCTTACTTTAGTTTAGTTAGTCAATTTAGTCGATCGAGGCACACAGCATAAAACTGTATCCGAAACTTGTGATAAAAAATCGTGAATTACATTTTTGACATTCGAGTCTATTACGATGATAATTTTTGACAGCTATCGAATAATTTGTGTGCGCATGTGTAACGTCTCAAAATCCTGGTGTTTAACCGTTGTTGTATGTAAACACAATAATCATAAAACTTCATTAAAATGATTATCGGATCCATTATTTTAATATTAATTTTCTGTGCAATTTATTAGTTGTCACAAAAAATTTTATAGGGTTATGAAAACTAAAATTGACATATATAACGTGGGGAAAAAACTTATGAGGTGGAGAGATTTATTACACAATTCGGACAGCATAATAAAAAATTGATTGTATATGGGAATAATGAATAATAACAAATGTCAAAAATTTAATTCACGATTTTTTATCACAGGTTTCGGACACAGACAGTCTCAGAGGCAATGAATGAAAAAGCGAAAGAGAAAAAAATTCTTTCGCATTTAGAATAGTTTTAAATATTATTTATACTTGTCGGTGTGAGTGAGGAGAGAATGTGAGTAATTATAATTATTTTATTATATTTTGAATAATAAATGTATGGCAAAATTAAACAATATCTTATATGACAGTTTATTATATTGTTAAATATAACAAATTTTTTTCTAAAAGCACAAATATTTACAAAATAACTTGTGTTATTTTCGTATAGATTCGGTAATGTTTCATTTCGTTGACATTAATAAATTTTGTAATTATAACATCAAACTACTAACACCACTTTTCAACATTTCATCGAACGATCGATTATTAGTGAAACTTACTACATGTAAAATAAAATTCATTTTAGAATTAGCAGCAAATAACAGCATAAACATTTTGGACTTCACTAAAATCTCCCACACCAACACGCAGTCATATGTTAGACAGGTTATAAAATTTATTTGCATAATATTGATTACTTAGATGAAATGAATACTACGGGCACAATTTAAATTGTATTTTATCATTATTTTAACATGCAAGTTGCAGACATAATTTAAAGTGCTTTATTATTCATATCGCTTTTTCTGATATATTTTTTAATAAATATTATATTTTTGGCAATATTGATTAAATTATCAAATTCAGGTAGTTTTCCAAATTTCTCTTGCGGTATTTTCCTATAGAGAATGTGAAAAAATAACCGAAGCGTGTCGAGAAATATAGAATTCTTCTGATTTTAGCAAGACTAACAAAATCAGAAAGTCACATGAAGATTTTTTAGATATCTAGAAATCACAAATAAAATCCCGAAAACCAATAAAGTTTAATGTATTTTATTACAACTAGACGAATACTTTTTGCACCACTCATTAACAATTTACTAAATTTAAATGAAAATTAAAACTTAATACATATGTCTGTTAGCTGTATTATTATTATTGTCTACTGGCTGAACACATTTTGCATTTTATCGATGTGATTCAAAAAACTAAATAATATTTGTTATTGCGGTTGATCCCAAATGTTAAATAATCGCTATAAGCTATAAGCTTATATGTGTATGACACTCTAGTTACAGATTTACAATTCTTCTGGAAATATCATTTAAATTTATAATCTGAGATATACATGCATAATACTCAATCAATGAAATACGAAGAGTAACGAGATCAGCTGTTTACAACGGTTGAAAAAGCTCGAGATTTTTTTTAATTTTTCACGTTTTATAATACTGTTTTTTTTCAAAATTTAAAATTTTCGGAATAACTTACTGGTAAAAAAATAATTAAATTAAATCTGTTATATATCTTTATTGGCGTTTACAATAGAAAAATGTAATAGTTTGGTATTATAAAAACAAATTCGCAAAAACCATTACTTACGCGTAAGATTAAGCACATATCAACAAATAAACTCCCTTAATATATTCTGCGTGTATATCTATTGCAGAATATCACAATGGACGACTTTAAAAGAAGAAGAAAACAAAATAAAAGTACTATTAAATAAAACATTAGGATATTAATATATCAAGCGTCATGTCGTTGGTGTCAAAACACAGAATAAGACAACTAGTTTACTTGACAGGCCATGTTGTAGCGTCATTCACTTACACACACGCACCTACACCTACACAAACATAAACGCATAAAAACCCACTCGCTTACAAACATGCACACAAATTAAAACCGTCTATAGAAGGCTTGTACACGAGATCGGATTCAAATCCTAGAAAATCAGATCCGATCTCTCTCTGAGAGAAGTTTTGTGTTATTAAGTTGGCGTTTGCGAGTTTTTTTGCTAAAAGTTAAAAATATTTCAACTCAAGAAAGAAAAAGGATGTTTTTTTTTGTCATTTTAGTTGATTTGATTGGGAGAGATCGGATTTGAATTCGATCTCGTGTACAAACCTAGATACAAACCGAAGACGAAAACACTAACATCCTCGCACAAACACGTGTTCAGATATATTATATATATATATATATATATATATATATATATATATATATATATATATATATATATATATGTATATATATATATATATATATATATATATATATATATATATATATATATATATATATATATATATATATATATATATATATATATATATATATATATATATATATATGTATGTACTCATATCAGACAAATCACACAATAGCCTTATGTTATAATACAAATGTACCGAAAAAATTACACTAATAATGTCGTTTTCCATTATAACAACATACTTGTAGTTAGTAGATGCCCATAGGTTACAAATGCACAAAAAAAAAGATTTAACAAGTAATGTGTACATATCTTTTGTAATTTTAAAGCCCTGAACATTCCGCCGCTAATGACGTGCAACCGTACCTTGCTCGAGTGGCTATGATTTGACTGGCTTCTATATATTGCACCGGGTTCACTCTGTTTCATAAACTTTGTTTTATTACAATATTTGTCTGTAATGACAAAGGATTATATTTTATTTTTTTGTACACCCACAGTTATATGATAGAGGTTCCTTGGGTTTCTTTGGAGATATTTGCAGCTATAGCTATATATGAGATATTTTTGGATGCTACATATGTATTCTATATATATACATATATGTACATATAAAAATTTAACTTCATTGCAATTTTGTAGTTTTTGACTTGCAACATGCAGAGAGACAGAACCGACATATGGCCGAAGTTGAACGATATCGTATCGAGTTTTCAGTGCTGAACATAAATATGAATATACTATTCACTGTTCCACTCTGACTATTACAAGAAATTATAATAATTCAGGGAGTTTAGAGCGGTCATTATTACCCGACTGAATGATTCTTGCTAAATCGCCAGGACAGAAATATTTAAAATAAGATTAGCAGCAAAAAAGGATCAACCCTCATCTCATTGTCCAAAAACTACTACCTACTATCACTATCCTCCATTTACTACTTCTATCTCATCCTGAAAGAGGTCAATGCGAAATTGTATAATCTCATTTCATTCATTACATGGCCCCTGATAAATAGATAGATAGTATATTCATACAATGTGTCCGCCGGGAAGGTATATGGAATGGATCTTATATTGATAAAAGTTTTATTTAATGTCGGCAATTATGTATGGAATACAATATCAGATAAATGTCCGCCTCTGTTAGTCTCACAAATGCGAGCCCTTTTGAGCACATTTTTCATTACATTCCCCCACATTTCACGCGGTATTTCATTAATTTCATCACGAATATTTTGTTTGAGTTGCTCAAGCGTTTCTGGTTTGTTTGCATAAGCCTTGCTTTTCAGATATCCCCACAAAAAGAAGTCCGGAGCAGTCAAATCAGGCGACTGCGGAGGCCAATCAACATCACCATTTTTTGAAATAACTTGTTGGGGAAAGAGGTCTCGCAGTAATTCCATTGTAATCCTGGCTGTATGCGATGTGGCACCGTCTTGTTGATACCACATGTTAATCAAGCCCAAAGCATGCAGTTGTGGCGTTAAAATTTTCAATCATATCACGATATCGCTCTCCATTCACAGTTACCGTTGTTTCTCCCAAAAATTTCACGTAACTTTCTCATCGTCACAGTAATCGATGATTGATTTTGATAAAATGTTTTAACGATTAAAACACGTTGGTTTATCGAATATTTTTCCATAATAAATTTGCCACGTGTCTACTTCACGACTGCCAAATATGAACTGTCAAGACTAACGTTTACCAAAATGGCGGCAAAATAAAGTAGTATACCTTCCCAGCGGACACCCTGTACAAATAATAATAATATAAATTGTTTATTTAATTTAACAACAATTTAACGAACAAATGGTTAACAAAACTAGCCGAGTAGTAGAAGTTTCACAATAAATGAATTGGGTTGGTCCTCGCCGCCCTCTAACAACATAAACCAATATTAAACAAACTGCACAGAATACATATATGTATTATGTATATGAATACATATATGTATTGAAACAGAAAGAGCAATAAATTTTTTAAAGTATAATATGTATATTCAAATTTTAAATGTATGTGTTTTTGTTTTTGCTAAATTTGAAGTACGGAAAAAAGTACGAAAATATATCAATTTGTCGCATTTGCATATTGTTGTTCGTCGTTCGCAAAATTTTGTTTTATCGTATTATTTATTTTTAGGGTTACGGAACTTAAGCATTTGACCTATCACAATTTTACAATTTAAACTCAATTTAAACACACGATAAATATTTACACTTAAAATATATTTATTGAAGTATAAAGAACCCTAAAAAAAAATTTGACAACCGAGTTTTTTACTAAAATTATGAATTTATCATGCAATATAATTTTTAATTAAAATATGTACGTATCGAATAATATCGATACACTAATAATAATACTTTCACAATTATATTTTATTTAACTAAACATTCATTTATAATCAAAAGACTTACTTACATTCAATCGTTTATCCGCTAAAACAAATTTTATAACTGACAAAGTGACAAATACAACAATTATACTGGGTGTACAAAATGTATCGGGATGGTCTAATATTTTGAATTGGACACATTGCATCGAAAAACAAAATAATACGTGTTAAATATTTTTGAAAAAGCTACTCAACTGCACTCGCCCTGTGGGTGGGGTGGGAGAACTTTGATATCTTAAATGGAAATCCCCATTTTTTTAATACAGATTCGGATTCTACGTCAAAAAATACGTAGCTTATGTCTAAAATATTTGTTTGTATTCGGTGCAGATGGCGCTGTAATTGAATTGTTGGGAAAAGTGTTCTTTTCGAACAGCGCCATCTGGCCCAAACACAAAAAATATTTCAGACAAAAAATACGTATTTATTAATACGTATTTTGATGATTATTAATACGTATTTATTAATTTTGATATTAAAGTTGCCCTCACCCCCACCCACAGGAGGTGGGGGTGGGAGTCGAGTTTAGTGTAATTGAATAGCTCTTTAAAAAAAATTAAACACGTGTTGTTTTGTTTTTCGATGCGGTGTGTACTGTGTACCATTCAAAATATTCGACCGTCCCATTCGTTTGTCATTTTAGAAGCCCATTTCCATCCAATATATCGGTTTACGATATACGAGTGTTCCTGCGCGGGCGATAAGCTAAGCGTTATTATGAGTTAAAATCGGTTATGCAATTATGTTATGGAAACTGTATACAGTATAAACCTAGTTCTACGTCAATATTGAATTAACAAAAAGATGTCAGGTATATTTATTTTGAATTAAAATCACTTACACCGTCCCATTGGAACTTATTCTCAATTAATTATGGAATAGTTTATCATGAAAATGTTGGGGATGTTCAACCTCTCAATTATAGAAGCATCACTTGTATCCGTTTTTTTTGTAGAAAGCGGCAATCCAATATGCTCGTTTTTTAACTTAAAACTTAAAACGTAACTGCAAATATTGACAATAACTCAACTGTCCCATTTTTTTAAAATTAACTATCACTTTTAAATAACTAGTGAGAATCACCAAAAATTATATTTCAGAGGGTCAAAATATAAAATAAAAGGAATAACCACTTCTCACTATCTCACTCACTCTTAAATACTTTTTTATTCCTTTCTCTTTTTAGTTTGTCTAATTTTCTAGCCACAATGTATGTATACCGCACTTTATTTATTTTTCTAGCGCTTTGTTAGTTGATAACGAAGCACTTAAATTGTGTTTGTATTATACGTTATTCTTCGTCACTGCTTTTAGATTCAATTTCCAAGTTTATATTATATTTATCTTGATATATTATTTGATTAATTATGTTATTAATATTTATCGTATTAATTAATTATTTCCACAAGTATCATAATTCACATCTTTTGCATCTTTATGTGTATAAAATACTGTTTATGCAAAGTGAATATTCAAATGTTTAGTTATTTTATTCACAATTCAAACCAGAGCAACAAAAAATAAAAATGTTATATGCATGTTCCATTGCTACAACAATGGCCGATGGAAATTAGTCTACTGCTATACTAGTAATAGTACATGTGTTTTTATGTTATTGGTAAATGGAAAACGACATAAACTTAAACAGCACAATATGGAAGTGTAGTAATGCTCCTTTTGTCTCGTTCGTTCGTCAAATAACTTATACCTAGTACACAACACCAGACATCACAACACAACAATAACACATACAAATAATCGATTTTCTAAGTATTGAACAGTTTGTATTTTATAGTATTTGTTGAAGGTTTTGTCGTAACTCGGTTTTTTATCAGTTACATATAATTTAGAAAGCATATTTTTTGCTTAAGCGTGACTATTAGTTAGATCTTTTTAATTTCTATAGTCCGTCCTTTGGTCAGTTATAATAGTGTATTTATTATTATGATTAAATGTTTTGTAGCTTGTGAACTGATTAGCACTGTACTAATGCAAAGCACTAAACAAAGTGTATTAAACAAAGAGCACTAAACAATAAGGAACAACAATGTGTACCAAATAAGGTGCACTAAACAAAGAGCATTAAACAAACTACATCAAACAAAGAAACTTAATTAAGTGCACAAACAAAACTTAATTATGTGCGCAAAATACCCACCACATACTGAAAATGGGATTCCCGAATTGTTTATGAATAAAGTTCTAAAATATGGTCAGCTCCGTTTTGACCGATTATCCTAAAACTCCACATGTTGATGTAAATAGGATTCTACAATGGTCTTTGGATAATTCTTATGAAGAAACATAATATGTTGGGTGGAAATGGGATTAATCATTTTTTAGAGCTTTTAAAATTAAAATTTCCAGTTGCACCCCAGTATATGTCTTATAATATACTACGTTTAGCGCACTTTTATTACTCTATGTTCAGTGCATTATGTTTAGTGTGCTAAGTTTAATGCAGTTTACATGGAATCAGCAATTTATTAGCTAATCATAAAGATACACACGCCTACTCGATTTATTCCATACAAACTTGAATAGAAGTAAATAAATGTACTTATTTGTATTTACGATTTTACAGTAAAAATAATGAATTGCTTTTCAACTCCCTAAAAAACTAGTAAATTAAGACAATTAAAGATCAAATTGAACGGCATCAATAGAAATGTTCTGAATGTAATTAATTTAGTAAATTACACAATTATTAAATAATTTCAATGAAATATTAAATTGTTGGTGTCCGACCAAAATCAGGTCTGTTAAGTTATTTTTAACAATTAAATACTCACTTTGTATTAAAGAATGTTTTGTTCCATAAATTATATAAGAAAAAGTAGGGCAAACCCAATTTATAAATAACTAATAAAGGATCGAGTTACTAAAAATTTTTGAAAACAATAATAATATTATTATGATAAAATTAAAATTAATTAATAATATTTTTAGGACCAGTTTCAGTTGCTGTACCTCAGCCAGAACCACATTCTGTGGGTGGTGTATTGGTTCATATGCCGCACGTTTGTTCTGTATGTATCAATCTGCATACTCTTATTAAATATTTAAATTTTTTGTCATTATTCTTGAGTTAAATTTAACAGTTAAATTATATATATATATATATATATATATATATATATATATATATATATATATATATATATATATATATATATATATATATATATATATATATATATAAATATATATATATATATATTTATATATATATATATATATATATATATATATATATATATATAAATATATATATATATATATATATATATATATATATATATATATATATATATATATATATATATATATATATATATATATATATATTTATGTATATATATATATATATATAAAATGAATATATATATATATATATATATATATATATATATATATATATATATATATATATATATATATATATATATATACATATATATATATATATATATATATATATATATATATACATATATATGTATATATATTTTTTTTTTGTATGTATCGATCTTATATATTACGGCTGTCAGATATTCACACGAGTAATAAAGAACCTTTCCGATATTTTTTCTATCTAGATAAGGATTAAGGGCAAGGATGGACAATCCACATACAGTACGTTTTAAAACATAATAAAATATTTACAAATATACCAAGCCTTGTAGCTCAATGATGAAGTTTGGCTACTGAAGATTTTGGAGGTTATTTCACTTTCGAAGTTCCTTCAAAATTGCCAAAGATTTACTTAAAATTTCGAGTAATTCGAGAACATTTCCGTTTTCTTGGAATGCGATGATTATTCAAAAAATGAATTTCCCGCAAATTTTTCTAAGCTTCCAATATCAATTAAAGATTCAACCGAATCTAAAAAAAATCTATCTTCTTAGTTCTCAACTCGTTAATTATTCTTTTGGCTTGCTAACTATTTTGTGAATCAGGAAATTGAAATTACTGCTGATATCAAAATTTCTCTAAACTTCTAGGCTCTCCAAATGTGTGAAGGATTTAATTTAAACTTCAACGTAATCCAAAAAATTCAATTTTAATGATGATTTATAAAGTGAAATTCTCTGGATGTTGAGGTTCCCACACTTACGAGGCGATTTATCAAATATTAAATTAAAATCCAGGAAATGTCCATTTACAGTATGTTTCCATTACGATCAACGATAAGTAAAATAATAAATTTCGAGCTTTCAATCACGTAATTCTGCAAGTTTTACATTTTATCATGTGGATTTTGCAGCTTTTAAAAATGTTCAATATTGCAAACACTTCATGTTCATGGTCATTTAAGAGTTCTTGTGAAAATTTGTTTTTCTTTTATTCTAAACATATTTAACACAGCATTTTAAAATGGTAGTAGTAGTTGAGTTATTTCTAAGAAAAAATATTGTTTGAAAGGACATTCCTTTTTCCTTCACAGAACCGTACGTCTGGCAGCCTTAAGATATGTATATATATAATATATATAATATAATATATATATATATATATATATATATATATATATATATATATATATATATATATATATATATATATATATATATATATATATATATATATATATATATATATATATATATATACATATATGTATATATAGGTATATATATATATATATATATATATATATATATATATATATATATATATATATATATATATATTTATATGTAAATATAATACTATAATACATATTAAAATATGCATTGTAAACTTGCTGATGATGATAATGTTGATTATTTATAGTAGTACTTTGTGCAAAATTATTAATTTTGAGATTATTTTGGTTTCATGTATTATTTTATGCAAATTAAGTACTTATTTTTGAAATTTTATATTACTCTTATTCAAAATTATTATTTTTTAAATTTAATTTTAAATAAAATGTGTTAATACATATGGTGTTCCACGTTTAATGTGAAAAGTTCAGGAGGTTGTGAAGGTTTGCTCATTTCCACTTCATTTTCGACGAAATATCAAGTATCTAGTAAACGAGAATCCATCAAAATCTAGATATATTATTTACATCCATTTTCCTTTATGTACATATGAATATTATTAAAAACTAGCTTTATAGACCAATTTTATTTTGTAAAAATTGTATTTACAAAACTCCCATCAATATGTCGATGTCGAAGACCAATTTCGGAACAATAAAAAAACTGTATATTACTAAAACACAATTATTACCAACTTGATGAATTTTTTTCAGCGATTCAAAATATTTTATTTTTACTAAAAAATGGCCAAAAGTAAACGAAAGAATTATTTTTATTTATGTGGTTGGCTTTGGCCACATATTTATTTATCATATTAAAGAAAAAGCTGATTTAAATTTAATAAATTTAAAATATGAATTATTTATAATAAATCAATATATTTATAATAAATAAATTTATAATTAACGTAACTTTCCGCCAGCCAAATTTGACACGATTCGTAAAATAGTATTTTAGTTTAGTTATCTACTTATTTCACAGTATTACCCAAGCGAAACTCGTATCCTTGTCACTGCAGTGTTTGACAAGGAATGAGAGCTAACCTGTACGTATTGTGTATTTTTCGTTTTTATAATAAAGTTTCTCGTTTGTTGTACCATTCTTTGAGCATTAGTTTTACTCATTACACACCAGCACCATAATCCATAAATCCTGAAAAATAAAAATGAAATATTGTACTTTTATAGAATAGGAACTTGACAGCTGCAAACATTAAATTAACACAAAACTAATTTTGGTTTTATTTTTCGCCACTACAATCCAAATTCATAATTCTACTTCTATAAATAACCAATACGCAATCTATCTATTTTTCAATATATTTAATTAAAATAACTTAAATAATATTTAACTTAATCCGCTTCTTGTAATTCTGCCAATAATATTTAATTGTATCACTCGATCATTTATAAAAATTAGTTCTAGTTAGTCACTCTCGCCACCATCGGGGTGTGACATCCGTATATTTGATACTAGAAATATACTCGTATACTGAAAATGTAAATAAATAAATAAATAAAATTCCAATAAGAATCCAAATCTTTAAAACATCGATTTTCTGGATGTCCAAGGTTTCAATAGTCGTGTTTTTTAATTCAAAAATTTTCTTATTGAAATGAAGTTCTGGATAAGAATTTTCTCATTTTTTCAGTAAAATCCAAATGAATTTAATTTTTTATCAATAAATAAGATACATTTAATGTTAAACTACACATTTTAATTAACAATTATCGAAATAAAATCAAATTTAACTTTATTTTTCAATGTTCTGGATAAAACATTTGTTTTTTCAAGTTCGCGATAAATTCATAGTACACGAACTCGAAAAAAAGGGAAATTTTAAAAGGAAATATTTTAAACAAATATTTTTCATTGTTTTATGCTTGATACCTGTATTATTTCACAATAGACGGCAAAAGATATAGTTAGAAGTTGAAATTTATTCAAATAAATAGAACCTAAATTAAATATATTGGTTAAACTAAATAAAATTTCCCAGTATTATTCCCGATGTTCTTATAGAACTTGAAGTTCTGTTAATAAAAAAACGCACCAATTGGTTTTTTCAAGTTCGCGATAAATTCATAGTACACGAACTCGACAAAAAAGGGAAATTTTAAAAGGAAATATTTTAAACAAATATTTTGTATTGTTTTATGCTTGATACCTGTATTATTTCACAATAGACGTCAAAAAATATAGTTAGAAGTTGAAATTTATTCAAATAAATAGATCTTAAATTAAATATATTGGTTAAACTAAATAAAATTTCCCAGTATTATTCCCGATGTTCTTATAGAACTTGAAGTTCTGTTAATAAAAAAACGCACCTAATGTTGTTATGTGACTTTTCATTTGTAGTTTTACAAAAACAAAATCAAAAATTCAAGCTTTTGTTGTTGTGCGTGTATATACCTGTGTTTTAGATTGTGTACATACCGATGTTAACAATCACGTATACAAAAAATTGTTTGGCTTTGATGATGAGAACAGAGACAATATATGTATATGGTAATGTTAATGTACAATTTGCACATGTTGTTCGTTTTGTGATACAATTTGTATAATATGTAAAATATTATTGTTGTTAGTTCCTTTCCCATTGTTTCCTCAATGTAGATAACAATTCTCCATGACCTTACGATTTTTGATCAGATATGTATGCTAAATTAGATGAAACAAATCAACTGGCTTTAGAAACCAATAATTTAAACAGAATTCCAAAGAGATGTCACAGGATCATCACTCGATATAGTAGTTTTTTTATTACTCACCCTCTTTTTGGAGTTCTGTTGGGAGCACATTAAGAATCTATCCTTTTCTATTTTCTGCGTTTACAATGAACTTAAAATACTTCCGAAAAAAAACAGGATAAAATTAATTAAAAACTAGGTGCAATTCATCTTCTGAAAAAGCAAAATTACCGAATATGCCTAAATCGATTAACAGCATGCTTAAATCGACATAAAATATATATTGGGCCAGATAAAATTAACCCAGTAACTTAAGCGATGTATGTAGTTAAATTTGCAAAGGCGGCAACATAGAATTAGTTATATTATATAACTAAAACTAATTGTTACGTTTTAGCCTTGTCACAGAAGGTTTGATCAATGTATTGTGAATAAAACACCTGATTTATATTGTAGATATCTAAATTATTTATTTAGGAACTATTTTACTAAATAATAATTCCCTTACGAGGGGAGTCAATAAGTTCGGGAAATGTATATGAAATAACTAACAGTTTTTAATTAATTTTCTTCTTTATTAAACTATTTATTCTACCAACAAAAACAAATATCATGCAATGATGAAGTTTGGCTACTGAAGACTTTGGAGATTTTCTTACTTTCGAAGTTCCCTCAAAAATGCCAAAGATTTACTTAAAATTTCAAGTAATTCTAGAACATTTCCGTTTTCTTGGAATGATGATTATTCAAAAAATGAATTTCCCGGATTTTCAAAGCTTCCAATATCAATTAAAGATTCAACCGAATCTAAAACATTTCGTTAATTATTCTTTTGGCTTGCTAACTATTTTGTGAATCAGGAAATTGAAATTACTTCTAATATCTAAATTTCTAGGCTCTCCAAATGTGCGAAGGATTTAATTTAAACTTCAACTTAATCCAAAAAACTTCTATTTTTACCGAGCAAATAGCGCAGTGGTTAAAGCTGCGACGTTTGGATCGGGAGGTACCGGGTTCGAATCCCAACAGAGGCGGGAAGCAAAAGGAATTTTTCATCTCCCGATTACGATCGGTGATTAAACTTAAAACATATATACACATTCCCTCTGTTGGAATGTAGACCTCATTGGCCGACCCATCGTTCATGTTAGTCAGGCTAACGGACCTCTGTAGCTGTGTACAAATAGGGATACTGTTCAGCTTTCAAAGGACAATAAACCCATTAGCCGAACAGTCTCATAAATGTATGGCGTGGTATTTGATTCAATAGTTTCATTTAGTTTCTGTGGGTGATTTAATACGTAGGCAGCGATCCGGACACGAGATTTAGGATCGGCACGTGGAGTGCAATCACTTAGAAACCCTCTGTTTTGGATTTTCAAGCAGTCAATAACCGATTATGTAAGCCGACGTGCCGATAATTTGTGTACATGCGCCCACAGAAGTCAGCCAGCCACAAGATAAAGACTCATTTTACAATGACTTGGACGATCTGATGGGATCTATACCCGAACACAATATTAGAATGGTAATTGGGGACTTTAATGCTCAGGTTGTGCAGGATGTGATCTTATCGGTCAGCAACCAAATACGTAGGCAGCGATCATCATTTGGTCGCTGCAAAGCTACGATGGAAGTTTTCGTACAAGTCTGGGAACACAGTGAAACGCATGGTACGTTTCGACTGTGAAGGTCTGAAAAATGAAGATCAAAAGAAACGATATCAGGATCATGTCAGCGACAACATTAATGAAGCTAATTACCAGTCTGACTGCGTGAACTCTGTCTGGGAGGTACTGAAAACTTCGGTTGTCAGTGCTGCTCAACAGACTTTAGGTATAGTGAAAGTCAGTCCCAAGAATGATTGGTTTGATGACGAGTATGGTCTTGCAGTTGAGCAACAAAATATAGCCTATAGTGAAGTGTAACAACGTATCACAATCGCGAGGAAATACATGGCTGCTCTTACAATAAGGGCAGCTAAGCGGATTTGTAGACGGAAGAAGCGAGAATGGTGGAAGGCCGAGGTTCTGAAAGATCAACAAATCAACAATGAGCGCAGTTCGCGTAATTTCTTTAAAGGAATTACTGGACTGCACCATACTGTCAGGCCTACGTCAACCGCCATTCGGGACCGGGATGGAAACCTCTGTGTCAACATAAACGCAGTACTTGACGCATGGAGTGGATACTTTACTAAGCTACTTGATGTTCATCATGCGTCACAGACTGTTGTTGAGCCACCTCTAAGACAGACTGCGAAGATTTGCACTGAGGATCCATCCCATGAGGAATTCACTAAGGCCATGCAGAGATTGAAACGGAGCAGCCCACCTGGAGTGGACTGCATTAATTCGGAGCTCTTGATATTCGGAGGAGATACTTTATGGAACTGTCTTTTCGACCTTATTCGATTAGTATGGCAAATCGAAGTTATGCCTGACGAATGGAAAGTGGCCGCGATATGCCCCATCTTCAAGAAGGGAGACCGCTTGAAGTGTGAGAATTATCCTTTGCACAGCATACAAGTTACTGTCATACATTGTATTGGATAGAATCACTCCTCTAGCGGGCTTGGTTGGTGACTATCAAGGAGGATTTCGTCCGAATCAATCAGTCACTGATCAGGTCTTTTCGCTGCGAATCATTCTATTTAATTATTATGAGACATCCATCTCCGTACATCAGGTGTTCTTGGATTTCCGGCAGGCCTATGACTCGATCAATCGAGAGTGTTTGTGGTCTGCGGTACGACTGTGTAGGATGACAGTGACGCAGTCTCAATGATGTGTCAAAGTTGAGAACAGGCTATCGACAATTTTTGCAGTTAAGCTCTGTCCCCCATCAAGTGGATCTTTCGTAAAACAGAAACACCTCAGCGCAACATCTTATATCGCCAGTTCAATCAAGTGCTTGCATATGCAGATGACATGCGTGATTAGAGTGTATAGCTACGGAGTGAAAGAAATACTTGATCCGCTTGTAGAGTTTTCAGCTTCAGTTGGACTTCAGATCAATGAGTCCAAAACGAAATACCTGATCTCTGGTTTTAGGTACAATGGCACATTAGATTTTAGTAGTGGCCACCACACGTTTGAGGGATTGAGGAGGTTCAAATATCTGGGTTCTCTTATCACTCACGATAGGTGAGGATATTAAAGTGCGGCTGGCAGCTGGCAGTCGTTCTTTGTATCCTGTTAGGCCACTGCTAAAATCTAAACACTTATCAAGTGCCGTGAAGCTAAAGCTTTACAAAGCGTTGATCAGGCCCGTTTGGATGTGAAAGTTGGGCGCTGACGGATGAGAACGAGAGATAGCTCGACAATCGAGAGAAGAATCATGCGTGTGATTTACGGCCCAAAACGTGAAATAGATGGTACATACCGAGCTCTATACGATTTCGAGATCAGAGATCTGATGAAGATCCCCGATATTGTACATGAAGTAAAATCTCAGCGAGTACGCTGGTTCGGTCACGTTCTGCGTGCGGATCCGGAACGAATTGTGCAGCGATCTCTGAAAGGAGAGCCACCATATGGTAGGCGCAGAGGTCGTTGCAGGCGACGATGGCTCGACGATGTAAAGAACGACTTGGCCTCTTCAGATTGTCTTAGATAGTATGCAGACCATGCTCAGGATCGAAACCGTTGGAACCAGATGGTTGACTCAGTAAGGGGCCAGTAATGGCCTTTAAAACTGTTTATTATTATATTAATCCCTTTATTACAGAGTCGAAATAATAAATCTTAACTTTAACTTTTTTATTTTACTATCTCTATCACGGTTAAAACGCAACTAGCTCTGTCACTTTTTACCTCCAAATAACTATTTCTCGGTTAAACCCGAACTAACTTATTCCAACCATTTCATCTCGCATAAAGGGCATACGAGTAAACTCGAAATGTCAATTGTCCGTTGAACATGCCGGTTTCTTTTGATATCTTCCATCCATCGGAATCTGATGTTATCCAGATTTTATATGTCATGTTGAGAAATAAACAGATTTTTCTAAACTATAGAGAATCTCCCCAATTTTTGGGATTGGGAACTTGTTGTCACTAGTTTTTTCGTTTAACTTTCGATAGTCTATTACTACTCGTATTTTTTGTATTCCGAAGCTTCTGCTTTCTTCGGATCAACTCAGATGAGTGACGAGTATGGACTGTTTCAATTCCGTACAATACTACTATTTAATAGTTCTTGGATTTGTTCTTCTACATCTTTTATGAAGTAATTAGGATGCCGATACGATTTGATGTAGATTTATTATAGCCTCAGACTCTCTCAATTGGAATAATCTCGTGTTTCGAAAAAATTGTATTGAATTAAGAATTAAAACTACTCATATTTTTGAATTATATACTTTTGATTTATTTTCAAAATGAATTGTTATTTACTTAATTTTATGTAATTTATGTTCAGTTTATTTGATCTGAAATGCTAAATTTTATTTTCCAAAATTTTTATAGATGTCTGAACGTGGACGTGATACAGACATTGCTCGATTTATACATGCCACAGATGAGGTACTTTTTTTTGACATACAATTATTTTTTTAATTATTTTATTGTATTAGTTTAAAAATTGTTCATCATAAAATATATGAAGCCTGGGAAACTTCTAACCAAAAAAAAATTGATGTACGTAATTAAATCCAACAAGAATTTTTCATATTTAATATGTCCTATTAGTATATTAATGTATGTAAATACAGCCTTTAAATGAGATACATACGTACATATATGCAATTATTAATTATCAGATAATTTAATTTAAAAACATGGTAATCAACTGTATTGTAAATTATTAAATTATATATATATATATAGGGATATATGTATATATATATATATATATATATATATATATATATATATATATATATATATATATATATATATATATATATATATTATATATATATATATATATATATATATATATATATATATATATATATATATATATATATATATATATATATAGGGTTTTCCAATAAGAGGTGTCATTTTGAATAGCCTGCTCAATTGTCAATTTTGAAGCAGGACATTTGACAAGTAAAAACTACGCCAATATTAAAAAAATGGTACGATACAAGCATAGACAATCATACTAGATTTCTCATTTATACAAAAACAGAGGAGTACAGCAATCTTCTGAATTTTCCTATGTCATCGTTGTGTTGGTGCATTCTATTGTTTACACTGTATAAACTATGGAATATCAACAACACAACGATAACATTGAAAATATTTTTTCTATAGTTTCTATATTATTTTTCTATATCTAATATTCTCGCTCATACGCAGTGCAAATAAAGATATGAGAAATCTATTTACTGTTTTTTCTATGATACAAGCTTCAATAACGCATTGAAATTGTTAAAATTCATAACAAAAATTGTGAAAATTTTGCATTCAAAGTTCGCAAAACTAAAGCATTTTTTGGTCGTCGTGAAGCACCTTCTCGACCGGAAAAATTTGAGCTGTTGGGACAAGTTAGTGATGTGAAGAATCAAAACCGTGTGCGTCGCTCAAGAACAACTGAGAATAGTGTTGAAGAAAACCCAAGTTGGTCGATTCCTCGTCGATCTTTGGAATTCGATATTCCACAAACGACATTACACCGTATTTTGAATAACAACTTAGGTTTTAAGGCTTTTAAAGTTCAGTTAATACAAGAACTCAAGCCGGTCGATTTTTCATCGAAAAATCAGCTTCAGTGATGAGGCCCATTTTCAACTCGGAGGCTACGTTAATAAGCTGAATAGTCGCATTTGGGGTTCAGAAAATCCAAGAATGATTGTTGAAAAGCCTCTCCATCCTCAACGTGTCACTGTTTGGTGAGGGTTTTGGGCTGGCGTTCTGATTGGACCTTACTTTCTCGAAAATGAGACTGGTGGAACTGTTACAGTGAATGGATTATGGTACCGAGCTATGATTAATGATTTTTTATGGTCGGAATTCGAAGATATTGATGTGGACGACGTTTATTTTAAGCAAGACAAGCAACGAAACAATCGCAATTTTGAAAGAAAAGTTACCTGACCGTGTTATTTCTCGAAAAGGTGATCACAATTGGCCACCGATATCTTGTGATTTAACACCTTTAGACTTTTTTCTTTGGGACGGCGTGGAAGATAAGGTCTATGCCAATGCTCCACAATCGATTTAAAACCTAAAAGATGAAATTCGTGAAGTTATCGAGGACATACAGCCGCAAATGTGCGAATTGGTCATGGAAAATTTCATGAAAAGGATATGGTGCTGCGTAGCCGTGGCGGCCATTTGGCTGATATCATTTACACATGTTAATGGCCTACCTTCCTCTTTACAATGAAATAAACATTGATTGATTTCTCTTAAAAAATAGTCGATTTTTTAATATCAAAATAAAACCTCTTATTGGAAAACCCTTTATATATATATACATATATATATATATATATATATGGTATATATATTTATATATATATATATATATATATATATATATATATATATATATATATACATATATATATATATATATATATATATATATATATATATATATATATATATATTATATATATATATATATATATATATACATATACATATATATTTATATATATACATAAATATTATATACGAGTATATAGACTCATTCCTCGTTATAAGACGCTTTGATTTATTACGGCCATTCGGTATATGACCAAAAATGTTTGAAATCTTTATATAAATTGGTATATTAATTGAATATTAGAAAAAAAAATTATTTATTTTTCCTTTGTCAAAACTGCATGAAATTTGTATATGAAAAAATCAATTAGCTTTACGGCATTGCGATTTTCGGCCAAATTTTTAGGATCAACCGATCTAGGCCGTATAACGAGGTATTGGGATGCATATATATATATATATATATATATATATATATATATATATATATATATATATGTATATTATATATATATATACATATATATATATATATATATATATATATATATATATATATATATATATATATATATATATATATATATATATATATATATATATATTTATATAAATGTGTATAACGTGAATTTAACTCACACCCACTATCCCCCTACCTTCCACTTCCCCCTCCCCCCTCCCCCTTTGGAATTGCTTCTCGGCAACAACTTTATTTAATGTTTCAATAATTAGACTGGAATAAGTGGCAATACTTCTTTTCCAGCACGGTCATCTGATTTAACATGTATCGGTTATATATTTATGGGGACTTAGCCTATTTTAATCGGCCGAACATATTTATTAAACAAATTGTGTTTTTTCTTTCTGTTAACAACTGGCAGAAATTATTTTGCTTTACTGAATATCAGTTTTTCCTAATATCTCTGAAACTATACCAAACAGTTTTTTATGTGCTTAAACAAAAAGTCCACTTCTGAGTATAGCTTCTAATTTAAAAAAAAAAAGCAGCTTTAGTTTATATCACCAAAAAAAAATGAAATTCAAGATTACCACAGACGGTCCCCTGACATTCAACAATTTTTATAATAAGTATTTTTCTACTATGTAGCACCGTCGTAATAAAGTCGAGATGACTGTATTACACTTTATGCTTTACCATTGCATGACTATACTTTAGACCCATGATAGGAAGATGACCAACTCAAAGGTTAAATTTTGGTTCTTAGTGTTATCGCAGGATATCTTGTCATATACGCCAGCTGTACTGAGTTTATCTCTATTGATGACGGTACAAATTGTACAATAATTTATGTTTTAACATTTCTTATATAAATACTTGAATATTGAATACTTGAATACTTGTAGAATACTTTATCTTCACGATTTGAAGCTGAGGAGCTCATATGTGCTGTTATCATAGGATATATCTATATCCATGCCACCACATGGCTTTATCTCTATGGTAATCGCAGTAAAATGCTTTTATTTATAATTAAATAAACATCTAGACAACAAACTAGTTTTTTGTTCTTACGCTTCCAAAGGCCGTGTACCTAGTGTTTTCATTAAAATACCCCTAATTACCTACTAATACAATCATATTAAATATTTGTAAATTATTTTTGGATTTTGGAATGTACGAGTACATGTTGCTACCCATATATATTTTTTGATATTTGTTATTTGTCGTTAGAAATTTCACATCAGTTATGTGTTTAAATATGTGTTAAATTTAAAAAAAAACAAACAATTAAATTATTGATATTAATATTAACAATTTAAGTTTCTTTCAATTTGTTTCTCATTTTTAATTAAATGTTGTTGTAATACCGTATTATTTCCCAATTTTATTGTTATTCTACCTATGTACATTTTACAAATTACAACAAAAACTCAATTACTTGTTGTAACTAAATATTTTAATACTTTGAATATTTATAAACAAATTATATTATTAATAACACACTGATATTATAAAATTATATTTTTGAATCTTCAAACATTATTATTTTTTAATATCAAAGTGGTTTTATTGGTGTTTGCAGAAAATTTTAAATTACTAATAAGAAAATGCAATATTTTTATATATTATATTTCATAAAAAAATTATAAATAAGATCTCAATAATATCAGCATATTTAAATTACATACATACATATGTACATATGTATATATTATATATATATAAATATGTATATATATATATATATATATATATATATATATATATATATATATATATATATATATAAATATATATATATATATATATATATATATATATATATATATATATATATACATATATATGAGTTAAGTTTACACTTATCGTTTAAGCTAAACAAATATGTCCGCTTTATTTGAATACCAACTTATATTTAACTATTTTATACTTTTACTTCAGTTTGGTATTGCTTCAGTTTATGTACGAGTAATAAAAATATGCAAGTATAGAGAGTACACGAGCATTTACATATTTTGAAGATTTGACTTAATTTATTTTATGCAAGTGTATCATGTTGTACACGCGCATTTGGCTGAATTTATTCGAGACGTAACTTGAACCTTTGCATTCCATCTTTTGATGATATATTTATATATATGTATATAAATATATATATTTATATATATGTATATATATATATATATATATATATATATATATATATATATATATATATATATACATATATAGACGATTTTTTGTTGTTGTTATCGTAGCTCAAGATACAGGGTATCAAATATTTGAAAAATACGTAATGTATTTGTGGCTGTCAAATAAAAACTAGTTGTCGCATAATTATGATAGATGTTTCTTAGGTAAAAGTGTGGCGACTAAAAAATAAATATAAAACCTGCATCATCTTAAATGCTTCCCTCTTCAAATTCCCGCCAAAATTTTGTTTTTCAATTTTATAAAAATGTAATTTTTTTTTTTTTTTTTTTTTTTTCATAGCCTTATAATTTCTTTTCGTATTTAACACTCTTGCATATACCAAAAACAATAATAAGGAAATTATTCGTTTTCTTGACAAACAAATTTAAGTACGATCTGTTATTTATTTCTATGTGAAACACCCTGTTCCCTATTAATGAAATTTTATTCAACATTTGTATAGAGAATTAATTACTAAGAAAAAAATTGATGTACGATACTTTCAAATTCGTTACCGTTAAGCCGTTATAAAAGATTACATATAAATTGGGGTGTTGTGTATGATGGCACTCATTTTTTAGATAATTAATAAGAAACGTAAATGTTTATGATTTTTTTTTCAAATTTCGACTTAAGATCTATATTTATCCATTTTATCAGACAAATATGTAGTAATAAAAACTTATTTCGTCGATAAAGACAATATAATTCTGAGTAAAGAAAAATCTGTTAAACAGCAAATAATTTTGTAAAAAAAATAAAATTGTTTAATGCTCTATTTATATTTAATCCGTTATACCGCCGGCTTAACGGTAACGAATTTGATAGATTCGTAGAACAATTTTTTTCTTAGAATTCAATTATCTATACGAGTGTTAAGTAAAAGTTCAATAATTGGAAACACCCTCTGTCACTAAGGGACCCGATCGTACGTAAATCAGTTTTCGAAGAAAACAAAAAGTTTCCGTATTTTGGTTTTTTCGTATATGCAAGAGTATTGAACGGTCTACGAAAAAAAAAAATTACGTTTTTAGAAAATTGAAAAACAAAATTTTGGCGGGAATTTGAAGAGGGAAGAATTTAAAGATGATGCAGGTTTTATATTTTTTTTTAGTCGCCACACATTTACCTAACAAACAAACGAACCCTCTATCATAATTATAGGACAACTAGTTTTTATTTGACAGCCACAAATACATTTCCATGCATGCGTATTTTTCAAATATTTGACACCCTGTATCTTAGGCTACGAGAACAACAACAAAAAATCGTCTTCCATAAAAATTTTCATTTATCAAGTACTAAAAGATAAAAAAATTAAAAACATATAATTTTAATATGACTTCCGGCTTCATATACTGAATTTGTGAGTTGACGTATTTTTAACCATTTATACATATTTATATATAATTTATATATATATATATATATATATATATATATATATATATATATATATATATATATATGGTATATATATATATATATATATATATATATATATATATATATATATATATATATATATATATATATATATATATATATATATATATATATATATATATATATATATATATATATATATATATATATATATATATATATATATATATATATATATATATATATATATATATATATGTATATATATATATATATATATATATATATATATATATATATATATATTAGTATTTGATAAATATTTATTTAATCATAATGAATATTACAATTTCTTTAGTTGTTTCAGGTTTTTATGTTCCAGTTTGTAGCTTTTTAGTATTATTTGACAAAAATTCTTTATTTATGTTGAAATTGTATTTAAATTGTATGATCGGTTTGGTCCTTTTTAAGTCTTTGGTGTCACTTGACTTCTTCCAGTAGTTCTTTCATCTAATGCTCGAATTTTTTAATGGTTTAGTGGATTTCAGTCTTTAAGTGGATTTCAGTCTTTAAGTTTTCAGTCTTTCTTTTTTCAGTTTTAATTATGGTGCACCAATCATTAGGACAAACCATGTTTTGGTGTTTTATCGCACATGATTCTATAATGATAAAATTCGAATCATTTGGCATGTAAAATAATAGGCATGCATAAACCAACTATGTCCCCTTGCAAAAACTTGTGTTCAATTGATTCTGCTTTTATATCGTAACTAGTTTCAATACACTTAGAACTTTAATGTTTATATTCTGTCCAGTGCACGGATCCGTTACATTATTATTTTTTTATGACTATTGACATATGTTTTAATATGTTCCATTAGACAAAAAGCGTATTTTGTTGAGAGAAATTTAATTTTTTTTATGTATACACGGACATCTGTTGCAAATTTTATGTACGTCATTTTTTTATTTAGAAAGTGTTTTTACAATGGATAATTTAAGAAAATTTAAAGTCCGCTGAACTCATCAATTACTTTCAGAATATTATTTGAGAAATAAAATTATCTGAGTTTAATGAATCTGAGGTGGACTTTGATCTTATCAGATAAGGTGAACTACCAACTTTTAAATATCCTCCAACCAAAACAATTTTAATTGATAAACCTTTAAAGCATTTTATAAGGACGACATTATGTTAACACTAATACTAAAATAGGTTCCATTTTCCACTCTATTATAAATTATTTATCAATATCCATAATTTTTGCCTATTAATTAGAGAGTATCGATCCTTCCAATTAAATTATACCCAAAAAAAAAATTTTAAAATAAGGCAAAATAGAACATCGCAGTATAATTTGAAATTCAAAAATTTAACTTTCGAACTTTAATTTTTTCGGATTTTAATGTATTTTTGGGCCATAACTGATGCAAACAAAAAAATTTTGCATAAACAAACAAAATTTAAACGATTTTTTTGTAAATGCCATTTTTTTATCAGTACAGCCAATCTTTCGAAATAAAATCTAAATCAATAATATATCTTTATTAGTCATTATTATAATGAAAAATCTGATTAATGCTTTAAAAAAAACAATTTTTTTTGGTTTATTTAGATTACGCGATGATTTATGGAATACCATTGTTGTTATAACTTTGTCAAGAAAATACCCCTAAGAAGATATTTCCTGAAAACCGCGAGATCCTTCAGTTTCTAACCAGCTATATGCACCTTACCCCTTACATCATTACTTATAATATTATAATATGACGTAAATAGTTTGGGAATAGCTAATAGTCCTTCTTAGTGAAAAAAATATTTAATTTCTAGCTTTTCATTTATGTGCATAGTTTATTTTACTACTTCACTGAGAAGACTAGAAGTCACCTTCGTTTTGATCAAGAAATCTAGCGGTACCACCCGTACCATAACTATATAAATGTCCAAGATTAAAAGGTAGAAAACAAAATTTATTTCTAATAAAAAACATATTTATGTATACATATTTGTATAATTAAATCTATTTAAAATCAAATTAAATTTTTATGTATCTAAATCTTCTAAAAAACAATAAATGTCAAAATTGGCAAAAATCTCAATTTTTACCTTTTTTCTTATATTTACTCTCTATTTTAGTTGTTTAGTACAGTATTTCAATTTACCACACACGCTGGTAAATAATTTACCCGACTATTCGCCCGCAGCCCTAGAATTCATAAAACGCGTTTCCGTTTACGCAACCCATAAAAATGTTATACAACATATGATGACAAATACTTTTCTTTTTGTTATATTTGTTAAATAGCGGAGATCCGCCTTTAACGTTACATACAAACATAAAAACCAGTATACCATTGAATGGTTTATAAAATATACCTATCATAGCGACACGACACTCGACCTATTTAGTAATATGAAATTGTGATGCATTTTCCCAGCTCCAAATTTTTTTTGGGGAGATCAGAAATATTGTCAAACGAAACTTACGAAACTTAATTCGTATCCCGAGATATTTACTGAGTATAAGTAATGATACATCAATATCCTGTATATTAAATGCAATATGTATATCATCAGAGCCACCTATATATACAGAGCCGTAAGGATCAGCCATGTTTTTTGTCGAGCTTTTTCTAGAGGAACTACTTTTTGCATTATCCCATAAGAATCAATTTAAAAATGAGCATTTTCGAATTACTTTTCATCAATGAAAAGTTAAAGCTTTCATTACGATAAATACTTTATGGAGTTTATTCTATATTGAAGCAGGACATATCTGAAAGCCAGAACCTTAAATCTTTTATTAATTTAATAAACATTAAATCAAAATTAAATATGAATTTATTAAATTTATGTAAACATGAATTTATTTGAATGTGTAGGTAAAATAATTAAATAAAACATGTATTGTCATCCTTTCGATCGATGATTTTGTCTCTTTTTTCCCAAGCAGCGTACATAACATCGGGAGAATTTACCATAGTATTGAGTTGAAGTTAGACGCTGATGTTTTTGCTCAAAATTTAGCCCATTTTGTTAGATTTGCTAAATTTTTCATTATCAATTTGAGATTGGCTGTGTCAGTACCAAATTGTTTATTATTGTTCGTTTTGAGATAACATGTCTTATTTTAGATTTTTTAATTTATTAGTTCTTGCGGTCATTTTAAATAATAAATAAATTCAACGAAATGGGGCAAAATATGGATATGGCCATATTGGGACTGATTTACTACTAAACAACAAAACACAATTCCAAATTAAACGGACACATTTTGGAACTGTATTGCACTTTTTACTAACAACAATCAATATAATAATTAATATTAATCAAATGATGAAAGGTGGGTGATTTCTGGTAGATCGGCATACCGTTGGACAAAACGATTCTCATCTCTATAACGGATTATTATCTCTACTCTGTTTATTTCGGATATTCAGAAATTATGAATTTTGAATGAATGCAAATACCTGCTGAAAATCACTTATTTTAATTGATAATATGTAATAATTATATTATATAAAAATCTAATTTTATTATAATATTATATAATTTTATAATAAAATTAAATAGCTACACGAAATATAATTAAAACAATATACATACGAGTAGTACACAAAAATTATCGGTGACTCGGAATAGAAAAATAAAATAAAATTAAACGTCAAAATTCAAATAGATAAAACTATAATATGCAGTTCATCTATTGTACACTGCGTATTACAGTAATAATTTAGAAAAAAAATATTTTTTTGTTGGTAACCCTGCGGATCATTTTGCTCAAAGATAAAAAATTTTTAACTCGAGTATGGCACAAGTAGGAGGGGCTTATATCATTTTAAGCGATTTGATTGATCGAGAGACCGGGAATTATACTATGGTAAATTCTCCCGATGTTATGTACGCTGCTTTAAGAATTAAATCTCACACTTTTTCTTTGTTTAATTTCGCTTTTTCTATTGCGATCGCAGCATGCTCGTATAAAGCATTATTCTATTTCCTTTTATACATTTGAAAATGTATCACCACATATTTCTATTTCGTTACCTTGTAGCGAAATCGGAAAAGGGATAGAGTGCAAAATTATTCCAATAGGCTGAGATCGCAATAGAAAAAAATCAAAATTGAATTCACGAAATAGCGTAAAATTTAAAAAGAGAACATAAACATCGATCGATAGAAAACAAAATGTGATATTGACAACTTACAACATGTCATAGGGAGTTCCAATAACAGCTGCACAATTTATTTAGAACCATAATTATGCAGAAATGCGTAACTAAACATTACCAAAATAAAATAGAACCGAGCCTGAAGAACTGTGATAGTCATGGTGTTCCATTTATATTCTAAAATCAAAAATTTACGTTGAACTTGAAGCGAAATTAGTTTGAGATTTATTCAAACAAAATCATGCAGCTTTTATTGAAATACCCTTTAAGTATTTTATTTTGTTCACAAAAATATAATTCAAAAGGAAACATAACCACATTTTTCCTGTTTTCTCTTTTCGTCTTGCAGTTTAATTTTATTGAGTTGGTATTTGTGTGTATTTATATCAATTCAATGGAGAAATGCTTTTTTTTGTATAAATTTTATTAATAAATATAACAAAAATTAAACAACTTCTTTGATCAGGTTTTTAATCAATTATAAAATGATAATTGTAGATTCTATTTCAATGTTAAAATACTTAATCCATTGACATTTTCATTGAAAAATATCGCATCACAAAAAATTTAATTTTTCATATGTTTTGTATGGAAAAAACGTTTTTTTCGTCTAGTTTAGTTCCTCTAGAAAAAGCTCAATTTTTAACCTTACGGCTCTGTATATATAGGTGGCTCTGATATCATACATTTCACATAATATGTACATATTTTTTGTGCGATAAGTAATAAATAATTAATTTTGAAATTGGAGAATTAATGTACACTTCGAGCAATATCTCAGTGAAATAATTTTAATATTGTTTTCCTGGCCTTTCATACAGTTTTTATAATTTTAATTGTTATATTTACTGTTGCAAGAGAGAGAAAGAGAACAAACCAGTGCCAAATTATTTCAATCAGATATTGTGCGAACTATACATATCTGCATTTGACTTTTAATTATAGTTTTTTTTGCAAGTAAAATTCACTATTTGAAATGAAATCATATAAATACACATGTACATAAAGTTTTGTTGATGCTTGACAGATCATATTTAAAGAAAGCATCTGTTCTATATTTTTTTTATTTTATATATATATATATATATATACAAGACATCTAGTATTTGTAAAATGTATATATATGTATACATTTCAAAGTTCTTAAATTTTAAAATTATAATTATATGTAATTAATGTTCTTAATGCAAGTCTATATTAATAAAAATTTTAAATTCCTTATTGTACATTATTCAATTACTGTAAAATTCAAAATTGATACGCAGGCGATTTTATACAGATTCAAAATTATTTGTAAATAAAATTGATAATTTCTTTATTATATGTATATGTATATATGTATGTACCTGCGTGCTATGGACAAGATGATTAATATTTTGTACTACTTAGCGAAGAATAGTTTTTGTTAACGTTACTAATGCCTGATTTGTAGTAAAATATACATAAAAGAAACAACTGCTTTTATCCAGTTTATATATTTAAACATAATTTTAATTTAAACCTAAATAATTTCAGAATATTTTAATTATAATAAAAGGAGTATATTGCATGCTAATTAATTATAGATATTTAAGCTTACATTAAATATATGTTTATGTTGTTCGTATATAATAATAGACAGAGACTGCAAAAACCTTTTTAAATTAGTCTTGAATTGGCTGCGATTGGAAGTATTGTACACTAATATTTGTATTTATCTTTAATTATAAAACTCTTTTCTATTTGCAATTTACAATAAATATTATATTTGTTAATTTTGAGGGAATATCCAAAAATAGATTTATTCACAAAACCATCAACATTTTTCTAGATAATGACAGCAACAGTGGAAACTGTATCAGAACAATTAGATTTAGCAGCAATGATTCCAACTGAAAAAGTTGTAACAGCGGTCGCAACATCTGTTACCATATCAGATGCTGATGTTGGTTAGGATATTTTATATTATAATTAATTTATTTTTAATTAAGTTTTAAAAAATCTCAAAATCCTCGTATATATGTTTCATTCAATTATCAAAATTATTATTTTTAATGTAATTATAGCAACTGCTACCGTACATGTAGCAAAACCCCAATTACTTGGCGCAGGCGCTGATTCCATTAAAATTTCGGATGTCATCAATGATGACGCTGTAGATGATGTGGATAATGGTGATGATTTTTGGCAAACATCAGTTGGAAAATTTAAGTTTTCATTGGATTCATTACCTCAACCATTACAATACATCTATCAACTATTGAAAGTACATATATAGGATGAACTATCTGAAAAATTACAATCTTATACTTTTGACAATGTTATTCTTTTATTTAGGAGCTACCACACATTGAAAAACCGGATATACTTTATTACATGTTACAATGTTTAAATATTCTTGCATTACATGGTGATATATTTACAAAAGCGGCACGGGATCAACGAGGATTTTTCATTTGGTGCCAGGAAAATCTACTAATCAAAAAGTTGAGTATTGAAGTACATAAAATAAAACATAAAGACACACAAATGCATATACATAGTTTATTTGAAATATGTGAGCTTTACAACATAGTTACAACAAGACGTTTTAATTTGCACCTGATTTTGTATTCCTATATATATTTACTCGTATACATATTTCCTTTTCCAGAAAACTCAAGATTTTAATACATATGTAGCTAAATTAAATATTTAAAAATTTTCAGTTTATGGAATTTATGTAATGCTGAGCATTCCCAAATATGCCAGCAATGTGTTCCATTACTATTACATTGTATAACATTGCCATTAGGCTCAGATGTATTCTGGCGGGTGGTTCAAGAAGCTTTCCATGACCCAGACTGGCGTGTTCGGTTCGTTGCAGTCGAACGAGTCACTGTAATCACCAGATTTATGGATTCAACACCACTACGTAGTGAAGTAGGATTACAAACAGCGTTAGCAACAGCATTTTGCCATTTAATAGCTAGTATGGATGATATAAACGTACAAGTGGCTCAAAGGGCAACACTATATTTGGGAACCATTCACGATACTGCAATTCGGTCTCTACTATTTTGTCTAGAGTCACAATTTGATTTATTTATTGTTGATCGACCAGTTATTCTGCAATCACTGTATCAATTACATAACTCGCTTTCGGATCGTCGGGTTCTTTCATGGGACTTCTTTTTAAATCGATTTGATACGCTGTTTGTAGAAGCTCAAATAAGTTTAGAAAAAAATGGTGACATTTCATTATTACGAGATCTACGTAATTCAGAAAATGGAAGCGAAATGTTATCGTCTAAAATTAGCAAGGCGAGAGAAGCGCTCAGTCAATCGGATTCAAATTCAATGATGACAAAAACATTGAGTGCATCATTTGGTACAAAATGGCCATACAAAAGAACATTATCAGCGCCTGCAAGTATTATTACGAAGCAGGAATCTAAAACAGGTATTTTATATACAATTTGATTACTTATAAGGCCCATTAAATAACTAACGGTAATTTTATCATTCGCAGTTGAGAAAGAGAAAATTTACAATCGTCAAATATCAGCACCAATATTAAAGAGAAAGAGTTCACGGTTTGGACTGGGTCAGTTTTTAGGTGGAAATAATCATAATGTTTCATCTTCAGTAGTTCCATCACCTCACTCACATCATCATTTTTTTCATCATATGCATCATCACTTACACATAAATTGCGCCCCTCATTGTCCACAACAGTATCAAACGCAACAGCAACAATTGCATCCACCACATTTACAAGCCGCAGTTGTTACTTCGGCACCTAATACACCTAATTTAATTGCCACCCATTCAAATCTACATATTCATCAACCACAACAATTCGGTTTTAATGTTAGTTATTCTGGAGGAATTGTTAATACTGTTGGTGGTAACATTAGTAGTAGTGGTATAGGAAATGGGGCGCCAGGTAGGTTACACAGCATGCTTTAGACATTTTATGAATATGTTTTCAGATGCTTTAACTGGAATGTGGATTTTCGATGGATCAACGGATTGATGTTTTTAATTTTTCTTCCTTTATTTGATTAATTCCAATATAATTTTAAATTTAACATTTTGCCTATACATATATGAGTATAATATGTATGTACGTCTTATTTGTATATTAGAATAATTAAATCGATAAATCCTGTGAATTAGAAATGCAGTTAGATTACTTTGGATATCACAACTATATACATTTATTTATTTTGAATTAAAAATTTATTTAATAATAATTTAAAAATATTTATTACGTATTTACAAATTAAACTTAGTTGAACTATTAACATCCTTACTGTGAAATTTATAATACTATTATAATCAGTTATCCTAAAATTATAAAAATTGAAATTTGATTGATTTAAAAGCCGTTTGCAAGCCTCTCCAAGTCTCGCGAGTTAGTTTAATCATCAGGACACAGGTCAAGGGAAAAGATAAACTGGTGGATGCGCTGTAGTTTTCTATTATTGCGTAAGCTGCAAAGAGGTAGACACATTTGCAAAACTTATATCTACGTGAAAAATCATAACAGAATTTGGCATTAATATTTAATTAAAGCTAAAAACTAATAATAATTATGATGTGAAACACGGAAGTACACGCAGAAGATAACTTTATTTTGAAGGCTTCTTATATTTGTAAACAAATGCTTGTTTACAATAGTGACTGCCTCCGGTCTGACGTTGCTAAAGGCCCCCTCTATATCCAAGAAGGTTACCATTGAATATTCCTTGTATTCAAGTGATTTCTCAATCGGGCCTATAAGGGGGTGGAGAGCTGTTTCCTCCGATCGTCCCTTACAATATCCGTGTTGAGATCCCGACAGCTCGCCCGGCTTGATTGAGCCTCTAATATGTGAGCCTCTATTTGTCTTTCCAGTGCTTTTAACAGGAAAGAGGATAAGCTTATAGGCATGAAGTCTTTGGGATAGCAGTGAATGCTTTTTCCCGCCTTACGTATAAATATTATTTTTACTTCAGTCCATTTTCTAGGAATGTGACAGAGTTCTAGGCTGCCTTTGAAGATAACTTCCAGCCAGTATGGCTTAAAACTCTTTATTGCCCATAGTATATTCCACCTTTTTACTATATGACTTACGGAGTCTACACCCTTATTTATTATGGGTCTCACGGAGCTAGTACCGAGCACTCCGGGAAATGCGTTTCTAGTAATAGCTCCAGGGATTCCTCTTTACATGTAGTCCATTTCCGTTCGTTTTAGATAACTCGGGATGGAAGGACTAGAACATAGTACTTTGCTTAGCCTGGCCGCCTCCGAGGACTCCTGTATATTGCCACAGTAGAGCTTCCAGGCCCTTGTTTTGGCTGATCTTAGATCGTACTTATAGGTTTTGAGGAGTTCTTTGTAACAGTCCCAATCTGCAGCAGCATTTGTGTTTCTTGCTTTCTTGAACAGTCTCCTGCATTTCATACTAGTACCTTGGAGTTCTCTCGACCACCAGGATGGCCGAGACTTACCCAAGGGTCTACTGATAGGACATGCACCGAACATGGCCTTGTTAAAAGCATCAGACAGCTTGGTTACTAGAGCATCAAGCTCCTATGTAGATGCAGGAGGGTTTGGAACCGATACCGGTAATGAGTTACCCAGAATGATTCTGAAGCAACCCTAATCAGTTTTCCTCCTATTCCTGAAGGGTTGTTTGCTAGTGGGTTTTGTATACACTTCGTACTGGAGATAACAATGGTCAGAAAAGGAATGGTTTTTCCCGTTCAATACCCTCTCCTTAATAAAATCCGAGACAAGTGTGATGTCCAGCACTTCTTGTCTATTTTTAGTAATGAAGGTTGGCTTACACCCGATATTACATATATTTAGGTTAGTACTTAAAATAAAATCAAAGAGTAACTCACCTCGCCTGTTGATCGAATTATAATAATTTAGAGATAGAAATAAAAAAACAAATAAATTATAACCCAATTTTTTGGCTTTCATTTCCCATTTCAAATTTCGAGTTGTCATTTTGATTTTGGTTTTGCTTTACTTATTTTTGTTTTATATTTAGATTTCTTGTCTTTTTTTTCGTTGAATAAAAAAAATTTCGTTGGAAAAATTGCGTGAAGTTGCTAGTGGTGTCATCTAGATAGCGATCACGATAATATGCTATGATACCGTTATGATGATACAATTTGTTGAAGTGATTTTCCTTATAGTATCAAAGAAGATATACTAATAGAAGCACTATTTGTATGAGAGAAATATACCCAAATAAAATAATTTCATATTATTTAAGTTTTGTTTTTGCAATTTTACGAGATACTATTACAATTTCGTCATGTCTCTTTCTTGCATTTACATTTTGAATAACACAGCAAAATAAAAAATAATAGTGAGCCAATTGGTTGACGAAAAGAAATTTCATAAAAAATAACATTTTAATGAATTATATTGTATTGGTATTGGTGGCAAATAGATCACAACAATAGACCAACAAAACATTTCAAAACGCAATTTGAGTTATTTTCAGAAATGTTACAGTACAGCACTCATACATGTTATATTGAGATGTACGATTTATATGCGAGTATATATTTATTTTGGGGTCTAAACTGTATATAAGCAAAATATCAACATAAGAAATTATAATAAATCGGATAAATTTATCCCTACCTTCCTCGATTGTGTTTTAATTTTAAATAATGAAATGAAAACAAACATTTTTGTCATTTTTTTATTGTTTTCAATCAACCTGTGAAAAGAAGGAAGGGATTTCGTTTGTTTCTATTATATTGATATTTTAGTTATATACAGTATAGGCATCAAAATCCCCTTATGATAACCTGGAATATCGCAATGAAAATTGTACATTTCCATATAATGTATGAGTTCTGCACTGTAAAACTTCTGAAAATAAAATAGATTTGTGTTGTGAAAAGTTGTTGTTACGTTGGTCTAAACAATTTGATATTTTCAAGTTTATTTCATCAATGAAAATCGTATTGTAAGAGAAGATCGATGAATGAGTATTTTGATTTTCACTTTTAGGAATATATTTACTCAAAACCGTATATAGGTTACTTCCGGCTTGTATCTATAGAAGTATAGACTGTTTCTCTAGTTTAGGGGTAAAAGCATCTTTTGATTTTACCAAAATTGTTCTTCAAATACTTAACGTAATTTGTTGTTTTATTATTTTGCAAAGTGAAAAACAATCAAGGGTGGATTCATTTGAAAGATAAATGTTTAATTGAGTCCACACGATTGTCACAGCCGCGACTCCTCTTTTGAGAAGCAGTCTATCTGATAAGTTTGGAAAATCACCTCATTAAAAGAAAAAACAAAATGTATCCAACAAAATAGCCTAACAAAAACCAAAATTATAGAATAAAAAACTAAATTTTTGGTTTTTCGTTTGAAGCAAGACGATTCATTAATAATATTAGGGGATTATATCGTCTTAATTTCTGTTGTAATGAAATTTTAATAAATATTTTTGGTATGTACAAATAACAAATAAATAAAATTAGAAAACAGAAAATGTTCCTATTGTTGTTTTCGATCAATGCAAGATTTTGCTATATGCCAAATGCATAAAAAATATATCGTCGGCGAAGAAAATGCGTGTCAAGTAGAAAACATTTATTAGTGTGAATCAAAAAATAATATATAGACGGACGATGCGTATGATTTTTTTTAGAAAAAAAAATTACAATCAAATAATTTTTTGTGTAAATATTTATTTTGAACAATACATGCATATATAGTGATGTTCGAACCGATTCTAACCGAATACTTTTAACCTGATACTCAAAAGGTTCGAAGTATCAATTGAGTACTTTCCAAAGTATCAGGTTAAAAGTATCAACTCGTTCATTCGATGTTCAAATGAATCAAAACTATACAACCAAACAATTGGTTTGGTATAGTTTGTTTCCTTTTATAAATAGCACAAATCAAAATCTTCTATATTAACAAGTCCAATTATTTACATAGGCACACACAGATTATTGCCAAAACCGACTTTTTTCGACCTTAGTATTGGTGCAATAGACGGCAATGTTGTGTTCCATTGTGATCAATTTGTTATGCACAAAAAAGTCAAAAAATGAAAAAAGTCGTGGTCTTTTTGTATGTATTAGTGTTGGTTGATATATTTTATTCAAATAAATATTCATATTATTATACAACGTTGCAGTTTTTTATATTCCATAGTAAAATGCAAAACAAAGTATATTAGTGTTTGTTAATTTTTCAAATTTGAGGCATGTACGTACACAGCTAACACTAATATAAAAAAGTCGGTTTGTCTCTTTAAATTTTGTATAGTTGGACTTGTATAATATAGAAGATTTTGGCACAAATACATTTGTGTTGGTTTTGACTGTATGTATAGTATATACCGCTTTATTCTAATAAAAGAGAAATTGGATATTATATATTTTTATTACTCTCGCAAACCACTATCTACAATGCACCAAACGAAACAAGTATATATAATATAAAAAATCAAAAAATGTGTGTTCTTGAATAAAAGTAAAGGTAGAAATGTAGAATATGAATTCATCGAAGTATCTCTCTGTTTAACTACATAACAATTCAACGTGTTTTTATTATTTATATCTATTGCTCTCGCAAACTAATATGAGTAATGTATCAAAAGAGATCAGGCATATATGACTTTATTCGATACTCCTATTCGAATTGGATTGATACTTTGGTTCTAATTGATACTTTTGAATCCTATTGATACTTTTGAATCCTATTGGTATTTTTGAATCCAATTCTAATTGATACTTTTGAGTTCAATTGATACTTTATCTCTGAATCTAATTGATAATTGAAGAATTGATAATTCTTTTGAACTATTTGATACACTTTTATATAATTTTTGCAATATATGTACTTATGTTTAAATTATTTAATAAAATTAAATCCTTATTTTTGAAATATAATTTTTTTTTTTTTAATTTTTTTATCAGATAATTTTATTTTTATATAGTTTTTATCGTTAGTTAATCTTTAATCTTTATTTAAAAAATAAGGATTTTATTTTATTAAATAATTTAAACATAAGTAATTGAGAAGATTTGCTTAAATTTATAAAAAAATATATTGCAAATATTATATAAAAGTGTATCAAATAGTTCAAAAGAATCAATTCGAACCAAAGTTTCAATTCGGTACAAGTATCAATTCGGTACAAGTATCAATTCGGTACAGGTATCAATTCGGTACAAGTATCAATTCGATACAATTAGTATCAATTCGGTACAAATATCAATTCGGTACAAGTATCAATTCGGTACAAGTATCAATTCGGTACCGTACAATTAGTATCAATTCGGTACAAGATCAATTCGGTACAAGTATCAACTCGGTTAAAAGTATTCAATACAGATACAGTACAAAAGAAAGAGTAAAAGCAAAACTATACATATACGAGTACATTATATGTAGTAAAATACCAATATCAATTTGAAAGGAAGACGTAAACTGTATGTTTGGTCTTTTTAATGTATTGCCTCTTGCATCTATTTATTTGTGAGAATAGGAAGTATAAAAGTATATAAACACGTCGAATTTTTATTCTTTAGAACTGAACATGAATATGTATTATGATTATTACGTGAAATTAAATAAGTAGATATTTTTGATATGACCAATCATGATTTATGTCTCTGTAGTTATCGAATTATTAGGATTTTAGGAATAATTTATCATAATTTTAATTTAATTTATCACGATGAAACTCAGGTAATTGAATTTTGCTCGAAGCCTTATGGTGGAAGAAAGAATCGAAAAAATGTATCGGGTTCGAAGTATCAGGTTAAAAGTATCAGGTTCTTGGTTCAAAAGTATCAATTGATACTGATACCCAAAAGTATCAATTAAAACCATCACTAATGCATAATCCTTTTATAAAATAAAGTTCATTAATATATGTGTAGCATATTGTCCATCTACATATATCAATAATTGGTAACTAGAAATATGTGATTAATTATGTGCTGATTAACAAGACATTCACTGCTTCAAAATTATGTGAATTATTTAAAAAAAATATAATCGTATGTCAGGAAAAAATTGGGTTAAACGTCTTTTTTTTTCTCTTAATTGCGCGGTATGGGTGGTTTTAATTACACAAATATAATTGTTACTAAACTCTTATTTAATTCAGAGTATTCCAATTGCTTGGCAGATGACGGCAACATGATAGAATTAGAATTGGACAATTTCCAACATCTATACAAAGAATGTTTAGTACAAGAATGCGAGTCTGAAGACGTTTCAGTTCAGGATGAATATTTAAACCTCCATCATCTTAATTGCGATGACCAAATTATTAAACAAAATGCTATTTCATACTACGCTGCGGGTATTGTGCATTCAAAAAAATTAATTGTAGTGAGTGTCGAACTAAGTTGATTAAAAAAAATAATGAAATACCAGCGATCTCTGATACTTTTGTAGTAGAAAAAAATGTCCAGAACTCTTCAAATTTTGGTTCTTTAAAAGCGCCGACAACAGTATACGCTGATGTTGCAAATATGTACTTGTTTAAAAATATTTGATCAAAAATTTAAAAAGGAATGTCATTTATCAAATATTTGTGTACGAGCAACTGAAACCTGCATAAATGTTATTAAACGAGATTTCCCGGGGATTATGCATTCAGAAGAACCGTGTTATGAACACTTGAAAACCTTAATTAAGTTTTTTATTCTTGTGTTAATATGAAAAAATGCTAAATGGTCTCTTTTAAAAGGCCAATTTTATAAAACAAACAACGAAAATAAAGGTACATCAATGTTAGCTCCAATACATGCTTCAAAAATATTAAAAATTTTGAACAATTAAAAAATAAATTCAATTGAGCATAAATCAAACAAATTTTCTTTTTCTTTTAATGAGGTGCTTTTCCAAACTTGTCAGGAAGACAGCTTCTCAAAAGAGGAGTCGCGGCTGTGACAATCGTGTGGACTCAATTAAACAATTATCTTTCAAATGAATCCACCCTTGATTGTTTTTCACTTTGCAAAATAATAAAACAACAAATTACGTTAAGTATTTGAAGAACAATTTTGGTAAAATCAAAAGATGCTTTTACCCCTAAACTAGAGAAACAGTCTATACTTCTATAGATACAAGCCGGAAGTAACCTATATACGGTTTTGAGTAAATATATTCCTAAAAGTGAAAATCAAAATACTCATTCATCGATCTTCTCTTACAATACGATTTTCATTGATGAAATAAACTTGAAAATATCAAATTGTTTAGACCAACGTAACAACAACTTTTCACAACACAAATCTATTTTATTTTCAGAAGTTTTACAGTGCAGAACTCATACATTATATGGAAATGTACAATTTTCATTGCGATATTCCAGGTTATCATAAGGGGATTTTGATGCCTATACTGTATATAACTAAAATATCAATATAATAGAAACAAACGAAATCCCTTCCTTCTTTTCACAGGTTGATTGAAAACAATAAAAAAATGACAAAAATGTTTGTTTTCATTTCATTATTTAAAATTAAAACACAATCGAGGAAGGTAGGGATAAATTTATCCGATTTATTATAATTTCTTATGTTGATATTTTGCTTATATACAGTTTAGACCCCAAAATAAATATATACTCGCATATAAATCGTACATCTCAATATAACATGTATGAGTGCTGTACTGTAACATTTCTGAAAATAACTCAAATTGCGTTTTGAAATGTTTTGTTGGTCTATTGTTGTGATCTATTTGCCACCAATACCAATACAATATAATTCATTAAAATGTTATTTTTTATGAAATTTCTTTTCGTCAACCAATTGGCTCACTATTATTTTTTATTTTGCTGTGTTATTCAAAATGTAAATGCAAGAAAGAGACATGACGAAATTGTAATAGTATCTCGTAAAATTGCAAAAACAAAACTTAAATAATATGAAATTATTTTATTTGGGTATATTTCTCTCATACAAATAGTGCTTCTATTAGTATATCTCCTTTGATAGTATTATAAGTTATTTGGCTTCGATAGTTTAAATTAGTTATTGATTCTGACCGATGAGGAGTCTTTTTCGGAAGACTAAACGGAAAATAAAATAATTACACACTTATTGGAAGAAATAGTACAAAAAACAATGAAAAGAACCTAACACTGCACTATGTGATTATTTTATTTAAGTTCTGTTCTGTAGTTATGGATTTTACTTAAATATTATTTTCTAACGAATGAAACAATTCAATATTTATGGAGCCCGATATTTTTCCATCCCTATAAGGTTCAAGATAGTCAATGATCTATAAAGCACTGCATGCTATCTTAATGGCTATCCTTAGCCTCTAGAAGGTAGAAGAGTTATTAAGATTATTAGGTTGGAGGGATAAATAAAAATTGTCGAAAATCTAATGTGGATTTCTTTCCGGCCAAAAAATTATGTATATCAAAATTTTTTTGTTGACTTTATAAACAGTTGATTTTTTTTACGGGTTCGGGCCGTCAGCCCAGCGATCCACCCGTCAGCGACAACATTGATGATGCTAATTACCAGTCTGACTGCGTGAACTCTATCTGAGAGGCACTGAAAACTTCGGTTGTCAGTGCTGCTCAACAGACTAGGTATAGTGAAGGTCAGCCCAAAAAATGATTGGTTTGATAACGAGTGTCGTCTAGCAGTTGAGCAACAAAATATAGCCCATAGTGAAGTGCAACAACGTCTCGCAATCGCGAGGAAAAACAAGGATGCTCTTACAATAAGGGCAGCTAAGCGGATTTGCAGACGGAAGAAGCGGGAATGGTGGAAGGCCGAAGTTCTGAAAGTACAACAACTCAGCAATGAGCGCAGTTCGCATAATTTCTTTAAAGGAATTACTGGACTGCACCATACTTTCAAGCCTACGTCAACCGCCATTCGAAACCGGGATGGAAACCTCTGTGTCAACATCGACGCAGTACTTGACGCATGGAGTGAACACTTTACGGACCTGCTTGATGTTCATCATGCGTCACAGACTGTTGTTGAGCCACCTCTAAGACAGACTGCGGAGATTTGAGGAGCCATCCCATGAGGAATTCACTAAAGCCATGCAGAGATTGAAACGAAACCGCTCACCTGGAGTGGACTGCATTAATTCGGAGCTCTTGATATTCGGAGGAGATACTTTGTGGAACTGTTAGTAATCGAAGTCCCATCTCCAAGAAGGGAGACCGCTTGAAGTGTGAGAATTATCGCAGTATAGCTCTCCTTTGCACAGCATGCAAGTTACTGTCATACGCATTGTATTGAATACAATCACTCCTCTAGCGGAGAGCCTGGTTGGTAACTATCAAGGAGGATTTTGTTCGAATCGACCAGTCACAGATCAGGTCTTTTCACTGCGAGTGATTCTATCTAAATATTATGAGACATCCATCTCCGTACATTCCAGGTGTTCCTGGATTTCCTGTATGACTCGATCAATCGAGAAAGTTTGTGGTCTGCCTTGGAATACCTAGGAATGCCAACAAAATTGGTACGACTGTGTAGGATGACAGTGACGCAGTCTCAATGCTGTGTTAAAATTGAGAACAGGCTATCGACAATATTTGCAGTTAACTCGGATGTTCGGCTGGGAGATGCTCTGTCCCCGATACTCTTTAATCTCATGTAGGAGTAAATCTTTCGTAAAACTGAAACACCTCAGCGCAACATCTTATATCGCCAGTCCAATCAGGTGCTTGGATATGCAGATGATATATGCGTAATTGGACTGAATAGCAACGGAGTGAAAGAAATACTTGATCCGCTTGTAGGGTTTCCAGCTTCGGTTGTACTCCTGATCAATGAGTCCAAAACGAAATACCTGATCTCTGCTTTTAGGGACAATGGCACACCAGATTTTAGTAGTGGCCACCACACGTTTGAGGGAGTGAGGAGGTTCAAATATTTGGGTTCTCTTATCACTCACAATAACAGTGTGGGTGAGGATATTAAAGTACGGTTGGCAGCTGGCAGTCGTTCTTTGTATCCTCTAAGGCCACTGCTAAAATCTAAACACTTATCAAGTGACGTGTAGCTGAAGCTTTACAAAGCGTTGATCAGGCCCGTTGTTATGTTTGGATGTGAAACGTGGGCGCTGACGGATGAATACGAGAGATGGCTCCTTACATTTACACTTACAAAACGTGAAATAGATGGTACATACCGAGCTCTATACAATTTCGAGATCAGAGATCTGATGAAGATCCCCGATATTGTACATGAAGTAAGATCTCAGCGAGTACGCTGGGTCGGTCACGTTCTTCGTGCCGATTCGGAACGAATTGTGCAGCGATCTCTGAAAGGAGGGCCACCATATTGTAGGCGCAGAGGTCGTTGCAGGCGACAATGGCTATACGATGTAGAGAACGACTTGGCCTCTTCAGATTGTCTTAGACAGTATGAAGACCATGCTCAGGATCGAAACCGTTGGAACCAAATAGTTGACTCAGTAAGGGGCCAGTAATGGCCTTTAACACTGTTTATTATTATTATTATCTTCTTTTATTTATATTCAGGACTGTCACAGAACTTGATAGGAATTTCATTCTCGTAGGAATTCCAAGGATGAGAATCCTACAAAGTCTGTGAAAGGAATTTGAATTTCTACAAGAATTACCTACAAGAATTCTTGAAGGAAAATAATTTTGTTTGCGTGGTATAGTGTTATTAGATCGATCTATCTGGAGAGTTTAAATGTAATTTTACGAATTCAGTAATGTTATTTTCTTAGATTCCGACAAGATTATTTGAACTGATTCAAACAAACTTGTTGATTATGTTCAAAGAAACAAATTGTTTCATATATTGTCGTATTTGTGTCAAAGCCGTAATATAACTACAGTTTCATCAGTTTTGACCTCAATCATTTATGTCATATTGAGTTATTCAATTTCAAGAAGTAATAAGTTTTCTACACTGGGCAACCATCGACGTCGACAATGGCCTTATCTTTTTTGTCACATTATTGAGTTATCGCGGTAATCAACGCGTATATACCATCACAGCTGCTTGCATAACCGTGCAGGTCATGCGATCCACATATTCTGGTTATACCAATGGTAATCTTCTTGGTGCTTGGCAAATAGGCGTCTCTACTCCTGTATCAATTCGATGTTTTACCATATGGTAGTCTGCATTAATATCCCGTGTAATGCAGAATATCTACTTACACCGTTCAAACAGTTGCCGTGCTGATTTTTTCTGGTTTGTGGTAAGTTCTTCAGTGCATTTCTGTATCAGGTTTACTATACATTCTTGCATGTTAATATTTTAAATAGAATTCTTCTGTTCGCATTTTATTGTGGTTAACACCTTCACATTCAACGACAACTGGCGCTTTCTTAATTGATTGCATCCTATCCAAGCGATTTAAAGTTCTAATAGTGTTCTTTACTAGTGCTATCCCGATCATAATTTCTTTGGTTTCTTTAAATTCTTCAATTATTTCCGAGGTACCAGCTTAACATATTTTATTTTCAAATTAATAATTATTTCATTTACTTATATGCACATATTTTGCATATTTTTTTTTATTTATTTCTGTAATTTATTTAATTCATATTAATACACTAATAGTAATTTAATATGTTCTTTTTAGTTTTAGTTTAGTAAAATTTTAATATTAAAAAGTATATTTACTAATATTTTAATTTAATATTTATGATTTTTTATTTATAAATAATTTGGAGTTGCTGAAAAAATATTAGTTTAAAACTCTTATGTCCGTCAGGGGTACTGTTTCTAGCCATCGAGAGAACTGATCTTTAATCTACTAACGTATGTAAGAAGATGATAGATATCCCTTAGATGGAGGTAAAAGTTCCAGAGTGTGTATATGTGTTCAACTCTTCCTGATGAATAATTAAAACGACCCTGTTCCGAACGTGTATGTTAATTGACTTTCAATTTCTGACAAAAAACGCATACATATTTTAGATTAATAGTTTGCCGCAGTTAGTTTATGTGTTATACTTTTGGGTGGGACAAATCTTGAAGTTTCTCAAACATATTCCGAGTCATTTCCTTACAGAATGTGTGACTTGTTGATGCTGCTCACCAAATTCAAACTGAAACTAGACCCAAATATAAAATTCGCAGTTTGAATTTGGTATTTTAATAAGCTTCTTGTCCATAGACTAGTCCTATATGACAAGTGGTAGATATAATACATATTGTTTACGGCCGTGTTAACGTATCCGCCACTATATTACTTTCACCTGAAATACCTTAAATTTTTGGTATATTGTGAAATCTTATCGAGCCGGCGGCTATCTTTGAGAAAACATAACAAATTCTTGAATGACCAATAAACATTTAGCAGTTCTCTATAGAATATTTTTGTTAAGATAAACTCCTTGGAAAACAAAATTAGAGAATCCTAGCTTCTATATCATGTAATTGTTCTAATACAACACCAACAGCAACACCGAATGCATGCGCTATGAGGAATTTTGCCGGCATAACATAAGCTGCAACATATGTTAAATTAAACTCATTTCTTGCCACTCTATTGTCAATGATCTTTGTTGCTTATTCGGTGTACGATTAATCGGCTAAAAAATTGGCGGGACTTGGAAATCGGCTAAAAAGATCGCAAAAAAGTTTAGAATCAGACTTATTCGGAAAATAGGTAGCTGATCTGTACAATCTGTAAATTTTCTAAGTAATAATTTGAAAATGTGAAAAAGGTTATGTTAATAATGAAGTTTCTAATGAAATCTTGAAAAAATATTAAATTTTTAATATTTTACAACTTTTTAAGTTTGGAAGATGCCTAGTACAAAGTAAATCTTACTATTGATCCTACATTTGAAAAACTTATCAGTTTATGACAAGAAAACGCTTATTTGAGAAATTTAACAGTAATAGAGTTATTGAGCTAAAAATGAAATTCAAAGTACCTGCAATTTTACTGCAAAACTTAGATTAATCTCAGTAAGTAATAGTTAAAGATAACCTATATATAGATGCCATATAATTTTGTTCAGTTTGACTTCTATTATATAATTTAATACATAATGTTGGCTAGCAAGTTTATGTTATTCGGTTGATAAACTTCGTTATGTACAAATGTATTTATTTTTGAATAAATAATACTTATTTTTAGTTATTATTTGCACATACATATGTAAATGTAATTATGAATAATACAATATAGTTCCTCTAAGCATAAAATAACTTCTTGCTCTTTCTGTATTTCGAATTCGCGTATTTTACATAACTCACTATTCCATTCAATGTTAAATAAAAATTTAGTGTTGTCATGCGTCGTTCTTAATCGTTATCATTCAATATTATCATTAATTTTATTATTATTTGGGGTTTGGTTTTGTTTTTAATACAAGTTATATTTTCTGATAAAATCTGACGTAAATCGTCCTATAATTCAGTATGAGGGCCTCTTCACGGCTAGAGCAGTGAACGATACATTGTTTGAAACATTACGTATATTCGTACATAATAAAAAACAGATTTATCGAATAATCTTGCAATCTTGTAAAATGGCGACCACGGCAAACACCTATCTTAAACAACCCCATATTTTATACTAATGCTATCCGAAATTCTTAAGACCACTTTAACGATACTATAACGTACAACACCAAATTTGTTAAAATATTAAAATCGACCACATTAACACATTAAAATCGTACAATGCACATAATATATATGTGTTATAAATTACAAAAACAACAAATTTAAAGTTGATCACAATTTAATATTTTTAACATGCACACAGTAAAACTATATTAGGTGGCTTATATATAGGTGGCTCTGGTATTGCGCTCTACCTACTACAACCAACGTCATTATTTCTACTTTCCTGTCCTGTAACGTTTTACGTAACAATTGCTGTTTTTCGTTCTAATTTTAACAAATTATACAGTCATACAGTGTATCCAAAACAAAATATTTTTATATGTACATACCAAATAAATATATTATGTACATAATATTATAATAAATCTAAATATAATTCGGTATGTGATTTTTATTTCATTTCAATTTTTTTTGACTATTTTTAATTTAGTTAACCTAGAATATGCATGTACTTTATTAGATTATGTTTTTATAAATGTAGATTAGGGGTGGTATGAATAAGAAGTAGAAATCATTGATAATCGAACGTTTATCCAGTGTAAGTCGAATTCAGTTAAGATAATGTAGATTGAATGATTTTCTAGGTGTAACAAAAGCTTTCCCCAGTAAAATTCATTGATATTTATGTTATTACACTATATATAATCTCCCGAATTGGAGACCAAATCCAAAAATAGGACATTAGTTGAGAATTTGTTTTAACTAAATTCGACTAAGCCTGGATAATCGGTGAAGTGCGGTACAATAAAAAAACACAACTAACGATTATTTTTATATAATAATAACAGTGTTAAAGGCCATTACTGGCCCCTTACTGAATCAACAATCTGGCTCCAACGGTTTCGATCCTGACCTTGGTCTTCATACTGTCTTAGACAATCTGAAGAGGCCAAGTCGTTCTCTACATCGTGGAGCCATCGTCGCCTGCAACGACCTCTGCGCCTACCATATGGTGGCTCTCCTTTCAGAGATCGCTGCACAATTCGTTCCGGATCAGCACGCAGAACGTGACCGAGCCAGCGTACTCGCTGAGATCTAACTTCATGTACAATATCGGGGATCTTCATCAGATCTCTGATCTCGAAATTGTACAGAGCTCGGTATGTACCATCTATTTCGCGTTTACGGCCGTAAATCACACGCATGATTCTTCTCTCAAATGTAAGGAGCCATCTCTCGTACTCATCCGTCAGCGCCCAACTTTCCCATCAAACAAATAAACCAAAAGAAGAAAACATCAATGTTAAAAAATATATAAACACAATTTTTTATTTCATAGCAACAACAAAAAGTTATCGTATAAAAAATAATATTGAGAGCGTGATCAAATTGTCCCTCTCCTAAGCCTAATTGACATATTGTATATAAATTATGTAACCTTTTGTAACCTTCAAAATAAAACACAACATTTTATCATTTATTTGATCGATACGATCAATACTTTTATTTTGGTTTAATGAGAAATTTCCCAGCGTTTATCCGATTAATCTCCTAAATTTTAATTTATCGTAGTTATCATAATTTTTATACATATTTTTCGATGTTTAGATTTTGAATCGAACTATTTTATTTCTGTGTTGGAGTGAATGCAGTATATTGAAAGAAAGTATTAGAATATATCAGATATATATTTGCATATACAAATTAAAAAGCGCAAATAAATTAAATTAATGACAATTTTATAATCATAAAAATTATGTTTAATTAATATAATTTCGAAAAATAACGCTGGCCATAACCTAATTCAATTCTTTATCTATTACTTTATGTAATAAAATATTAAAAGCTCTCACTATTAATAGTTGAACAATTCAAAATAAGTTTGAAAAATATTATTGCCATGTAATTGCCATTTTTTGGTTAAATAAAAAAAGCTCGTTTCAAAATATCGCTCAACATGGAGGCTTTATATATTAAGATGGCTTTCACTAAACCCAGAACATTCTAGTATCTTAAAGTTTTTCATCCAGAAGAATTTTGAAATTAAATTAAAACCATTTTATTTAAATCTATAGTTAAATCGGAGCCATCTATAATATACAGAGCTGTAATGTAAAAAATTGAGCATATTTTGTGTCCAAATGTATGTTCATATGCATAGAATTGTATTTGGTAAAGACGTAACAGTAAAACATAACGGTTACCGTAAAACATTCTAAAAATAAAATTCAATAAATAATATTTTTAGGCATCTCCTATTATCAAAGCCAACAAAGAGAACCCTTATATCCCCGCTTTGTCCGTCTGTCTGTGACGTTTTATTCAATTGAAAAATAACATAACATATTTAAAATAACATATAACAAATAATATTGAGAGCGTGATCAAATTGTCCCTCTCCTAAGCCTAATTGACATATTGTATATAAATTATGTAACCTTTTGTAACCTTCAAAATAAAACACAACATTTTATCATTTATTTGATCGATACGATAATTGTACAGAGCTCGGTATGTACCATCTATTTCGCGTTTAGGGCCGTAAATCACACGCATGATTCTTCTCTCAAATGTAAGGAGCCATCTCTCGTACTCATCCGTCAGCGCCCAACTTTCCCATCAAACAAATAAACCAAAAGAAGAAAACATCAATGTTAAAAAATATATAAACACAATTTTTTATTTCATAGCAACAACAAAAAGTTATCGTATAAAAAATAATATTGAGAGCGTGATCAAATTGTCCCTCTCCTAAGCCTAATTGACATATTGTATATAAATTATGTAACCTTTTGTAACCTTCAAAATAAAACACAACATTTTATCATTTATTTGATCGATACGATCAATACTTTTATTTTGGTTTAATGAGAAATTTCCCAGCGTTTATCCGATTAATCTCCTAAATTTTAATTTATCGTAGTTATCATAATTTTTATACATATTTTTCGATGTTTAGATTTTGAATCGAACTATTTTATTTCTGTGTTGGAGTGAATGCAGTATATTGAAAGAAAGTATTAGAATATATCAGATATATATTTGCATATACAAATTAAAAAGCGCAAATAAATTAAATTAATGACAATTTTATAATCATAAAAATTATGTTTAATTAATATAATTTCGAAAAATAACGCTGGCCATAACCTAATTCAATTCTTTATCTATTACTTTATGTAATAAAATATTAAAAGCTCTCACTATTAATAGTTGAACAATTCAAAATAAGTTTGAAAAATATTATTGCCATGTAATTGCCATTTTTTGGTTAAATAAAAAAAGCTCGTTTCAAAATATCGCTCAACATGGAGGCTTTATATATTAAGATGGCTTTCACTAAACCCAGAACATTCTAGTATCTTAAAGTTTTTCATCCAGAAGAATTTTGAAATTAAATTAAAACCATTTTATTTAAATCTATAGTTAAATCGGAGCCATCTATAATATACAGAGCTGTAATGTAAAAAATTGAGCATATTTTGTGTCCAAATGTATGTTCATATGCATAGAATTGTATTTGGTAAAGACGTAACAGTAAAACATAACGGTTACCGTAAAACATTCTAAAAATAAAATTCAATAAATAATATTTTTAGGCATCTCCTATTATCAAAGCCAACAAAGAGAACCCTTATATCCCCGCTTTGTCCGTCTGTCTGTGACGTTTTATTCAATTGAAAAATACTTTTAAATCCGATTTTAATGAACTAAAAACCAGTTTAAAGACCAGCCTAGAAAAACTCTAACATCTGTAAGTAGTCGTATTACTTAAATATTGCCGCACAAAGATTTTATTGATGATTGATACAGTAAAGCAAAATAATTTTTTGGTTCATTGTTGAATTACATTTGTTTACCTTTATGATGTTTACCGCGACTTCAGTCATAGCACCGATACTATAAAAATACATATTGTATACAACCATTAGTTACCACATATAGTTGCGTAAAACGCAATAGCGGTGTAGCGACGGTTTGCAATAGGATATTTTAAAACAAGAAAACGTACAAAACAGTATGATTGCGGAGTAGTAGATTTCAGAACTTCGTAACTCAATGGAATGAATCTGTGTACTATATCTAAGCTGTTCCTTGTCCGATTAAAATGAAACTCGGTTTTTGCGGTGAAAATGGGATTCTAAAATCCATGGGAATTTTCCATGTTGGATGGACATTTTTGGATACAGTGCTGTAATTGGACAACTGGAACGGAACTAGGTGAATCGGTTAAGCAACAGCCTAGTTTCGTTCCAGTTGGCCATATCCAGTTCATTCACCAAACATCATTTTAAAATCCCATTGTCATCCAACATATCTTGTCCAACATTCAGTTATGTATTTTTAGTTTAATAAACCAGTGCTTATGTTGGTGAGGTAACTTAGTTTCTTGCTCTTTCTAGCAAAAAAACCTAAAACAATTGTCAGGATTTGTCAAGTATTTTTGGTAAACATTTGAATGCTGAATCATTTCGTATCATCTAGTACAATAACATTGGTGTTTATAGTAATTTTGAAACAGTAGTTTAATGATACTAAGAACATGATCACAAAATACACAAGGGTTGGTTTGAGTTTATTGATTTTCATCTAGAAATAAAAGGCGATGGTCATCAATCTTCATTTGAAAATTCGGCAAACAGCATTAAAAATTGTTTATATTGATTTCATGTCTTATTTGCACAAAAGACCTACAAGCTATGTTAGTCATGTTCAAGATTTATCTACAGCTATGCTATTTTTCGTCGTATTTTTCAAATTGGACTATGTAATTTTTAGTTATTTTCACATGGCTGTCAGTATAAGCAAAGATTATATGTATAAAGATAGACCGTCTGGAAACGAAAATTGTAATGCGAACTAATAACGGTGCAAATACGAAAAATAAATGATTATATTCTCTCTCTGCTCTACATTCATATAAAATCGAATGAAGTGAAATACAAAAAAACGTATTTCTTCTACAAGTACAGTAGGGGCGCCCAAATATGAATTTGCGGCGCCCAACATTTAATTTTATTTTTTGTACGGGATGAGGTTAGGTTAGGTTAGGTAAGGGTGGTTGTCCTAAAGGACTAGCATAGACACAAAATTGGTCCGTAGCTGTACCTCATTCGAGTTTCTTCCTCTTCACTCGCTAAACCATCCTGAGCTTACCAAGAAGCGTTTAATGTCCCGGATCCCGATCTTCCTAAGATCCGTGAAGTCGTTCAAAGGGGAAGTTCCCATAAATTTTGTTCTGCTGTACGCAAGACTAGGACAGGTGCAGAGCAGATGGAGCACATATTCCTCCTCCTCCTCATCACCACAGCTGCGGCAGAAATCGTGGGCTGGGACACCTAGTCTATTAGGCGTGCTGTACCCTTGCGGGCCAACTCATCTGCCTTTACATTCCCTGCGATATTGAAATGCCCTGGCACCCACGTCAAGCGGATGTTGAACTGATCAGCCATCTTATTTCATAGCAACAACAAAAAGTTATCGTATAAAAAATAATATTGAGAGCGTGATCAAATTGTCCCTCTCCTAAGCCTAATTGACATATTGTATATAAATTATGTAACCTTTTGTAACCTTCAAAATAAAACACAACATTTTATCATTTATTTGATCGATACGATCAATACTTTTATTTTGGTTTAATGAGAAATTTCCCAGCGTTTATCCGATTAATCTCCTAAATTTTAATTTATCGTAGTTATCATAATTTTTATACATATTTTTCGATGTTTAGATTTTGAATCGAACTATTTTATTTCTGTGTTGGAGTGAATGCAGTATATTGAAAGAAAGTATTAGAATATATCAGATATATATTTGCATATACAAATTAAAAAGCGCAAATAAATTAAATTAATGACAATTTTATAATCATAAAAATTATGTTTAATTAATATAATTTCGAAAAATAACGCTGGCCATAACCTAATTCAATTCTTTATCTATTACTTTATGTAATAAAATATTAAAAGCTCTCACTATTAATAGTTGAACAATTCAAAATAAGTTTGAAAAATATTATTGCCATGTAATTGCCATTTTTTGGTTAAATAAAAAAAGCTCGTTTCAAAATATCGCTCAACATGGAGGCTTTATATATTAAGATGGCTTTCACTAAACCCAGAACATTCTAGTATCTTAAAGTTTTTCATCCAGAAGAATTTTGAAATTAAATTAAAACCATTTTATTTAAATCTATAGTTAAATCGGAGCCATCTATAATATACAGAGCTGTAATGTAAAAAATTGAGCATATTTTGTGTCCAAATGTATGTTCATATGCATAGAATTGTATTTGGTAAAGACGTAACAGTAAAACATAACGGTTACCGTAAAACATTCTAAAAATAAAATTCAATAAATAATATTTTTAGGCATCTCCTATTATCAAAGCCAACAAAGAGAACCCTTATATCCCCGCTTTGTCCGTCTGTCTGTGACGTTTTATTCAATTGAAAAATACTTTTAAATCCGATTTTAATGAACTAAAAACCAGTTTAAAGACCAGCCTAGAAAAACTCTAACATCTGTAAGTAGTCGTATTACTTAAATATTGCCGCACAAAGATTTTATTGATGATTGATACAGTAAAGCAAAATAATTTTTTGGTTCATTGTTGAATTACATTTGTTTACCTTTATGATGTTTACCGCGACTTCAGTCATAGCACCGATACTATAAAAATACATATTGTATACAACCATTAGTTACCACATATAGTTGCGTAAAACGCAATAGCGGTGTAGCGACGGTTTGCAATAGGATATTTTAAAACAAGAAAACGTACAAAACAGTATGATTGCGGAGTAGTAGATTTCAGAACTTCGTAACTCAATGGAATGAATCTGTGTACTATATCTAAGCTGTTCCTTGTCCGATTAAAATGAAACTCGGTTTTTGCGGTGAAAATGGGATTCTAAAATCCATGGGAATTTTCCATGTTGGATGGACATTTTTGGATACAGTGCTGTAATTGGACAACTGGAACGGAACTAGGTGAATCGGTTAAGCAACAGCCTAGTTTCGTTCCAGTTGGCCATATCCAGTTCATTCACCAAACATCATTTTAAAATCCCATTGTCATCCAACATATCTTGTCCAACATTCAGTTATGTATTTTTAGTTTAATAAACCAGTGCTTATGTTGGTGAGGTAACTTAGTTTCTTGCTCTTTCTAGCAAAAAAACCTAAAACAATTGTCAGGATTTGTCAAGTATTTTTGGTAAACATTTGAATGCTGAATCATTTCGTATCATCTAGTACAATAACATTGGTGTTTATAGTAATTTTGAAACAGTAGTTTAATGATACTAAGAACATGATCACAAAATACACAAGGGTTGGTTTGAGTTTATTGATTTTCATCTAGAAATAAAAGGCGATGGTCATCAATCTTCATTTGAAAATTCGGCAAACAGCATTAAAAATTGTTTATATTGATTTCATGTCTTATTTGCACAAAAGACCTACAAGCTATGTTAGTCATGTTCAAGATTTATCTACAGCTATGCTATTTTTCGTCGTATTTTTCAAATTGGACTATGTAATTTTTAGTTATTTTCACATGGCTGTCAGTATAAGCAAAGATTATATGTATAAAGATAGACCGTCTGGAAACGAAAATTGTAATGCGAACTAATAACGGTGCAAATACGAAAAATAAATGATTATATTCTCTCTCTGCTCTACATTCATATAAAATCGAATGAAGTGAAATACAAAAAAACGTATTTCTTCTACAAGTACAGTAGGGGCGCCCAAATATGAATTTGCGGCGCCCAACATTTAATTTTATTTTTTGTACGGGATGAGGTTAGGTTAGGTTAGGTAAGGGTGGTTGTCCTAAAGGACTAGCATAGACACAAAATTGGTCCGTAGCTGTACCTCATTCGAGTTTCTTCCTCTTCACTCGCTAAACCATCCTGAGCTTACCAAGAAGCGTTTAATGTCCCGGATCCCGATCTTCCTAAGATCCGTGAAGTCGTTCAAAGGGGAAGTTCCCATAAATTTTGTTCTGCTGTACGCAAGACTAGGACAGGTGCAGAGCAGATGGAGCACATATTCCTCCTCCTCCTCATCACCACAGCTGCGGCAGAAATCGTGGGCTGGGACACCTAGTCTATTAGGCGTGCTGTACCCTTGCGGGCCAACTCATCTGCCTTTACATTCCCTGCGATATTGAAATGCCCTGGCACCCACGTCAAGCGGATGTTGAACTGATCAGCCATCTCATTTAAAGATGTCAGACAGTTCTGGGCTACCTTCGATGTCAGGGAGTATGATTGTAGCGTTTTAATAGCAGCCAGGCTGTCCGTAAAAATGCGAATATCCCTCGTAGATATTACATTATACTTCAACCAGTCCATGACTTCCATTATCGCGATCAGTTCAGCTTGAAAAACGCTGCAAAAGTCGGGAAGACGAAAAGAGAGGTTAACCTCTAGTGCCTCACAGAATACCCCGCAACCAACCCCTCTATAACTTTTTGAGCCATCCGTGAGAAGCTTAGCGCCTCATTGTCTATAACCGTTTCGTTCACCCAGTCCTCTCTGGTGGGCAACTCAGTTTGGAATCTCATCTCAACAGATGGCAAAGGAATAGCGTTGTCGGTAGCTTCCGAAATACCCCTGTTGCATAGGATAGATGAGTGCCCTGCATTGTTACAGGTCCATATAGATATGGATTTGAGCCGAATGGCTGTGGAAGATGCAAGCTGCTCGGCCGCAATATCCAAGGGAGTAAGATGAAAGAGAATCTCCAGAGCTTGAGTAGGTGTGCCCCTGAGAGCCCCACTTATACACAAGCAGGCCGTTCTTTGGACTTTCATCAATAGTTTACGGTTGGCCATAATTTTTAAAGCTGGCCACCAGACGACAACCCCATACAGCAGTATATAGGCTTGACCACTGAGACGTAGAGCCAGTGTACTATGCGGGGCTCCATACCCCATTTTCTTCCAATGGCATTTTTGCAGGAGTAGAGCGCTATAGTAGCTTTCTTTACTCTCTCTACAATATTTGGTTTCCAGCTTAGCTTGCTGTCCAAAAGTAGTCCGAGGTATTTTGCTCTATCCATAAAGATCAAGCGAGTACCGTTTAATGTTGGCGGGTCACACTGAGGAAGTTTGTGCTTCCTGGTAAAGAGGACCAGCTCTGTTTTCTGTGGGTTTGCGTTCAGTCCGCAGCCGCGTGCCCACTGAGAGAGGTAGCCAAGCGCGCACTGCATGCGCTCACTCAGCGTACTAGAATATTTACCGAAGAGCGCAATAGCAACGTCATCCGCGTACGCAACCACCTTGAAGCCTTGCCCTTCCAGGTTTAGTAACAGGTCATTTATGACCAAGTTCCAAAGAAGGGGGATAGGACCCCACCTTGAGGTGTCCCTCTGCTCACGTATCTGCCGGCAGACGTCCCACCCAGATAAGCTGTCACGATCCTGCCTCTAAGCATATGATCTATCCAGCCTCTGAGTGACCCGTCTACCCCCAGACACGCAAGGGCCCGAGTGATTGCCCCCGGTCTGACGTTGCTAAAGGCCCCCTCTATATCCAAGAAGGTTACCATTGAATATTCCTTATATTCAGTGATTTCTCAATCGGACCTATAAGGGAGTGGAGAGCTGTTTCCACCGATCGTCCCTTACAGTATGCGTGTTGAGATCCCGACAGCTCGCATCTACATCAGCGTTGCTGTAATTTAGTAGTAAGAAAATATTCAAATTATTTCTAGCGAGAATGCGGGAACGTATCTTACCTTCATTTTTCGCATGTAGTATTTTATATTTAGGAGTTCTGAGGCCCAGCACCCGGTCACTATTGACCCAAGGTTCCTGGACCAGAACCACATCAATGGACTCAGATTCCATTTTTAGGTTGATCTGAAGGATCTTAAGCATTAGATATTGCTTCCCTCTAGTTTAGCCCCCGACCAGACTTCGCCCAGGCTGCCGATCGCCTTTTTGTAGAGGATCACCGACCTTTCATCGGCACAGGCAGTCAGTTTGAGGTGACCCCAGTGCCATCCTCCGTCTCGGCAGGACGGAGCAGGTCCTGGGTTCTCCCTCATGATGTTCAGGAAGATGGCGGCTAAGGCCTTATCCACCTTCTTCCAGTTAGGGGTCGTAATGCTCCCATCTTCTTGAGCCCTGTCAACGACTGCCATGATCAGGTGATCCTTTAACACCTCGTTGAAGGGCCTGGCAACATTTCCTGGAACCCGCTTCTTTGTTGCCTCCGTAGGCGGTTCATCATCAGATCTCTGCCTTTTCGGCTGTGAGATTCCAACGGAACCCTCCTGCTTTGGCTCAGTGATACACTTTGCCCACGCAAGCGTATCCCTGTCTCTATCCGTTCTCTGCTCCAACGGAATGTTGCTGATCTTGGAGATCATGCGCCAGGCTCTCTTCCTGGTCTGGTAACTCGCTGATACTGGAGGGCCAGCATTCGTGCTTTTACCCTTTGGTTTTGAGGGGCCAGCCTCATTTGGTCGTATGCCCCTTTTTGTACTTTGGAGACCAGGCCTAAAGGCCGATGTCTCCACAGCACTGGTTTCCGGTTTTTTAAGAGCCCCGGTCTCTATTGATTTTAGTTTATCACCCATAAAGGTCCCACGAGTAGCGGAGAAAGAAGGTCCACCTGTGCAGAGAACCGCCATACACAGGTAAAGCTACATGATCCGGAGGGCGCCAAATATCCGGATACACCGTTAGAGGCTGGGCTAGTTTTTATACTGGGCCCCCAGCCTGGCCGGTTATCAGCACGGTACGGTTGACACCTTAACCTGGCCCTGTTGTTTAGCGCCGTGTTTTCGCCTAGTACTTCCCATAAACATGGTGTATTAGTTGCCAGGTGGTCACCACGGGGAGGTAACACGCACACTTGTGGAAGCTGCAAGATACGGAGCTGGCAACAAGTACCAACTTAATTCCCCCAAGACAGCTTCACACCTAGACCACCTGTACGGGATGAACTCTTTATAAGATTCAATTCTCTCTGGTATAAGTTAATAAAATGAATTGGAATAGTTTCACTTACTTATTTATTAAGAAGGTGCAAATAAGTCAATAAATTTAAAATAAATACCTAAATGGAAAAGGGCCGGAGTGATGTCTTGTTACTATGGGTGTATACACGTCATTGTGGAGATGCCGGTAGTGCGATTTCAACGTATAATTGCCGCCCATACTTTTTAAAATAAAAATATTAATTTTGTATAAAACAATCAACCTGACGTTTTCTATGCGTGAAATGTCCTTATCTATCTCTGACACACACTTCACAACGCAAAAGGAGCATTACTTTTATAAACATAAAACCTTATCAATATGTAGGTATATTATTCTTCAAAAACCGTTGACATGTTTATTTGATTCATACTTACCGTTCTTTCTTACCTTATAATTAATAAGTAATTAAATAAGTCTTACCTTATAATTAAACTGTAAACCAAATTTTGTCTGCAATTCGCGTTTGTATACATATGTTTGCCACGATACCAGATCACGCTGTGTATGATTGTTTAAATTTATTAAATTATATGTGTAATATGTGAAAATTCAATATAACATATAAAAAATACATTTTTAGACTAGTGATTTTTTGTACATTTTGTACCCATCGCTAAACATTTAAATGTGTAATATTGCTGTGATTCCCCAAAAAATGTTGGTTGGTCGCAACCCTTTTTTAAATACTTACAGATAAACTGAATATGATCTATGTTCTTGGAAATCCTTTCGAATATTTCCTTCTCACATAGGGAATTCGCAAATTAGTTTATAGATAGATTTTGGATTTCTTGGGGATTGGATAATTCAGCGCTATAAATCAAGTCTATATCATTACTTTATCGTTAAGTTAAACCATAGACAATCATGGTACATTTCTCATTTGTACAACAAAAAACGAACAAAACAAACTTTTCATATTTCCTATGTCATCGCTGTGTTGGTTCATTCTATTTTTTATACACAATGAAATGTTACCAAAACAACGATGACGTTAAAGATATTTATTTTTTTTCGTTCACACTCCAAGTACAAATGAAAAATCTATAGTAATATATGTTGTCTATGATTAAACTATTAGAAATGATTCAATTGTGACCATTCCTCTTTTTGTCATTTAATAACAATATACCTGGTATCTTCTAGCTCCAAGTATCTAATTTATGTAATAATAATATACGACGTTTAGATCGTAAGGTACCGGGTTCCAATCATAACAGAGGCAAAAGGGATTTTTCATCTCCCGATTACGATCTGTGATTAATCGTTTGATTCGTCAAGCTCCTTGATAATCGGTCAAGGATTGCCCTAGTTCCGTTCCGATTGGCTATATTCCAAAATTTCATCCAAAAATCATTTTACAATCCCATTTCCATTCAACTTGTCAAGTTTCATGATAATCTGTCAAGGATTGCCTTAGCTCAGTTCCAGATATTCGAAAAAAAATTATTAAACAGTCGGTAACTAAGTATTGCCAATCGGCTCCTATACTCCCGACTTGAAGGCGAATCCCCGTTGCTAAATTAATGAAAGCCTTATACATATAAAGTCGATTCGCACTTTTTTTTAAATTGCGCTGTATTGTAAATCCTAACTTTATAATATACCTTTCCCGAAAATCTATAATTTACAATTTGATGTAACTATATTAATTTTGATGACAAATTTGTGTTGTTATTATGTATAATTTTGTTCCTGAAAGAACGTTTTTAGAATATCCATATGGATATAACTAAATATTTTATTTGTTGACATTTGTCTGATTCTGGTTGTGATCTCTAAATAGTTATTTATGATAAAAGTGTTAAAACTAAAAGCGATGATTTACTCTGTGAGAAGGGAAGTTAAGGACACGATGCACAGCGGGTGCCACAACCCTTCGAACAAAATAAATAGACTTTTAACACCTTTTTCACTTTTAGTTTTTTTTCTACAAATATTATAGTTAAAAGGTAAATTTAAGGTGTAAAAAGGTAATTTAGTAGAAATTCATAGAAATTCGCGAATAACTTATCTGAATTAATTTTTATTTAGCAGGCATTGCTTTAGGGTTTTGGGTATTCAAAAAACCATAGAAATTTTTGTTTATACTCTGTTAATACCGGTCAGCATTAGTGCCATAAATTACTTTTAACACTTTCTGGTATCATAAAACAACATTTTTAGCTGATGTAAACAAACTCAGAAAAGCCTACTTTTAATGAATTTGTGTCATTTGAAAACAGGTAATAACTATAATGATTTATCGAATTTTTAAATTTTTTAACAGAAAGATTTAAATTTAAAGGAATAAATATGAAGTTGACTTGATTGTAAGTAATCCTTTAAAAATGGAAAATTCTGCGTTTTATTCATACCACCTTATATCTATACCTATGTAATTTATGCATTCTAATACTGCTCTAAAAATATGAAATATTTTTTACTATGCCATGTAAAGTCAATATGATGTAATACGATTTAATTATATTATTAGCAATTGTTTGGGTCAAATTATCATATTACTACTAATAAACAAGTATATATTTGATGCATTGACCCAAATAATCTTCTTTAATTTTATATAACTTTAAAGCTTCAATACCTATTTTCTATTTTATTTAGATGGCCAAATTCATTCATTTATTGGATGTGGAGATGAAGCTAATTTAGCCGGATGTTTACAAAAGATTATTGATTTAGAGGAAGCTGATAAGGAGACAATTCACCTTCTTGTATTTTTATTAATGCAATTTTTATCGAGAGTAGACCAAGCTTATCCAACTGATGAAAAACCTCTTATTAGAATTCAAACAATCGTCCTGCGTCACTTGTATTTGCTGCTTGGGTATAGTCAAACGGAGAAAATGTTCCACATAACACCAAATAGACTACGATCATCAGCAGTGTTTAACGTATTTATTGTTAATTTACCACAAGTTTTAGATCAAAATCATCTGATTGGATGGACTATTTTACCAACTGCATTACAGGTGCTTTTATATGCACCAAATCCATCAAATGTTAGTACAGAGTTTGTTCAAGCATTTAATGTTTCATATTCTATTTGGTATTTAGAGCCAATTGTACGTAGAAGTTGGTTAATGGCGGTATTGGTTATACTTTACAAGGTTGAATATTTAGTATTTTGAAAATTATTTTAAAATAAAGTTTAATGTTATTTTAGTATCAGTACACGCAAATTTCATTTACTGGACATATAAATAATGTAATAAGAATTGTACTAAACTGTTTGGAGGCTCAATTTCATCAATGTCGACGAATTCCAGAAACCATTCTAGTAGACATAAATTTGGGCAACCGACCTTCCATGAGCACTCAAAACGCAGCTATTGATGAAGATAAACAAGTTGAAAGTCCACCGCCAAGTCCAATATGTGGTATTGAAGGTGCTAGTCATTTTATTTGTCTGCAGACTAAAATTAAACCAAAAACGACTCCAAATTTTAGAAAATATCAAGATTCTAGTTTAGAAGCAGATGACACAGAATCTGAATTAGTGGCAATTCCCGAAAGTGATCTATCTGATAGCACAGTTCAAGAGAGCAGTGCAAGGGTAAAGTTCATTTGTTATTATTATTACACTATTTTTAATTTATTTTTATCAATAAGGGCTCATTTGATGATCCACTTCATTTTGATGAAATTTGTGCACCATTACGATCTGATTTAATCAAAGCTCGTGTGCCGACAGCACATGCAGCAATGTCATCATTAACTAATGCCAATAAACTAAATAAACTTGACTCGACCAAGAAAATCAATAAATTACCGATTAAACCGCCAATAGAAAAAAATGTAGAACAAATTATAGTCACTCCGGAACAAAAAACACATAATATAACGGTATCTTCCCAATCAAAATGTTCTCTTCAAGAAGGTGTCCGAATGATGGTTACTCCATCAATGCTTGTCACCGGACAACCGGAAGTCTCCGAAAAAGCTGTGTTAAATCCACCTGTTATTGTCCAAAAAGCAATTGTCGTAACCCAAAATTCATCCTCTGTACGATCAGGTGAAGTAAACGAAATATCAGCCAGTAAAATGGTTACAAATATTGCAACAAGTCATTTAAAATCGCTCATTTACTCTCCGGAACCTATATGCAAGACTAATGATACCACTTTAGACTATATTAAAACAAATCAAAATACGAATGGCTTTATACCGATCACAGTTGAATCGACGACACTTCATAGTGTCGCTTTGTCGGACACCATTCATTCTTCAGTGGGTAACAAAATAATTGGAAGACACAAAAAAATTATTGAGCCCAGTATAACACCCGCTTCGACGCCAGTTCAACAATCAGGATCTTCTTCGAACGATGATACCAATAAAACAAAAATGAATAACTCTCGAAACATTATACGGAAAAAAGAGAAAGTAACAATGATTAATTATGATGGATCGCCTGATTCACCCATGTCCAAAATGAATATAATGTCCCCACCGGAACAAGAGATAACAGATAGACTATTATCACCCAAAGATATTGCTCAACTAGAGTTACCAACACCAGAAAGATTATTACCGATTGGGCAACATAATAAAGAGACTATATCAATTCTAGTCGACAAAGTTAGAGAAGTTTTGGCTATACCCGACATTAGCCATTTGAAACATGATAGCTCAGATAAATCGGAATCGACCAAAGAAGAAATAACTACTAGTAGTCGGGGCAATTCACCCAGAAAATTAAAAAAACAAATTGCATTGGAATCACCACCTAATAACTTTGGATCTGATGATTTACCAATTGCTCCTATGAAATGTGTAACAAGCAATGTAAAATTGGAAAAAGTAAATATGGCTGAGGCAACCTTACATCAAAGGACTAGATTAAGAAAAGTAGGATTATTTGCAATAGATTCTCAAACAACAGCTGATCATAAAATTAAATATGCCGGTTCTTGGGCACCATCAGTCTTAAAAAATTCACTAGATGATGATAGTCAAACATCTTATGACTATCCACCGGTAAGTGAATTAACTATTAATATGTACATATATATGCAAACTTTTAAATAAATATTTTTATATGTAGAGCTTCTCTAGGGTTGGAGATGTTTCCATTTGCGATCGTTGCTCTGAATGTGGTGTTATGCAGGAAGAATACAGCGATGAAGAAGTTGGGTTATTGATTATAAGCCTTGGTACTTTTATACACCGTGAACCAGCCCTGGCTGCGCCATTCTTGCCAGAGATTTTGAATATTGTCTCAAAGTAATTACATATTAATACCTATCGATCATCATAAATATAAAAAAAAACTTTATTTTCAGGATAGCTTTACACTCAACATTCCAGTGGCAATGTGAAAGCTCAACTCACCTGCCAGGAGGTTCACAATCTGTAGCTCATCAATTTATAAGATGTGTTCTCCACCAGCTAGCGCCAAATGGTGTATTTTATCAAATTTTTATGACACAAACAACCGAAAAAAATCGAAAAAAATTCTTTAGAAGTATTGCTCAAGCATTAGTAGACTTTGGCGACCTAAATCCAACACATCCCATTCAGTTACTCGTTGAAACTCTAAATTCTAAGAAAACTTTACCACTTGAATCTTTGCCAATAATTTTGAAAAATCTAGCTGAATATTTCCGTATCGTGCCAATGGATGGAATTGGAACTAGCGTTTGGTCAGTGGCCATGCAAGGCATTGAAACATTTTTCCGGCGGCTGATTTTAGTACTGCCAGCTTTAAATAATGCAGAATATCTTCTGGATATCATGGTTGCAGTGCTAAAAATTCCAGCTATTTCAAAGGGCATTCTGGATCCATTTTCAAAAGTTTTAAGTTTTACAATTCAAAATCTACCAATAAAACATAAAACTTTGCATGACCTATGCTTTTTCAATAATAGAGCATTCGCTAAAGAGCGAGATCGTATGCAGCTATGTCGACAAATTGTATTCGAATTAATTCAAGCGTTGAAATTTAAAACAACTATTCCAGATGGTAATATCTTAATTCTAGTTGGGTTTGTTTTACAAGATGCTGGCGGCCAACTGCCACAAGGATTAATCGAAAATGTTACCGAACAAGTTTATACGAATAATGCGGCAGAATGCATGAAACAATATCTTAATGATATTCTAGATTTCTTAGCTGATTTCCATACACTCAGCAAAATTAAAGTAAGATAGTCTAGAAATTATTTAATTATTTTTCAAACCATAATTTTTTTCTAGAACTTTAAAAATTCGCAGATAATGACAGGCCTAGGTGAAGACACATTAGGCGGCGTTCTTAAAGGTTCGGTTGCCCAATTTCTATCGTTGGAAATGGCGCGTGGAAATTCGCGAGACAATAAAGCCGTTTCACGTTACTTGCCATGGCTCTTTAATGCGCCTTCGTCTTTGCAGCAAGGTCCAAAAGAATTTACAGACTGTGTCGGTCATATGAGACTTTTGTCATGGCTTTTAATGGGATCCCTAACTCATACTGCTCTTATGAAAAATCGCGGTGGTAAAATAGGGTTACATGGAGCGGCCGTTCATTATCATTTACAACATCCTGGTCAATCAATTACACAACCAGTTCCACAAGAAGCAAGTTGTCATATTGCTGATCATATTCAAGTTATATTTGCAGGCTTTGCCGAACAGTCTAAGACATCTGTTGTTCACATGTCTTCTCTGTTTCATGCTTTTACATTATGTCAATTGTGGACTGTGTATTTGGAGCAGCAGGCTAATTTATCACCACCATCATCCGAGACACATAACATTACAATGGGAATATTGCTTGAATTTTGGGCAAAAGTAACTCCGTGCATTCTACAATTAGTGTCACACTCAAAAGTACGTGTTTAATTTTATAAGCTCTTAAATATATTTAACAAATTTCATGTTTCAGCTTTCTGAAATGGTTAATTTGCATTTTCTGTCACTTTTGGAAGCTCTACATGAAACACGATCAACGATACTTTCTAAATTACTCCCACTATGGTGTCCTGTGCTTTCTTCGAACTCACAACTTTCGGGCACGTTACATGTGAGACTACAAAACTGCCGTGATTTAGCCCCAACGCATTCTGAAGACGATGCTGCGGCATCGGATAAACTACTCAAATGGCTTCAAAGATTGCAGTTTAAAATGGGACAAATTGAACTTCAATCATCTACCGCCACCCAATTTTATTCAATTTAATTGAAATACAGAACTTAACAATAATGGAATTCAAAAAGTATTATAGTTATTACTTGTACGTATAATTCATTACATAAAATCTTTCTTTGATTAAGATAAAAATTAAATTTCATTTGCATAATGTTCGCTATCTTAAAAATAAAAATCTCCTTTAAATTGGTGGATTTTCTTAAATTGGTTAAAATATTCAAGACGTTGTCTTTTTAGTAAAGAATTGTTTATATTTGGTGTTACATATTTATATACAAATTGAAATACATAATGTTACGTATGTATGTATATGTAGTAAATGAACATTGTAATTGTTTTCTTTGATTATTGTGATTGGTTGAACTACAAACATGTTATTTCAGCATCAAATTTGAAAAATGAAACATATATTTTATTAAAGTATTTCTAACAAAAATATTAGGTCGATGAAAATAGTTAATTTCATTGCCAGATAAAATAAAAAAATCCATTTCCAAACAAATAATAACACTCAAATAAATAATTGAAATGAGTGGTGTTTAAGGAACTACTTTACCTAATTTACAAACAATTTCAGTTTTGGTATCGATATTTAAATGCCGTGTATCGATATAAAAATGTGTCTATAATAAACACAAATATATTATTGTTATCCTTAAATTATTATACATATAAGCATATAAATTATTTTTTATTATTTTGTTCGCTATGTTTTGCATGTATTTATGTTCTTCTATTACGATAGTAGTAATACTGAAACAAAAACACACTTTTTCAGGCTGTTATGTTTTCTCTAGATAGAATTACATAATTATTAAAAATAAGGAGTATTCATAAACTCGACATTGTAACAATAAAATTTCCCCTTATTATTACAAATGTCATTACCAACTCTACTACAGCTGCCTTTCTATACGTCAAAATGACAGTCGTAACAATATTGTAACAATATTGTTACAATGTCGAGTTTATGAACACACTCCAGGTGTCCGTATTATCGTATAATATAATATTTGGATATCTGGATACCGCCAAACCAATACCGGACCACCGCATCAAGTACCCGGACATAAAGAAGGCTGTTTTGGATTTCCAAACAGTCAATAACCGATTGTGTAAGCTTCGCTTGCGCATGAAGTTAACCAACCTGTCGATAATTTGTATTCATGCGCCCACAGAAGTTACCCAGATCTAAGATAAAGACTCTTTTACTATGACTTGGACGATCTGATGAGATCTATACCCGAACACGATATTAGCTTGTGAATTGGGGACTTTAATGCTAGAGCTGGTTGAAATTAGTCCGACTTTTGTGAGAACATAGGCCGTACTCCCAGCACAAAACTGAGACCGATAATGGTGAGCGAATGATATATGTACTTTGCAATTGCTCACGATCTTAGAGTACCGCAAGCACGGCCACTACACGTTTGGGCTCTCTTATCACTTACGATAACTACTGTGCGTGAGGATATTAAAGTGAGGCTGGCACCTGAGAGTCGTGCTCTAAAGCCAATGATAAAATCTAAACACCTATCAAGTGGCGTGAAGCTGAAGCTTTACAAAATGTTAATCAGACCCGTTGTCATGTTTGAATATGAAACTTGGGCGCTGAATGCTCAGGATCGAAACCGTTGGAGCCGTATAGTCTCAGTAAGCGGCTAGAAATTGCCTTTAAAAACTGATTTATTTATTAAAATAGGTTGAGTAGTTGAGTGTATCCCAATCGGCAACTCTTTTCATACGATTTTCCTATTTTGAATCATACGCTGTTTTTAATTTTTTGTATTCTTTTGTTTTTGGTACGCAATATTTGTATTACAATGCACGTTTGTCATTTTATATTATAGATAGAATATTGGTTGACAGAGTACTACTCAAGCATGTGGAGTTATCCCAGAAAAAATTTTTTTTGTTCTTATACTTGCGATACGAAACTCACCAGTTGCGAAGCGATAAATATCGCAATTTAAAGAGAAATTTGTGAGAAGTTAAAATTAAGATTTTCGAAAATCGGGAAATTCAATAATTTTTGAGTTTACTTTTTTCATGAATCCTCTTGCTCATGATCAAAAAAATAATTTCAAGAACTTGTCGAAAGAATCAAGAAAACTGAAAAATGAATATTGTCATATATTTGTATGATTTTGGTAACGCTCAACCGCTTGTGCTGTTCATTGATAATTATTAAAACCAGGACACTTCTAAGGATTATTATAAAATAAAATAACCTTTTAAATTACCACCAAGAATCTTAATGAGAACCGAGACAATAACATATAATAATCAGATAATCAAATTTGCAGCTGTTCTCGGGCGGTGGATGGGCACGAGTACAAACGGTTCAGACAAAGATTTTCAATAGCTTAGTGTTTCTTTGCAAAATTCACTGGATAGTGAATAAAACATTTAATTTAATTCTAAGAATGTGTCCGACACCTGTGATAAAAAATCGTGAATTAATTTTTTGACATTTATGTGATAACTATTCCCCTACATTCACGATTTTTTATAATGCTGTCCGAAATGTGTAATAAATTTCCGCACCTCATACGTTTTTTCCCCACGTCATATAAGTCAATTTTAGATTTCATAACCTCAAATCTTTGTGCCAACTAATAAAATACACAGAAAATTTAAAAAAATTAATATTAAAATAATGGATCCGATAATCCTTTTAATGTTACGTTATTATTATTATATGTATTAATAATTTTAGAATATATTATTATGTATGTATAAATCACACGATGCACATGCTTACCCAAATTATTCGATAGCTGTCAAAAATTATCATAGTAATAGACTCGAATAATTTGGGTGTGTTCGTTATTTTCAAGTAAATGCCAAAAAATTAATTCCTGATTTTTTATCACAGGTTCCGAACACAGTCTAATACCGGGTTTCCATCGGATAATATAATTGTTTAATAGTATTATACTACGACGATGGAAACGCGAAGTTGGTAGTATAATACTTTATTATAATCAATTATAATATTTCAGTATACTATCCATCAAAAATAAAGTAGGTATCAAATTATATTTTTAACAATATATTTCATGACAGTGTACTTTTTTATTACAATTTCGATTCGTTCGATGATTTTTTTGTGGTATTTTGATATAACTATACGTTTTTGATTTAAATACATAGTTATTGTGATTTGATTATTGTAATGAAATTTGTATAAAACATTAAAAGACAAATTTCAATATTCAAACACAATTATACAGCTTACTTCACACTATATGATGGAAACCCGACTATGAATGATAGTATAATAGTATAATACTATTATGCTATTGACGATGGAAACCCGGTATAAATAACACTAATTTATTTTTATCCGAATTATTCCAGTTATTTTACTTATTTCACAATAATCAATTTATTACATTTTAAACCCACTTTCACTTTTTATTTACTACAATTTATTTACTACAAACAATACTCGAAAACAACCATGTAAATGAATCCTAACTATCATAGCTGAAACACAACTAACATAAGTCCGATTTAGATGTAGAAAAATGATTGCGTTGAAAAAGAAAAAGAAACTATGTAATAACGGCCGCCATGAATTTTAATTACATATGTATTTATTAATTTTTAATAATTATATACATTAATATTAATACATATTATAATGATGGTAAAATATTTCAAATATTTGGGCTCTCTTATCACTCACGATAACAGTGTGGGTGAGGATATTAAAGTGCGGCTGGCAGCTGGCAGTCGTTCTTTATATCCTCTAAGGCCACTGCTAAAATCTAAACACTTATCAAGTGCCGTGAAGCTGAAGCTTTACAAAGCGTTGATCAGGCCCGTTGTTATGTTTGGATGTGAAAGTTGGGCGCTGACGGATGAGTACGAGAGATGGCTCCTTACATTTGAGAGAAGAATCATGCGTGTGATTTACGGCCCTAAACGCGAAATAGATGGTATATACCGAGCTCTGTACAATTTCGAGATCAGAGATCTGATGAAGATCCCCGATATTGTACATGAAGTTAGATCTCAGCGAGTACGCTGGCTCGGTCACGTTCTGCGTGCTGATCCGGAACGAATTGTGCAGCGATCTCTGAAAGGAGAGCCACCATATGGTAGGCGCAGAGGTCGTTGCAGGCGACGATGGCTCCACGATGTAGAGAACGACTTGGCCTCTTCAGATTGTCTAAGACAGTATGAAGACCAAGCTCAGGATCGAAACCGTTGGAGCCAGATTGTTGATTCAGTAAGGGGCCAGTAATGGCCTTTAACACTGTTATTATTATTATTATAATGATGGTAAAATAAATTATTTCCTTACATATGCAGCGATCTCTAAAAGGAGAGCCACCATATGGTAGGCGCAGAGGTCGTTGGTTCCACGATGTAGAGAACGACTTGGTCTCTTCTGATTGTCTTAGGTAGTATGAAGACCATGCTCAGAATCGAAACCGTTGGAGTCAAATAGTTGACTCAGTAAGGGGCCAGTAATGGCCTTTTGAAAACTGATTATTATTAGAGTAAATATGTTTATATAGATACATAATTATGATTTATGCATCAAAATATAATATGCATCGTCATATTAGGCTATTTCGCTAATTTTAAATTACGAAGCAGAACATGTGCACATCACTTAAGGTGCTCTCATATGAATAATCTTAATGTTTTATCGGTTCGAAAAGCGTCATGATGCAGACAACATGACGGAGTTAAATTATTGAAATATGTATGTATTTCTATCGAGAAGGATCGATAAAATCTTTAGATTATTTGTATTAGAAGAGTTTTAGTTTTTATACGTAATACTAAATACTTATTATTTATATGCAATACTGCATTATTTTTATATCCACCATAGAAGTATTTCATTTTTCGAATATTATTGCTATCTCTAGGATAATATTAGAACTGTTAACATAAATTTTGTGACTTATCTATGCGTGTACGAGTATATATCTAGAAGGAAATGCATAAAGAGTAGTGGGGTGAAGGCCGGTACACGAGAATGAAGTTCGGTATACTAGGATGGTTTAAATCCTAGGAATTAAAATCCGATCCTTTTCATAATCAACAAAAATGACAAAATAACGCCCCATTTTCTCTACGTGAGTGGAAATAATTTAAATTTATAGTACGGATTTAAATCCATACTCATGTACCCAACTTAAGGTTTGGAGTATATATATATATGTATATGTAAAATAAAATATTTAAAAAAATTGTGAAAAATTGTATCTACTATTTTTGTGACCAGTACTTCATGTTGAAACTGTGTATTCCCTATCTTTATATTTACAATCTTCTTAACCGATATATCTGCACTCCCTCCTGCGGCCGTTAATAATTTCAACAAATCTGCTGGTTGTACTCTTCTCGTGACTCGATCCGCATCGACAGACGTATGCACCCCCCTTTTATCCAGGGTTCTAACACAGTTCTTCCCGTCAATACTTCCTTTGATGGGCCAATCAGTTGTGGGAGTCAGCTTCTGCCCCTTTAGACTGACTCTTTGTAGTTTAACGACCCCTTTCGTTCTTAGCCATCATCGTTCACCGAGGCTCGCTCTCAACTTCGCCCTACTTTCATATAAGATCCTGATCTCGTCCGTCTCCATTTTATTTCCCGACAGTCTTTGGTGATGTGACTCATCTTGTCACATGCCCATCATTTTATTTTACAACCTTCCCTGAATTGTGATGACGACTGCTCAATGACCGTACTGACATCCTTTTCCACTCGTCGCACTTTAAGTGCCGTTTTTATGATGGCGTAGTCTCGTTTATTAAGACTATTCATGTACAGTCTAGACACATATTTAGTACAACTTGAGATGTCGCTATAATCGTATTATTATTGGTGCAATTGTGGTGATGTCTCTATTTGAGTAGAGAAACTACCGTATAGTATGTGTTTAGACTTTTCAGGAAAGTTGAGACAATTCTTGAATTTAATGGAATATTCTAATAGGTTAAATATTTGGTATGAATAACAGATGAAATTGTAGGAGTTAGAAAGTGAGAGAGTTAGATGTGTTTTATCCATGATAGAGCTAGTAGTAGTAGTAAAAGTGAAAGTTACGAGTGATTAATGTATAATAAAGTGTTATTAAAATATATATTGTGATTACTGTGAATTAAAGTAAATAAATTAAATAAGCAAATTAGAGGTTTGTAATAATTTCGGGTATAAATAAATTAGTGTTGTTTAGAATTTCAATTGGGTGTTTTATTCCCAATTCAGTGGTAGAACCTTAGTTAACTAGGCTAAAATCATAGGCAAAACGGTATTGGGATGTTCTACCATCACATATTCGATAGACGTTTGTGTCTATTTTTTCGTGAACAAAATTGAGCTCCATTGCGATTTTTCAATTACGCTTGTTGTATTGCGATCTCAACCTGTTAGAATAAATTTGCAAACTATCTCTTTTTCCTCTTTTCGTTTTCCATCGAAAATAAAAATACTGATGATATTTTATCGAATGAATTTATAGAAATGGAATCGAGTTGGTATGATCACAATAGAAATTGGGGAATTGATTACGAAATAGAATATGATTTTATTCGTGAAAAAAGAGATAAATCTTTCGACTATCGAAAATGTGATGGTAGAACATCCCAGCACTATATATATTTCTGAAATTTCTATTTGTACTGCATATGAGCGAGAAAATTTATTCTCAATATCATCGTTGTGCTGTTTATATCTCATAGTGTATACAGTGTATACAATAGAATGCACCAACACAACATAGGAAAAATCAGAAGTATGTTGCCCCCTGTAATTGTACAAATAATAAATCTAGTATGATTGTCGTTTTTTTTAGCATAGCAAGACGTAACATTATTGTTATGATTGCGGTGACATTTCTACTTGGATAGAGAATCTACCGTATATGATAATTATACTAATTATGTGTCTATACCAGGGTTTGAAAATAACTCTCAAAATATCTTTTTGTCTCTCTTTCGTGATTAATATTTTCTAAAACAAAATAACTGTTATGCGATAAAACTCAAAATAAAATATCAGTCTATGTGTAAGGACTAAAATAACATCAAAAAATATATCAGTCGTTTGCAAATGATTAAAAGAGACTCGAAAAACAATATCAGTCTTTTGCAAAAGATTTTTATGAAGCACGTGGCGAATAAAAATCTTTTCAACAAAATTTAGTATAGAAAAATATTATATTGAAATGTAGAGAAGCATCAGGTAGATAGATATGTATATTTTAAACGGGTTTGTTTTTTTCATTGAAAATAGAAAAATTAAAGGGAAAAATTTTATTTTGGTAGAGTTGTGGTTGTATACATATACATATGTATGTATGTATGTTGTATATGCATTTCATAGTTAATAAGAAAATAATATGAATTGTATGGGTATGAATTGTGATTCATAAATTGATTTTTTTGAAATACAATTATCGATTTGAATTTTTGTTTGTCACAATATCACTGTGGTGTTGATCAGGTATTACGTTGATCGATTTGATGAGTGTTATGAAGCTACGTATGTATAAAATAGAATATATGATTTGCATATAATAGAGTGGATATATTATACACAAATTATACTTGTAAAAATGAGAATTTTCAAACTATAGGTCAGAACTTAGAAATAGTCAAAATATAGGTCGGAATCGGAAATAAAAAATTATAAAATATCGTATCATTATTTTATGCAAATATGTATGAATATTCTTGATTGCGTTCCTCTTCTTATATGGAGAGCATATAGGCTTAAATTAGATTGTTTATATGGAAATGGGTAGGCATATTGAAAACACCAATACCGAAGAGTTTTACATATTTTGATAAATATAAAATTTAGCCTAATATAAGGCTAGATTTTATATTTGAATTTATTATTTATATTTGTTTAATCCGAGTAGTAATTGTATTTGTTCATTACGGAATTCTCGATATTTAAGGCTATTTGAAAACTATGAAACCTAAAGTATCGCTGAACGTAATCTGCCTTAAATAATTTTGTGTACTGCTTCATAATCAACATCTAACTTAATTGCAGTATAGCATTTTACTTCATACCGAAATTATTAATTTCGAAAATAATAACCGATTTTTGGTATGACTTGCGGGAAGATAAGGTGTATTAATTGCATTACACAATTTCATTACAGCAGTTTAATATTTATTATGGAACGTGTTGTGTTCAGTGGGATCAGTGATCGATTAATACTACCGACGTGTTAAACACATAACATTTCAAACGCATATGATTTTCAGAAATCGTTTTCGTTTGATTTTCTGGTTATTTTTGTATAAAAATGTCTGTTAACAAATTTCGGTGAAATTTTTTTCTAAAGTTTTGGAAAATTGTATTTTTGCATCAATAAAATAATAAAATGTCTAAGAGTATTTATATTTTTAGTTAAATTACAGATAAGAATGGATTTTGCCATATAACAATAGACGGTATTAATCTTTTATTTCAAATCTTTATGGCCTTCACCTGTTATAGAAGTACATTTATGATTTATTTGGTAAATCAAAAATTTGAATTTTTGTAAAGGCGTAATTCTTTTTTTAAATTTTTGGGATGTTCTTTTAAAATTTAAGGCGATTTTTTTTTTTTTTTGGATACTATTCACGGCTGACTCCGATACAATCGCATCTACAACACGATAATAAAATCTTTCTGAAAAAAGTTGATCTCACATGAGACGATATCAAAAACTTAGCCTCAAATATGTAGGCTCATAATCTTAAAAGATTTGAATGATTTACAGTAATTATTTTATTGTTATAAAATAGAAATAGAACGAATTAAAAATAATTTTAGAAAATCGTTTTTAATAAACAAATTTCAAAAGTCATTTTTTTGTTTATTTGACGGTAATCAATTGTATTTTCGTATTTTTCAACTCTGAAAAAAATCAATCCGATACTTCATACAAAATGTTTCAATAGAAATAGAAATTTCAACGAGATACAAAATCCTAAAATAAATTAGTGCCTTGAAGATGCACCAGCCAAATCAGTCCGCCACAATGAAACCTAGCCCATAATTTATTACAATTTTATTACAATTTATTACACCAGGTCCCGATTTTATTATACTTGCCGTTCGCGAGAAAATCGTGGGCGGTGTAACATCAAATTGAACCTACACAGCCACTTTGTAACTTTTGATAAATTAATTACAGTTCACTGGTAAGTCACCGAAAAAAAAAATTTAATTATTTTGTGTAAAAATCATCTAATAAATACTCTTAGACATTTTATTATTTATTGATGCAAAAATACAATTTTCCAAAACTTTAGAAAAAAATTTCACCGAAATTTGTTAACAGACATTTTTATACAAAAATAACCAGAAAATCAAACGAAAACGATTTCTGAAAATCATATGCGTTTGAAATGTTATGTGTTTAACACGTCGGTAGTATTAATCGATCACTGATCCCACTGAACACAACACGTTCCATAATAAATATTAAACTGCTGTAATGAAATTGTGTAATGCAATTAATACACCTTATTTTCCCGCAAGTCATACCAAAAATCGGTTACTATTTTCGAAATTAATAATTTCGGTATGAAGTAAAATGCTATACTGCAATTAAGTTAGATGTTGATTATGAAGCAGTACACAAAATTATTTAAGGCAGATTACGTTCAGCGATACTTTAGGTTTCATAGTTTTCAAATAGCCTTAAATATCGAGAATTCCGTAATGAACAAATACAATTACTACTCGGATTTTACAAATATAAATAATAAATTCAAATATAAAATCTAGCCTTATATTAGGCTAAATTTTATATTTATCAAAATATGTAAAACTCTTCGGTATTGGTGTTTTCAATATGCCTACCCATTTCCATATAAACAATCTAATTTAAGCCTATATGCTCTCCATATAAGAAGAGGAACGCAATCAAGAATATTCATACATATTTGCATAAAATAATGATACGATATTTTATAATTTTTTATTTCCGATTCCGACCTATATTTTGACTATTTCTAAGTTCTGACCTATAGTTTGAAAATTCTCATTTTTACAAATATAATTTGTATATAATATATCCACTCTATTATATGCAAATCATATATTCTATTTTATACATACGTAGCTTCATAACACTCATCAAATCGATCAACGTAATACCTGATCAACACCACAGTGATATTGTGACAAACAAAAATTCAAATCGATAATTGTATTTCAAAAAAATCAATTTATGAATCACAATTCATACCCATACAATTCATATTATTTTCTTATAAACTATGAAATGCATATACAACACACATACATACATATGTATATGTATACAACCACAAATCTACCAAAATTAAATTTTTCCCTTTAATTTTTCTATTTTCAATGAAAAAAACAAACCCGTTTAAAATATACATATCTATCTACCTGATGCTTCTCTACATTTCAATATAATATTTTTCTATACTAAATTTTGTTGAAAAGATTTTTATTCGCCACGTGCTTCATAAAAATCTTTTGCAAAAGACTGATATTGTTTTTCGAGTCTCTTTTAATCATTTGCAAACGACTGATATATTTTTTGATGTTATTTTAGTCCTTACACATAGACTGATATTTTGTTTTGAGTTTATATCACTCTTTGGTGATCGATTTTTATTTTTTTTTCGTATCTCTCTTTTGGTGATGATTTTTTTTCTATCAAATAATAGTTACTATCGCATAACAGTTATTTTGTTTTAGAAAATATTACGCTTTATTGATGGATACGTATAGTAGAAAGGGAATTAGTTGAAGACGAATACTTTTATATTTAAAAAAAAAAAATCAGTCAGCTGACATTGAGTTGATAAAGATATTTTTTTTTTTTTTTTTCAATTTTATTCAAATATTTTAAATAAACAATTATTACAATCTAGTCACCTGGACTAATGAGCAATTTTATTCTAACTTAATTTACTATGTTGTATTAATCTATGGCTTCTTCCCACTGGTGTTCCATAGTGTCTGATAAATTGAATTAAACCACATCGTTATTGTAGATTTTACATCAGCATTACGCTGTTTACACTAGCAATTACACCAGCTCAAAAGGTTTAGTTCGTTTAAGCCTGCGTACAATATCTGTGTTGTTTAACAGCTTAGTTGCCTCAGTGTTAACATGTTGTTCGAGCCTTTGCCTATGTCTCACTGCATTTTTTTGGATTTCCTTTGAAACAGTGTCCACTTTAAGGTCCCTATGGAGGTCTCTGTTTCTAACATACCATGGCGCATCAACGATGTTCCTTAATACTTTGTTTTGAAATCTTTGGATGATTTCCACGTTGCTCTGTTTGGTACAACCCCAAAGTTGGATACCATAAGTCCAAACCGGTTTTAATATTTGTTTATATAATAGAAGTTTGTTGTATAGAGCGGAGCTCCTTCCTATCAGCCAATACATCTTTCTATATTTAAGCCCCAGTTCTTCACTTTTCTTTTTGACGTGTGCTTTCCATCGTAGTTTTGCATCTAGTGTCATGCCAAGATACTTAGCCGTGTTGGCATACGGTATTATTTCTTGATTAATTGTAACCGGAATATGTTCGAGTCGTTTGTTTGTAAAATTGATGTGAACTGATTTAGTTTCGTTAAGTTTAATTCGCCATCTTTTGGTCCAGTTATGTACTTGAGTAATAGCTAACTGTAAACTATGAGTTGATTCTTCGTTGCTATCTACAACAGCTAAGATTGCCGTGTCATCAGCAAATGTTGCCACAGTGTTGTTTTCTAATACAGGGAGATCATTAGTGTACAATAGGTATAGGACAGGACCTAATACACTGCCCTGCGGTACTCCTGCCTTGATTTCTTTCAATCCAGAATAGGAATCGTCTAATTTTACTCTAAAGAATCTATCTTTCAAGTATGATTCTAATATTGTAGTGAATTGCATTGGTAGTACAGTTCTTAACTTATAGTTAAGTCCTTCGTGCCAAACTTTATCAAAGGCCTGTGCAACGTCTAAGAATATCGTTGAGCAGACTTTTTTCTCCTCTAATGCTCTTTCAATAATATTAGTTATTCTGTGTACTTGATCTAATGTTGAGTGTTGGTTGCGAAAACCGAACAGGTTTCTCTCAATTATCGGATTTAGTCTTTTTACTAATAACTTCTCAAAGAGTTTAGACATAACTGGTAATAGTGATATTGGCCTGTATGATCCAGTTTTGTGTGGTGGTTTCCCAGGTTTAGGAATCATAATTACTTCTGCAATTTTCCAAAGGCTGGGTACGTATTTCAATCGAAAGGCGGCATTTATAATATTGGTGAGCTTTAATAATGCTTTCCTTGGTATTTCTTTTAAAATTTCTGCTGTGATAAGGTCATAACCCGGCGCTTTACTCGGATTCATGTTTGTTTTTATCTCATACATGACTTCTTTTGGTGTTGCTCGTAGGATTTCTTCACTTTCCTGTACAACCTCTCCAGTTATTATTTCGGCTTCCAATGATTGGTCATCATGTGGTTCAAATATTTTTTCCAGGTATTCAGCAAAATTTCGTACTTTATCTTCGTTATTTCTGGCCCATTTGTTATCTTCTGTTCTGATTGGAGGAATCTGCATTATTGGCCTTTTAATTCTTCTGGTTGCTCTCCAGAGAGAATAATCACTACTAGTATCATTAGATAATTTTCTGAGGTAGTTACTGATAGATTCGTCTTTCAAATCTTTGATTTCCCTTTTAAGTAGCTGAGTCAGATTGTTTAGCTTAGTTTTATCTTGAGGGGCTCTAGTTTGTTGCCATATTCTCCTTGCCCTTCTTTTTTCTGCCAAAAGCTCTCTAATTTCTCTAGGGTAGTTGTTTCCCTAAATTTTCTTTTTAACTTCAGGAGTGTTTTCCCAAGCTGACTGCTGTATGTCACATATGAACTTGTGAACTTCTTTTTCTAATTGCTCCTCACTCCTTAGCGGAACCATTAAGTTAATTTTTCTTTCTAAAGACAGTCTAAAGTATTCCCAATTTGTGTGTTTATTTACTAAACTAGAATAGCTTTTTTTTTGAATGATCCTTTCACTTAATGTCAAAAGTATTGGGGAGTGATCAGAGCTTAAGTCAAAACTTTCATCTATATGTATATAATTTACAGATATATTTTTCACTATAAAGAAATCAATTAGATCTGGTATTTTATTTGGATCAGTTGGCCAGTAGGTCGGTTTACCATTTGATAAGGCTTAACAACCGTATTTTCTGATAGCATTGAGGAGTTCTTTCCCTTTGGTTGTTGTTAGTCTAGAACCCCAGTGGATATTTTTTGCATTAAAATCTCCTCCAATTACAAATCTTTTCCCTAGTTTACTGAAAAATTCAAGATAATCTTTTTCTTTTAGAGAGTATTTCGGTGGGCAGTAAATTCCAATAACACTAATAGAGTTATTTTTGTTCTTGATATTAACAGCTGTTGCTTGTATTTGTTCTGTTTCATATTTTAATTCCTCGAAGTGATTAATGCTATTTCTAATTATAACAGCACTACCTCCCTTGGCAGTATTTCCCGGGTGAATAGTGTGATATGTTTTATAATTTCTAAATTTGATAATTGATTGTCTAGTGAAGTGAGTTTCAGAGATGAGACAGACATCGATTTTCTCTGCGTCCAGAACCATTTGCAATTCCTGTTGGTATTGCTGGAGTCCATTGGCATTCCAGCATAAAATTCTTAAGTCGTTAGACATGGCTTTGTTTAGGGATGGCTCCCTTAGTACTGTATTCTAGTTTCTGTAATCGCTGATCAAAAGTATTAAGTTTGCTTAATATCTTGATAAAGATCTTAATATCTTGATAAAGATATGGAAAAAAAAATATTAACGATTATTTTCATTCCCTGGTCTATACTATTCACGAATATTCCTCAGGAATATTGTGAAACATTCTAGCACTTTAATATTTGGTATAAATACAAGATGAAATGTTTAGGAGTAGTTAATTTTACCAAGATAAAGGTAGTAGTAAATAAGAATTGAAAGAGTTATTAGAGTAATAAATTGAGTATTGTAAAATAGTGAATTAGGTTATATGTAATGCATACTCGTAAATCAAAAAGTTTTCACTGTTAATAAATACTATTATCGTATTTATTATGCTAGATCATTTTCCAATAATGAGACTTTAAAGAAAAAGTTTATATGCTGAAAATCAGATAAATGAGTATTTCCAACGAGGTTCACAATAATTTGTATACAAAGATTGATAAAGGTAGAATTAAAAATAATGTTTTTGTATGAGAAATTGGAACTTTTTCAATTCAATTTTTTCGTAATTAAGGTATATTACAGAATCGATTTAATAAAAAAACAGACATTTTAATTCGGTACCCCGAATTTCAGGAATTCAAAACCATTGTTATGTAAACCAGATACCTAATTTTAATGATAAACGCGAAGGAAAAAACTAAGATTTAATTTTAATGACCTAAAACAATTGTTAAACGTACTGTAATGGTTCGTCGCAGGTGTGAGTGGTTCTTTTTAGGTTAGCCTCTGAATAAAGTACCAAATAAAAATCAATAAACACCAACCATTATCAGAATCTATTTGCAAATGGACTTTGGAGCGATCAAAATGGGCTGGCTAGAGTCAGGGTAATGGGGTGGGCTTTTACCAAAGTATTTGCAAATCTTGATAGGCCGCGGAAAGAGAAATTAGGAAAAGGAAAAAGGAAGGAATTCGACAGACTATTCTAGACTCACCATGACACATACTTACCGTACATCATCACATCGGGCTTTTAGCTTCTCTAGTGTTGAGAGCCGAGAGAGAAAAAATCAAACTGAACAAAATTTAAACTAATTAAAAGAGAAATTTAAAAACATCTAAAGTAGATTTTAAATTTTAAACATCTGAAGTAGATTTCAAGTTCCCGTTGACAAAAAAAACCAAACACACACACACACACACACACACACACACAAACAAACACACACTGCAGGTAAATTATTTGAGAGAATTATATGTGAGAGACTACAAGAAGCCATTAAAAACAAAGGGGACTTGGCGGAGAACCAATATGAGTTCCGTAAAGCTCGCTCTACCATTGAAGCGATTAAACTCGTAGTGGATACGGCGCGAGAGGCAATATCTGGTGATAGATGGAAAGGAGGTTCTAAAAAGTGCTGTGCGGTAGTTACATTAGATGTGAAAAATGCATTTAACTCGGCGAGTTGGGATTGCGTATTAAACGCGCTAATCAATAAAGAGGTCCCTCTCTGTATTTACTTCAAATGGGGGCTAATTATTTTAGGCAACGAGTTTTGAAGTATGAAACCGATGAAGGTACTAAATACTATGATATTTCTGGAGGTGTATCACAGGGATCTGTGCAACCACAATGGTGGTTGGTTTTGGTGATGATGTTGCGATCGTAGTTGTTGCAAAGTACAAAGCAGAGATGGAAGAAATTTGCAACTGGAGTATAAGAGTTATTCAGGATTGGTTATCATCGGGGGGTTACAGTTGGCGGAGCACAAAACAGAAGCAGTGCTGTAATCACCACTAGGAAAAGGTTAGAATTCATGACGGTGGAAGTTGGTGGTCAACTGATTCAGTGAAAACAATCTATTAATTATCTGGGAGTAATAATTGATGCTAGAAGGTCCTTTAAATCGCATTTGGATACCGTTGGGGAAAAAGCTGGAAAAGTGAACGGGGCGTTAATGCGAATTATGCCAAACGCAGGGGGGGCGCCAAAGCCGCAAACTGTTACTGAGTAGTGGTGACATCTATTTTGATGTATGGAGCACCAATCTGGGCCATGCTATGGAGAGAAGTACATACAAACAACCGGTGGCATCTGTTTATAGGTTAAGCGCTTTGAGAGTGGTTAGTGCATTTAGAACGGTATCAGATGAAGCCGTGTGTCTATTGGCTGATATGCCTCCAATTGGCTTATTGGCTAAGGAGCGTGAAAGAATATATATGTGGCGGCAGCGTTGGGACAGCTCGTGAAAAGGTCTGTGGACACATCGGTTCGTCCCTTCGATAGTTAAATGGCTAGATAGGAAACATGGAAAGATTGACTTCTATTTATGCCAGTTTCTGACGGGGTATGGTCGTTTTCGTGCTTATTTACATAAATTTAAAAAAGATTACTCCCCTTATTGCCCAATGTGCGAAGGAAAATTGGAGAATGCTCTACGGCATGTATTTTTTGACTGCTCGCGCTTCGAGGAAGAAAGATTGGAACTATATATGTAGGTCTGTGGGAAATGACTTATCACCGTTAACAGTTGCGGATTGTATGCTGCAGTCCGAAGAAATTGGGAGGTGGTGTGTAAAATGAGTGCTAGGATCATTAAGAAACTGAGAAGTCTAGAAAAAACCGACAAAGAAAACAAAATTAGATGGCAGCTAAGGCTGAGCCTGTTCTCGCGAAGTAATACATAGCAGTAGTTCCACGAGACAACTATAGGCATAAGAATTTGGCGGTTAGGGTTTAGACGGTAAGAATCCGACACTCTTACATGTTTATGGATTAGATCCACAAGTGAGGTCTTATGAAGATTCCCCCTCCACAACAAACAAAATAAAAAAAAATTAAAAAAACACACACACAAGGCTACCCCGAATAAGAAACGAAGAATGAATGAGAAAAATGGAAACTCGTTTACGGCGCAGAGTGATTACCTTAGTGCCGGCAGCTTCTGGGAGTGAGTAAGCGGCTTCCAGCCGTCGTTATCCAACGACCGCAGTCCTTCAGTAATGGGAACCTTGACTACTGAAGTTCATAGAACAGAGTATGGGAAGTTTTTCTGAAGAACGAACGGGAGCTATAACCCAGTTTATACTTTCAAACCTATGTATGTGGCAGGTAGCGGAAACATAGACCCATTTAGCAAAAGGCATATGTTCCAGAGATCGCCTCCCAACATCCAAAGGAACATGTCCCTGCCGTTTTCTGACCTTGGAGGGTCGGAGCTAAACACATTCTGTTCAAGGACAGGACGTTCTGTCCAAGGGCTGTAGACGATGATCTGTCTGATTCACTATCGGATATTTATGAGCCCGATCCTCTTACCCGATCCTCTGAAAATTGTTCGCCTATGTGAGTACATCAGAGGAAGGAATAACGTGCACCATGAACGTCAATCAAAAATCTGTATGTCGAACATGCACAAAAGGGTGGACACAAGGACGAGAATCAGACAACGCAGACAATTGCGAAATTGGTTAAGCAAATAACTGTACTGTGGTCTGTGAGACCCTAACTTCCCCAACCATAACTAACCAGAGAAATAATAAGGAGGAAACTGTCATACTGGATAGTGATATAACGACCGCAACCAATAGCAAAAGGAGGAGATCGAAACAAGACTCACCCAATGACCATGCCCAAAAGAAAGGGAAACAGAGCGCTGGCGAAACCCCAGCCCTAGGAGCTACGAGCCTAAATCCGAACCCAGGCATAGATGAACCCAAGAAGCCTAACAATGTAAAGCACCCTGGCTGGCAGGTGGTGGGGGGAAACAAGAGGAACCCACGTGAAAGAATTCCGCGTCATCGTCCTGATGCTATTACAATAACCCAAACTGGAGCAATGTCGTATGCGGAAATGCTTAAAAAATGAAAGTGGACCCAAATCTTAATAACCTCTATGGTAAGGTGGCTCGGATTCGTAGAACCGAAAAAGGCGATCTTCTTCTAGAGTTAGAGAAAGATGTACATCCCAAGGAACTTGGATTTCAAAGTGCAATAGAACACGCTCTATTGCAACTATTGTTCTATTATTGTTCAACACTGGTGATACACCAACGTTTCATAAAGATGGCTCGGATAAAAGTTGGGCGGATTACTCCAGCACTAAATGCCACTAATGGGTCCACGGTGCAATACCCAATCTTGATTTTTGGTCACCAACGGGAATCGAACCCGAGACCCTCGAATAACAAAGCAAGCACGCTACTTACCGTGCTAACGATGGCGGGTGAATTAATGACCTTACATTCAACCCCACAAACAAAAACAAAAAAAAACAATAAAAAGAAAAACACATTTTTCAAAAATGTTCAATTTCTCAAAAAATATCAGAAACAATATTTTTTTCCGATTATGTCAAAACTTTATCCTTACTACATAATTACTTACATACAGAAGTATAATAAAGTATACATTGTAGATATTTTATCGAATGAATTTATAGAAATATAATCTAGCACATCACAATAGTAATTCTTGAATTGAATACGAAATCGAAATAGCGTACAAATTGGTTCTTGAAAAAGAGACACAAACTTCAATCGAATATCGAAATGATGATGTTATAACTATAACATCCCAAAAAAAATGTACATTACGTCCCCAATTATATTTTAAATATGTATAAATAAAAATATTGGTTTAATTTAGTATACATATTTATAATAGTCTTTACGTAGATGATTCAAATCAAATCAATACAATAATAAATTATAATGCAATGTATAAATAAATTTAATTTTTTTTCTTTTGTTACGAAAGTTTATTTTATTTTACTTTTCCAGAATCTTCTTTTAGTGTTACAGTACGATTGAATACTAATCGCGAATTCGGGACTGAATCAGGATCAACTGAAAAAAACCCAATACGTTCAAATTGAAATTTATCATAAATCTTGACCGTTTTAATAGTTTGATCAGCAAATGATTTTAGTATACGTAGCGAATCGAGATTGCAGTCTGTCAAAAATCCTCCTGGTACTTCATTTGGATCTTCAGGATTTTTATGGTTGAAAAGTGATTCATATAACCGAACTTCAATTTCATATGGGTTTGATACCCAATGAATGAACGCTTTTGGCTTGGTTGCTGTATTTGTTGATTCGCATGAACAAACCAACTCGATAATATCATTATCGTCACGTATTATTTCTTCGAGTTTGATCACATAACCAACGTGTCTTAAGCCAACGGTTTGAATGGGCGTTAACCGACGATATCCGTTTTCTGGATACTCTTTGAAATCTGACTTTTCTATATAAATGGTTTGATCAAATGTTACCTTATGTGATGTTGATGTTGTTGTTGCATTTGGAAAATCTGGAACATCTACTTCAATGGATTTCGTTGCTGGGAAATTTTTTATAGTTATTTTTAATGGTTCCAATACAACGAGAATACGGGGCGCCGTAATATTGAGCACATCTCGAACAGATGCTTCAAGCATAGATGGATCTATTGCTCCTTGAGCTCCTGTCAACCCCATTTGAGCACAAAAGTTATTGATGGCCTCTACTGGAAATCCTCTTCGTTGGAGTGCGGTAAGTGTATATAATCTGGGATCATCCCAGTCAGCAACAATCTTTTCGGTTATCAGTTTCGCAATTTTGCGCTTTGATACCACAGTATAGTTAACATTTAATCGGCCATATTCCCATTGAACTGGACAGTAGATTTCTAAGGTGTTACACAACCAATAATAAGAACTTCTTCTCGACTGAAATTCTTTTGTGCATAGTGAATGAGTAATATGTTCAATACTATCGCATAAGCAATGCGTGTAATCATATGTAGGGTAAATACACCATTGTGTCTGCGTGCGATGATGTGGAACAAATTTTATACGATAAGCCACCGGATCCACTTTTCCCTCTTCTAGAGTAATCTTCATGCGTAGTGTAGCAAGTCCTTCTTCTATTTTACCGTTTTTCATATCTTCAAATAAGATTAAATTTTCCTCAATTGAACGATCGCGCCATTGAGACGGCGGCGGATTAAATCCTTTTAACTCTTCAGATTTTTGATGGCAAACATAAGCTGCTCCTTTCTTGATCAAAACAACTGCCCATTCATATAATTGTTGAAAATTATCCGACGAATACGTTATTTTATCTGGTTTATATCCTAACCACTCGACCATATTCCTGATACCATCGAAAAATTTTGCCTCCTCTTTTTCTGGATTTGTATCGTCATAACGAAGATAACAGGTGCCACCATAAGCAGCTGAATATCCGAAATTGATATTAATAGCCTTAGCATGACCAATATGCAAAACACCGTTTGGTTCTGGAGGAAATCTTGTCCTTACAAGTCCTTTCGTAATTTCAAGATGTTCTTTCAATAATCTCATCGTGTGTTCTGTAACTACGTAACCATCGGTTTTATAATTTTCTCCGGGTACATGGAAATGCACCTTACTTTTCATCAACTCCGAAATTGAACCAGCTCCATCACTTACGTTACCATCAACAGTTGCTGCTTTTTCGACTTTAAATTTGGACACATCTTTTTTACTTTCACCCTTAACTTGTTTTAAGTCCTCCTCGGTTTTTGGGCCAAGTAAATCAAATATTTGAATTTCTACTTCATTTTTAATGGCCTTTCCATCAGCCCACGGTAAGAGGGTACGTATGCCTTGCATTAATTTACCCTGGTTAAATCTATATCGCTGTTGGATAAGTTCCTCCTTGCACTTTTTTATTTGTTGTTCAACAGTTCTGTCTATTTCTTCTGGAGAAACGGTAATTCCAACGCCACAATGTTTCTCAAATTCCTCTCGATTAAAATTATTTGTATTTAAACTATGTTGTAATAAAAAGTCTAAACCAGAATCCACTCGTAGTATGCTATCCAATTTTGTAGCCAAAATATACTCTACCATTATTGGCATGAAATGCGAAATTTGCGGTTTAATTTTTGTAGCCAAGTGATATAATAGTATACCAGCGGAATCTGGAATATTTTTACCACCAGATAGATCGAGAATTAATACTAAATTATTTGTAACATTATGATTTTTAAGCGTCTCTTTCGCTTTCAATTCACTTAGTCCGAGTTTAACGAGTCGGTTTACCATATCAATATTCTGAGTCATTTCTTATTTCAGTCTGCTGAGTCTACCACAATCTAAAATATAAAACAAGAAATAAGTGTAATATTATTTTCGAAATCTGCATAAACAAAATTACTTATGTTATATGCACTATTTGTTTCAGATACAATTTGAATACACAACAAAATAATTTTAATATGTATACACGTGTACATTTAAAAAAATGCACATGAAAAATACCAAAACTTATGCAACAGGCAACTCAAATCTGACACAAACGTTTACATGTGCTTGTCACCAGTCTTATCTAAAAACGGTTGAATGCAAAATGAAGTTTGTAATATTTCATAATCACTACCCTCCAGACACAGTTTGACATAAATGAACAGTTTACAAAGCCTTTCCAATACTTTTATTTTCGCAAAAAGAAACAGATTTTCACAAGTATATATTAACTATTTTACGAAAATTTATTTACGTAGTTAACAAAAATTTGTCTTCAAATATTGAATGAAACATTAACCACATATACTTATATACCATAAACGCCATTACATGCTAATTACTGAAAGTAATGTTTTAACATGCAAATTTTTCGTAAGGGATGCATAAACAACTATATTTCAATTGAAATTCATAATTATTACCGGGTTTCCATCGTCAATAGTATAATAGTATAATAGTATTATAATATTATACTATCATTCATAGTCGGGTTTCCATCATATAGTGTGAAGTAAGCTGTATAATTATTTTTGAATATTGAAATTTGTCTTTTAATGTTTTATACAAATTTCATTACAATAATAAAATCTCAATAACTATGTATGTAAATCAAAAACGTATAGTTATATCAAAATATCACAAAAAAACTTCGAACGAATCGAAATTGTAATAAAAAAGTACACTGTCATGAAATATATTGTTAAAAATATAATTTGATACCTACTTTATTTTTGATGGATAGTATACTGAAATATTATAATAAAGTATTATACTACCAACTTCGCGTTTCCATCGTCGTAGTTTAATAGTATAATACTATTAAACTATTATACTATCACGATGGAAACCCGGTATATCCCTCTAAACATGGCGAATCGCAAGCGAGTCGTAAGCGAGGTCATTATTATATGAAAGACCTCGCAAACGACTCGCCTTGGCGAGTCAATAGCGATTCGCTGGTATTTCGTCTGGCATATGGAAATTAAAATGAAAGCGAGCCCATGTAAATGTATTGGTAGTTCGTATTCAGTTCACATTAGAATCACTTACGAAATACGGGTGAGCTAAAAACGAGTTACAGGCGACACAAAAATTAAATGCAGGCGATGTTAAAGTGAATCACTAGCGAACAGCTTTTCATTTCTCTCTCTTAAAATATTGTTAAAAAATTAAAAATAATGCTTGAAATTTATTTATTATTTTATTCAAAATATCACAATAAAAATTATAAATAAAGAATTATTGAGGATTTTAATTTCTACCTCATAAAAATTTTATATTTCATCATTCATTATCAAATTATAAAAGCTTATAGGAATTTAATTCCTACCTTACAAAAATTTCATGTTTTATATTTGTATTTATAGGTTTCATTACATTTATTTATTTATTTGAATGCATATTTGCCTTACGCACTCGGTCGTTCGCATAGTGAAACCATTTTTTTATAATATTCACTATTTCATATGTAGGCACTGTTGGGAAACGTTGTAGTGTGGTTTCTAGAATGAATAAAAAAAACATAAAGCCTTAAATATTTCATGAAGAGCATCATTATAATAACCTTTGATTATGTTCATTATAGCGAACTATTATTAACACTTGTTTTAATATTTTTATAACTTTGTTCAAGAATCAAATTTTTCACACCTATTCAAAAGGAATTAAGCACGTCAATTTAATGAATAAAAAAAAATGGCTACCCATCAAAGAAACCAAAAATAAATCAATATGCTCGTATACTATACTAAATTTTTATGTAGTGGTGTCGTATGAAAATATAATTCGCTTGCGATTCGCTTTTGAGTCAAAATGCGAGGCCTCGCAAATTTCTTTAGAGGGATATAATCACATATTTATTTTTATAAACATATTCAGATAGGAGTTTTGTTCATTGGACAAATTTCAAAGGAGAAAAAAAAATTATTCGGTTGAAGTATATATATTTTAGGTTAAATGTGGTTTAGCGTTAAGTCAAAATCGTCTATATGAACATGTCTGACTATTCTAAAATTTAAAAAGACAAACTGCCTGTTCTTCATTTTGTTGGTTGTGTACATATGCGTCGCATATTAAAAATTTAAAATGAAACATCTAATCCTAATGTATCATATTTTGTTTTATCACAAAGGAATATGAATAAAAATAAAAATGCGTTAGAAACAACAACAATCTGTATATAAATATATTTTTTCACCAATACAACAAAGGCAAAATCAAAGTAGTATATGAATGTCGGTCAAAAAACCAGTCAGACTTGTTGGTATAGAAGATTTTGGTTAAAGCTTGCTTTACACCCCATCTCCACCTGCTATATATCATCATGATATTTCATTATTTTTTACTCGATTGCTGGTGGACCCAAAATATCAACGAGTTAATAGAAATCATCCTATCTAGTTATAACAGAATAGCAAAACTCGATGTTATAATATAATTTTGACGTTTTATAATATTCAAAATGGCGCTTTTATATTTTAGTGAAAATTTGATAGCGAAACCGTAAACATCATCGTGTGCATCAAAGCTAGAAAATAAAATTTAATTTTACTTGAAATGTTTTTGTTATTTTAGATTAAACAGTACACTGAACAAAATGAATTCTAAAGAGGAAACGTTAAAATTGATTGTTATTTAGAAAGACAGATATAAAAAATAATGCTTATAGGAAGATAGCATCTGAAATGAACACGGGCGAGAGACAATTAAAAAAAAGTTGCTATTCTGCTGAACGGAGAAAAATCGCAGGTTTACCACACCCTACGCCATCTTTAATATTTTTCTTAATAGATATAGCAATGAAAATATTATGATATATAGCAGGTGGAGATGGGGTGTTACATTGCACGATTTAAGCAGATCTGCATAATTTAAAATTAGTAAAATAAATTTGCAAAATAAATAAAATAAAAATGGAAACGTCAAAAATAACTATAAAATTTTAAATCATTTTCAATGTGTGTACAAAATTTAGTATATTATACATTTTACGTACATGTATTAACGTTTGTTCACTTTGTTTATCATCTTTTTTTCGTTTTCTTCTGCTTTTCTTGGTTTATTGGGATCTTTTCGGTATGATTTTTGTTTGCATATGATATATTTTTCTCATTTTTCTAATTCTCAAATCAATTTTAATTATTGTATTTCAGGCTTTTTGTAGATGTCGAAAGTCGTCAAATGTAAACCAAGCTTTCGTTAACGAACGATTACTACGAAAGGAAAACAAAACAAAATTATGACCGAAGTGAGGTTATACTCACAACGAAAATAAATATCGGTGATATTTGATACGTTCGGAACCGACAAAATTTATATCTTTACGTAAAAAATCAGTTGTCCGACCGACAGAATAAAGACACTCTTATTATTCTTTTAAAATTGTTATATTATTATAAATTTATGATTTTAATTACTAATTGTAGTTATTTCATATATTTTCTCAATAGTTTAAGCCAAAAATATGCAATCATAAATGAATAAATCGGTCCCAGGCTTTCGCCGATATTTTTGTCATGTGGTAACGCCTTTAAGTAAAAGATCGGTTGTCGGACCGACAGAATAGAAAAACTCTTATTATTCAATTAAATTTGTTATATTATTATACATTTATTATTTTAAATCCTAATTGGAGTTATTTTATATATTTTTTTCAATAATTTAAACCATAATATGCAATCATTTAATCATAAATGGAAAAATCGGTCCCTGCTATCGTCGATATTTTTGTCATGTGGCAACCAACGCCTTAAAACAAATTATCGGCGATATTTATTTTCGTTCTGAGTAGAACCTCACTTTGGCGATAAAAAAAGTTGGTTTGTTGTTGTGTAATCGGTCGTATTAAATTCTTAAATTATGCATCATCACATCAGTCATCACAATAATAAAATCCACTTTGCATTAAAAATTAAAAATAAATAAAAAAAACAATTTAAAAAATCGAAAATGTAATAATTTACGGGTTATCTTTGACATCTAGCGAATCGGTAATAGGAAGATTTTGCTAGTTTTTTTTGTTATTTATTTCTTGAGTTATTTGTTCACAGTGACTCCTTTAAAATGTTGCTTTTTTCTGAGAGCACTAAAACATTCTTTTCTATGGAGGTTTATAAGAAATCCAGCTCAAAAAATCATCCTGGTCGTATTCTGAAGAATAAAATAAATTGCGTTGTTGTCGTATGAATTCTACTCTCGCCTTATCTTTAAGATATGGCCATTGGCCAAGCATAAAAGTTATTATCAGACATGACCTCTACAATGCAATAGCCTGAATATAATAACATTCAACGATTTGGCATTCATTCTCGTTTTCCTCATACTCAGCGAATAACAAATCTATCGTATGCATAATAATTATTATTATAATATACGAAATTTAATAATAATTATATTAAATATAATATAATGCACGTTAAATGTAGAAAAAAACACAATAATTTTTGAAAATTTCCACTAATTAATTTTTAAAATGTATTTCTCTCCTAATTTTTGCCTAACCTACTCAATTCAACATCACAAATCAAATTGAAATTGAAACAAAACGGTAGACGCAAAAATGTTAAACAAATGCAATAATATTTTATAATCTACATGTTTAACAATATGTATAAATATTTGTAATTATTTAAGATAATTTCATAATTACGAAGCCGTCGTTTATTACAGTTATAGTGTGTTAGATTAAAGACAGTTGAAGTATTTTTTTTTTAAAACATTTTACTTTTTATTAAGAAAAGAGAAAATTTCTAGTACTTAAGTTAATTTTGCTTAAATTGTCATGTTAATAGTGACAGACAAGTTATATTCACTGGACACTGGAATATATAAATTGCCTTAAGTGAAATATAATTTAATGGCACTAAACAAATTTGACTTAACTAACATATTTGAGGAAAACGTACCTTATTTGTGGAATAAATAAGGTATTTTTGTTTAAAATAGAGTAGTTCAGTCATTGTTGTCTTTTACATGATAAAGTTGTCTATAAAAATGAAATTTATATTGTTTAATACATCATAATTAATTACATTTTCAGTAAATTTATTAATTTATAACATAAATAATATTAATAGCTATCATTAACTTAATTTGACCAAAAATGTAGTTATATAAAATATGTTTAGTACGGCAGTATAATAAATTGGTAAAAGTCATTGAGAGAATATTCAGTTGCAAATTTCAAATCGGAGGAATTCAGAGCTGATCGCGTTCGTGTGCCTTTCAGAAATATGACTAGCTCAGACTAGGGCCGACTTGCACAACAATAATAAAATATATATAATCTACGATAAATTCAGCTTATCTGTCGCAGGTCGGGGTTTCTGAAAAATTTAATTAAATTTAAAATAAAGTTTCATGACGCACGCCGTCGGCACTTCGTGGTATAACTCACTATAACCACATGTTATATATATATACTATATGCGTCATTACTCAACTTTTATATGAAAATTTTTCAACCGAGCTATTTTTCGCAAGGGCTTCATAGCCACTATATTTCTCTGATAATACATAATTTTTACAAAACATGACAATTTACAACATTTAAACAGTGACATCAGCGTCATAAAGTACAACCACTACATATTTAATTGATTTGATGTCATATCTGTCAAAATACTGGCATTTGCTAATAATTTTTATCGCTTTATTATTTAAATTAGTTGAGTTAATTAATAAAACATATAAGAGGGACATGCATGAGGAAATTCCCGAGTGCTCGCGAAACATTTAAATAGTTCTTGTTTTTTGAAGTTGTAAGGTGATTTTTGTGATTATGTGAATCGAGTAAAATTTCATAACCAGGCAGTCATTATGTGTATGCTTGTTTCAAATATAAGCCTAAGCGAGAGGCGGCCATTCAAAATATGAATGACTATAACTGGAAGGGACACACAATGTAAGTCACGGCATGTATCTCATTCCATTCTTAACTATTACCGGGTTTCCATCGTCAATAGCATAATAATATTATACTAATATACTATCATTCATAGTCGGGTTTCCATCATATAATGTGAAGTAAGCAGTATAATTATGTTTGAATATTGAAATTTGTCTTTTAATGTTTTATACAAATTTCATTACAACAATCAAATCACAATAACTATGTATGTAAATCAAAAACGTTTAGTTATATCAAAATACCACAAAAAAACCTCGAACGAATCGAAATTGTTTTAAAAAAGTACACTGTCATGAAATATATTGTTAAAAATATTATTTGATACCTACTTTATTTTTGATAGATAGTATACTGAAATATTATAATTGATTATAATAAAGTATTATACTACCAACTTCGCGTTTCCATCGTCGTAGTATAATAGTATAATACTATTAAACTATTATACTTTCGCGATGGAAACTCGGTTTATAACGACATCGATGAATCATATTGTTTGTGGGGAATCCTGAGTGTTTGTTGGTTCTTTTAATAAAAATATTCCAGAAAAACCGCATCTATGACTGCTTTCCCACGGCTGTAGTAATAGTAACTACGAATAAGGGAATATGTAATTTAATTATATCTTTAAGGCTCAACCAACTCCCGATCCATACGCAAAACGTAAATATGAAAAGATTGATAATAATCTGAATGCTAAACGAATACGTAAATCACTAATTGAATTGAATTGAACTAGTCTCGCACATATCTCATATCCACAACAATTGAAACTTAAGCAAAATGAAATGAATGACGTATTAAAAAATCTGGCGAACGACGCGTGGAAGTGAAAACATTTGATGCAGCCATATATAGACGAGCATACAAAAAAATATGATGGCCTATCTTGCAAATTTCTACCAATTATGGGCTCACGAAATATTGACCTATCGTAATAAATTCGAATTTTCAATTGGAAATAATGAGTAAGGTGAAAAGGTAATTGGTATTCGTGTTGCAACATATTCCTTCGATTCAATAAAAGCCCCAGATGAGCTAAAAATTCTTTGTGGACGAATGAAAACAGTTATAGAAGTATTTGTACACGAATTAAATTTAAAGGCTTTCAATCCGAAAAATCACACTGGACATTTTCGTCAGCTTACTGTGCGTACGACAAACGGAACCTACGATTTTAAATAATAAAACAGGAATGCAGATAGATATAGTAAATACAATTTTATTTATTTATTGCTTTGTTATTATGTATTAAATATTGAATACATAGGATATTTATTATAGAAAGCATCAGAATGAATATTAAACTGAATATCAAAATTTATCAAATTTTGGCCAGCAAAATTATGTCATTAATGTGGGTATTCATAATCACAGAAAAACAAATTAATTCTCCCAATTCAGAAAACGTTCCATAACCTAAAAACACATGAAAAACAGAAAAATTTATTGAAATATTTAAAATTAATATTTGAATAATATAAGATAAAATAATATAAAATATAAATTAAATTAAAAGTTTAATTTTGTCAACTTACTTGTTACTATGACTGTGTCCGAAACCTGTGATAAAAAATCGTGAATTAATTTTTTGACATTTGTTTGATGATTATTCCCCTACATTCACGATTTTTTATTATACTGTCCGAAATGTGTAATTAATCGCCCCACCTCATAAGTTTTTTCCCCACGTAATATATGTCAATTTTAGTTTTCATAACCTCAAATTTTCTGTGACAACTAATAAGATGCACAGAAAATTAAAAAAAATAATATTAAAATAATGGATGCGATAATCCTTTTAATGTCACGTTATTATTATTATATGTATTAATAATTTTATAATATATAATTATGTTGGTATAAATCATATGTTGCACATGCGTACAGAAATTATTCGATAGCTGTCAAAAATTATCTTAGTAATAGACTCGAATAATTTGGGTGTGTTCGGTATTATCAAGTAAATCTCAAATAATTAATTCACGATTTTTTATCACAGGTTTCGGACACAGTCTTAAGGCGATGCCACATGCAGTTGTCTTTCCGACCGATTCGGTAGAAAATATGATAAGACACGCCACATGAGCAAAACGATGATCCGACCGATTTTTACAACAACAAAATTTTTGTTTGTGTTTTTTTTTTTGTCATTTGTTTTTGACATTTAATTTATATATTTTATCAAATTATTACCATACTCATTTTTAATTTTCAATAAATTGTACAGATTGACAGCTACGTTTGTAAACAAACCAAATTATCACCGAAGTGAGGTTATGGTCACAACGAAAATAAATATCGGTGATATTTGATGCGTTCGGAACCGACAAAATTTATATTGGAAAGCGTTCGGAACCGACAAAATTTATACCATTTACGTAAAAAATCGGTTGTCGGACCGACAGAATAGAAAAACTCTTATTATTCAATTAAAATTGTTATACAAACATCAAAAGTGTACAAGGAACACGTGGTTTTTAGGTTGTCATCCCCTTGAATTTGGTTCGATTTTGGTTTTGTTTTTGTTTCTGGAAGATACATCGATTGCACATACAATATCAAAAAATTTCAGGGATAACGGTAAAACCGGTTATTGTTTTATCGAAAAAATTGTTTTTAGTCTATTTGATTTGAATTGTCATCTCAGACTTTATTCAGTTTTAGCTCTTAAAAGAGATTTAAAAAATTTTAAATTTAAAATTTTGTGTAGAAATATGGAGTACAGCAATACACGTCATAACCTAACTCATAGTGAAATGGACGAAGCAGTAGGAGTGCTTCGAAGTGAAAGAAGCCAAACAGATGTTGCCCGTCATTTTATGGCAACGGCAATGTATGACTGGGAGTCCGTACGTGCAGCGTCCAGGTCAAGAAAGAGTTACAACTTCAGCACAGGACCGTTTTATTCAACTGCAAGTCCGCCGGGAGCCAACTTTAACTGGCCGACAATTACAGTCACGCTTGTGGACTAATGAAAACATTTATGTTAGTGACCAAACCATCAGGAATAGACTACACGAAAACAACCTCGCCGCCCGTTGAGATGTCCACCGATTCGACATGGAAATCGAGTGCTTAGAAATGATTGGTGTCAAAATAATAGAAATTGGACAGAAGAGGAATGGTCCAAAGTTTTGTTCACTGATGAGTCAAGATTTGGATTTCACCCAGATACTAGGAGAACAAGAATATGGAGACAGCCTGGTAACGCCGAGAGGCTGAAAGTTGTACAAGAAGTGCACAGATACAGTGGAGGCACTGTTATGGTATGGGCTGGAATTATGACTGGTAAAAGAACTGATCTCGTTTTTCCAGAAGGTAACTTATCGGCGGCCAGTTACATCAATGAGATACTGGAACCTGTTGTGCTTCCATTTTCATCACAAATCGGATCAGAATTCATCTTTATGCACGACAATGCCAGGCCACATACAGCAAGAATCACAACAGACTGGTTGGAAGCGCAGGAAATCCATATGTTACCATGGCCAGCACAATCCCCGGACCTAAATCCGATTGAACACACATGGGATCAACTTCAACGAAGCATTCTGCCACATTTAGCATCAATAACAACGCGGGTGCAACTATGCAGTCTCCTTCAAGATCACTGGAGACAAATTCCACAAGACAGCCTCGATACGTTGATTAGCTCCATGCCCAGAAGATGTCAATCTGTCCTAAATGCAAGAGGAGGGAACACAACGCCTAGGCTCTGTGTGAAACGATTAAAAGTTGTTTAAAAAAATTAGTTATAAATTTGGTGAAATAGAAAATTTGTATTGTGAAATATTTTTAACGTGGTGATTATGTTTGCTGTGTGAATAGTTAAAATTTAGAGTCAAAAATTAAAATGAATCGCGTCTTGAAAAAATATTTTCCTCTTTTTTTATAATTTTAATGTATTATAAAAGATATAATTTAAAAAATAAAGCTATGATACGGAAATACCGAAGGAAACTTAGAGAAGTATGCAATTTATAAATGAAATTGATTTAATACTGTAGAATTATTTATCTTTTCAGCCAATCGAGTACTGTAATTTAAGGGTGATTTCGAATGATATAAATGATATTTTAATTGGAAATGAGATAAAAACTCGACAACACCTACGAATTAATTCGTATAGCTTTAAAAAAATCGTGAAATTAATGCCAAATAAACATCACGGGTGGGCTAAAGAGTATGAATTGATAGTATTTCTATACTGGATGGCAGCCGGTTGTAGTTATCGTGTAACTGGCGGGTTTGTGGGCATCAGTCGGTAAGTACACAGGTATAATTGATAATATTTTAGAAATACTATAAAAAGATGTAATTTATAGATTCACTGTTAAATCGATTATCCACAAAATGTTGAACCATTTCACGACACACATGCGACACATCATAAAACCACCAGCAGATGAAGACCAGATGGAAATTGGGATACATTTTTGTAGACGATCAAAAACTGATATTTTTGCCAATGCAATCGGAGCTATAGATGGATGTCACATACGGGTTAAATGTCCTGTGAACAAACAGGACGAATACATAGATTATAAGAGTTTTTATTCAATCCCAGTATCAAGCCGTCGTGGATAGTAACCACTTATTTATAATGATGTGTTCGTAGGTTTTCCCGGTTCTGTTCGCGACACAACGGTATTTAAAAATAGTCCGATATACTAAAATGGAACAAATACCAACAGCAACAAATACTTACTAGGTGACAGTGGGTATCCCTTGCACATTAAACCCAATAGCAGTCATAACACCGTATAAGAATGCCACTGGATTGCAGAAAAAATTTAACACGGCACACAGCCGCGCCAGAAATATAGTCGAATGCTCATTTGGGCTGCTAAAAATGCGATGGAGAAATATTTTTAATAGATCGCTAGAGCTTACGATCAAAAATAGTATCAAAACCGTTTTTGTAGCATGCATTTTACATAATATTTGTGTCTCTGGCGGGGACTTTGGTCCTATATCTGAAGCTACTGCAATATTGGAACATAATTATATTATAATCGAAGAAAACAACAACGCAGATGTTACAGATTCCACAGAAGCTCTGAATTTTAGAAATAGCCTTTTGGAACAATTTGGTTAATAAAACAACAAACATTTTTTAATTTCAATTAATTAACACTTATATATTTCAATTTTTATAAATACTAAATTTAAATTTTCTAAAAAAAAAGAATTAAGTTAAATCACAAATTTGACAATCACATTAATCACAATCTGAATTTAATTTGTCTCGCAACTTAATCATAATCGTCTGAGCCCGACGATATGAGCAAACCATTAACATCTATATGAGGGTAATCGACTTTAACCATTTGCCCAAATACTCCCATTAGGACATTTTTTTTTCTAGACATTTGTCCCGTTTTTCCATACCTATATCATATGGACTCATTCTTCTGGTCTTATTACAACTCATGTCGTTTTCGATTGATTTTTTTCCCCTCATTGGCAGAGTACACTGATTTTGTGCGTCAATCGAACATGAAATCGATTTACCCTCATTTATATTTGTGTTTCTGTTTTCTGAAAATAAAAATGAATATTCACAAACAAAACCGTCTATAGATAGATGGATTTGTTCACAAAAGTCAAAATGGCAGCACAGTGACAGATAAAATTACAGTATTGGTGTAAAATAGGGGTAACTCGGTCGAAAATACTAGAGTAGACAAAATTGCACTGAGTGCAAAAAATTTAGCTGTCAGGCAATTTTTTTTGGTTCAAACGAACGGTTTTCGTGTAATTTTTTGCACTCAGTGCAAGTTTTTATGTTCAAACGAAAACGACATTAGTGTACAACTCGACCTAGACGAAGATTGCGTTGAATATCCTGAGGTAGACGCCGTTGGGTTAGAATTAGTCTACGATGGCCTTGGACTGGCGAGTAGTGGTGTCGGTACACTTTCAGTTAATAAATCGATAACTGCTGTGGCCTTTTTATGGATGCCCTAGTGGAATTCACATATTCTCCATTAGTGCTCGAAATTAAATAGGGAGGATGGAAATTGTCTTTTTGACTGGCGTATTTATGAATTATATCATAGTACGGCCAGTCCTCTTTAACCTCTTTTTCTACTGGGGCTTCATCGCCTGCTCCTTCGCCAGTATTTAATTGGAAAAATCCCTATAAAATTAACAATTATATTAGTTTACATAATATGCAATATAATTTTTATTCATATTTATATGATTAATTGTTGCAAACCTTATACTTCTTTATCAGTGAATTCAACTGCTGCTTGCAGTTTATATATTTTTTATCGGGCCCCAATTTTGATTTACAATCAGCGACTACCTCTCTAAAATATCAATAAAATTAATGAATTGCATACAATATGCTAACAAAAATAAATATTTGTGTGTCTTACCTCCAGCCGGCACTCATATTTGAGTTTTTATTGGTAAATAAAAAATCTTTTCCAATTCTTGCTTCAATTAACGCGATTCTTTCATCATGTGTCCCTAATAAAATAAAAAATAATTATAAACTTCTCTTTTGACATCGTAATAAATATCCTTACATATAGCATATGGTTTCTCTATAATTCTTTTGGTGTTTTTTGGTTTCACCGATTCCATTATTTCCGTCAAATTATTCATAACGTTCGTATCTAATTATTTATCTAATAAAAATATTACCATTAAAATATTACGATTAAAATTTTGAAAATTTGAATTGATATAAAATAACAAACATATTACACTATCACAATTTATTAGGTTATGTTTTTTTGAACATTTGTCAAAATTTGTATACGGGTCCGACCGTGATTTTTTTTTTGTGGTGAATAAATTTATTTTGCTGTCAAAATTTTAATTTTTATCACTTTTTAACAACTTTTAATCGTTTCACACAGATCCTTAGAATAGAATAAATCACTATGAAAATTTCAATGTTTTGACAGAAATTTGCACTAAACTTATTTTTTTTAACAGTGTAAGACTGTCAAATTATTACAAAAAAAATTCGTAAAGGATGCAGACAAAATTTTCGGTTGCCGATAACCCTTAGCAAACCAGCGGAATAAGTTTGAAACGAATATACACGCAGTTTGACGTTTATGATTTACTTTTAGAATAAAAATAAACAGATCTCTGAGACATGTTGAAATGTGCATAATATTTTGTATTCAAATTTTAATCTGATTATGTATAATTATTTACTATTTCCTTCATAGTCAATACCACACAAATTACAAAAATTAATTTTATTTAACACTAAATTTTACCTATTCTAAATTATTATTATTATTGAAATTAAAAAATAAAATTAAATGTATATATAACTAAAAAGTGATAATAAAATATATATACATATTAATAAACATTATGTATTATTATTTATCGGAATGGTTAACAAAGACAACATTACAGGCGCATTCGATTGAGGTGAATTAACAAAATAATCTGAATTAAGTAAAGTGAATTCATTCTCATCACTCCAGTTAAAAAATTGAGCTACTGAATTATCAGAATATGGATTTATCAGTTGTGCAGGTAATTTAAATAAGTAGGTTTTGTTTTTTTGACAATATTTTGTTATCTTCGCTTTGTTCTCTTTTGTTTGTTTAATATATAATTATATGTATGTACATATAATTATTGTAATAAATAATTTTTTTTAAATAAGTATTAGATTTTAACAAATTATTTTAAATAAAATTTGAGAAGAATAATTTATATAAACATTTCAATTATTTATCAGCTATCTTATGAATTCCCAATAATAAATATATAATATGGTCCCTTAAAAACATTTTTGACATTTATCTGAAGTGATAGTGTGTCAATCGAACAGTATCAATTCAGTAGCTTAATTATTTGAATACAATAACTCAATTATCTCAAGAATTACTTAAATGTTTTTCAGTTAATTCATGTCAATCAAAACAATAATATCCCACATTTACCAGGAAATATATATTGCGCATGAAACCAGTAATGGGTAGTTTACATTCAATCTTTAATCTTTTTTTCCAATTCTATTGACGATTGGGCATCACGGATTCCACGTAGCGCAATTATTCTAAAATAAAGTTATCTATCCATTGACGTTTAAAATTAAAATAAAACTATCTATCCATTGACGTTAAAAAACACACAGCCACCTAATTTCGAATACAAAAACAACAACACAAACTTCAAATGGATCGTTCTATTTAATAATCATTTTTTCCGCGAGAGGCGCTTAGCCTACTTTTATATTCGTCAATTCCTATATCAAACATAAATAAAAAGAAGATAGCTATTGACGATTGGAAAAGTAGAAATGCGATACCTATCGGAAATAATGTAAACCCTACGATCTGCATTACTTGGCATTTCACCATCGATTTTACAGATAAAAGTAAATTTGGTTAATTAAATATTGTGTTTTGTGTATTTATTATTGTTATAGATAAATAAATTTGTTGCTAGTTTTAATTAATAATTATTGTGTTTTTAAATGCACAACGAGTTGCATTCAAATAGTATGTTAATTATGCTAAATTTATCGATCAACAATTTTGTAAACATTAGTTAGACCTAACCATAAAGGACATTATCGTTGATTACTGAATTTTAGTATGAATATGTATATTTTATTATAATATGTTGTTTGTTATGTTTGTGACATTTTTTTTTAAATAATCAATGATTATTCTCATATATTTAGCAAAAGGTAAAATGAAAAAGGCAGAGACAACAAACCGTACGAACATCAGCCAGAAAATCACTTTTTCTTTTTCCGGAAATAATAAACTATTAAGGAGGATTTAAACGGTCTATTAAAGCAGGAGAACAAATTGTAAATGCTGGGTGGGTTTATTCTATAGGCGTTGTACCTCAGTCGAATTCAAATTCTGTCCTAGGACTGGTAATACAGGCGTCCTCGATAACTTCATAGAAAATTTAACTGGACCTCACACAACATGTAAAGCCGGGGAAGCGTAAAAATGTAAGCATGTCTGCATGCCTTATACACATTTATAGGTAAGTATAAAAATTGTATATAAATTGTACAGCTGTTACCACAAAAAAAGTTACGGCACTCAGTTTTGGGTAGCTTTAGACTAGGAAAAGCACCCTTAACCAATCTTGTTACAGTGAAATGTTCACTACAAATCTTGAACTGACTTGGAAATTGTTTACCCATTTTAAGTACGACACTCCACTTTTTTAATAAAATACGAGACGCGCGAACCGCCTTAGGTAAATTATACATATATATGCTTTCCGTTTTGTAATTATTACATTGCGGCACCCCACAATGATCTCGAGATTTTTTAATATTATTATCGGAATCGGAATTCATTATTACAATTACAATCGCTTATAATTTCAACAAAAAATCAACAAAACAAGACAGATATGTCAAATTTATGCAGAGTGTAGGGTTCTTTATTTTTCCGCTAGAGCACACGGTCCAATCGTCAATAGTAGTTTTCAAATCTCGCTGGAATTCTGACAGATATCGCGCAGAAAGAATATGGCGGATACACAGTGATGTATTAAGTACAATAATTCATGTTTATTGTTTACATTTTTATGTTGTATTTGTATTTAAATAGAAAAGGAACGTTTTTAATCACAAAATGTTTTTATAATTTAACTTATAATCACTGACACTTTTGAAATTAATATTTAATTCGATAAACTAAGAATTAAATTGAAAACCGATTTTGCTTTTTATGTTGTTGTGGTTTTGTTCGATACGAATATCATTTGGTCATTTATTCTCCTTAGTGCGTACCAAAATTAAATGTTGACATTGTTTTCAAAAGGCGTGCAATTTTTTTTTGACCTATTAATTTTCACTTGAAATATGATTGTAATAACATAAATACATAATAATTTTGAATGTTTTGTGTATTAAAACTGAAATATAATTCTTTTTATTGGTTATTTATTATTTTATTTAGGTTTACTACCTAAGATAAATGCGACCCATCAAAATTTTTATAATTTTTTTTTCTAAATCACTGAAAGCTGCGCAGAACAATTAAAAAAAAATTTTTTTTAAGATCTGAATAGGACTATACTCGTATAATGGTATTATGACACTGGCTAGTTTCTTATTAATAAAGTGCTGTAAACCAATTTTTGTAAGAAAGAGAAAGGAACAGGACAGGAGACAACTTTATTATAATGGACGCCACGTGCGTCAGCATGTAAAATATAAATATAAACAAAAAATTAATTTTCCTAATAATTTTTGGGATTGGAATTTATATGGGATTTGAGTTTAATTTGATTTTATTAAATTTTATTAAAAATTTGATTAAAACATATATTTATTTATAATTAGTTTTGTTCAAATACAATAAAACTAGCAACATAAATATTCAATATGAAATTTTTTATTTAAACACAAACTATGTACTAAAATTGTACTACTCGACTTTGGAATCACTCGCACTTGTATTTGGAAAACCTAAAGAGTAGTCTACAATTCTTCCAGCTTCTCGAAGTCCACTTAAAAATGCACCATGCACGGTAGCTGAATAGTTTCGTATTGTGTGTTCTCCAGCAAAAAATAACCGTGGTAATTCTTTATCGTCATTCTTCGAATCGGTTTGAGATGTTGGTGTTACAGGCGCGGCGAGTAAATCATAATTTGAACCGGTTGATCCAACTGAGACAAAACTGTAAGATCCTCGGGCCCAAGGATCATCATGCCATCTTGTTACTAGTTTATTTTGGTTGTGGTACTGCCGAATTTTTGAAAATACCTTTGAGTACGGCAATACAACGTCCTACAATTACATCATCAGATACGTTTTCCATAATTGCCGCGGACTGTCCAGCCACAAGGACTAACAATACCGGTGATTGCGAAATACTCCAAAATAAAAATGACTCACCACTCTTGCAGTTGTACTACCAACATGACCAAACAAATTTGACGAAGTATCCCAAAATATTCGATCGAAGCACAGCACAACTTTATTTAAATTTCCGAATCCCAAACGTTGAATGGCCGCTTGTTTCCACTCCAGAAGAGGGGGATCAAATTTAACCGTGTTTAATTGATTGGATGATGGAGATACGGCAATTTTCAGTACACCTAACGTAAGGGTACATAAGACTAGATCAGCTTTATAAAGTACTGATGAATTATTGGTTTTAAAATTTTCCGTAGTAACCTCCACACCGCCAGGAAAATACTTTATCCAATCCCTCCGGTAACGCGATTGGAACACATCAATATCCATTTCGCACAGTTGTATTGCCAATGCATTCAAAATCGTCATCTTGGTCTCAATGTTTTAAGGACAAAGTGTTTAGTGGTGTCGCATTAGCGAATTCTAAATTTGCAAAGTGCCAATCTAAAATTTGACGATCGTTTGAAGACAGATATACATCACTTGGAGGATTCATTTCCATTTCTTTGAGTTTTGATTCCATTTGATTTAAATTCAACTGTTCTACGTCAGCCCAAAGAACATGCAATTGACGGTGAGCTAAACCAAAGCCATCTTAATTTATTAAGATGGCTCATTCTCAATATACATATTTTTATGTTGTTGGATCACATTATTTAAATGTTGCACTGGTTTTTCTTTAACATGTTTTTCTTGTAATCGTATAATCCATTCCAATGCTTGGCCTAATGATACTGGATTATTTCCGGCATAATTAAAATCTAATTGATGGGAGAACTTGTGAACTCGAGCAGTCTATTAAATTCTCTTTCGACCATTTCATCTTTATGATTTGGTACTGATTTTCCTCCAGCCCCGTACATTGGACAAGCTTGTTTTATTGGAGCCATTTCCATACCAGTTTGTCTGCTCAATATAGTTAGAGGTTTACCCCATATTCCAGTAACCACCATTGCACCTAGATCAGCAATGTAATTATTATTTTTGATAATAACATCCATTCCAAATTGTTGAAACTGTTGCGCTGCTGCTAGTCCTGAAATTCCCGCACCAATTACAACCACTTTTGCAAATTTTTTAAGTGGTAATGATTTTTTTATATGCTTGAAAATACCGTAAGTTTAATTTTAAGTTTTAATCAAATTTTATTTTTACAATGTTTCCAATGTTTACAATTGAAGATGTCAAAAAAAGTGTGTATGTCAAAAAAAAAGAATCAAAATGTAATTCTTTTCTGCTAGAATTGCCCACTTTTTTTGCTAGACAATTTGAGCTTCGCTGGTTTTTTGACATATAACACCCACACATGTGTATATTTTGTATACATGTTTTTTTTCTCGCTCGGTTTGTCTTTTCTAGCCGCTAGAAAAGTCGGAAAAAAGCCAGTGTCATAATACCATAATGGTAAATTGCGGAAGAGAGATCCCTAAAAGACAAAGTAGGGTTTCACATAATCTTTAATTAAAGAATCATTCTGGCAATATCGATATTATTTTTTATCGGTATGTTAACTTGTTTTAATTAATTAGGTTTCGGAAATAATCAATATTGTTCTCCGTATTGATAACAAGTCGTTATCTTATCAATCGTAAATTACAATTTGCAGATACGGAATAAGGTTTAAGTTAATTCTTTTCTTTATTACAAATTATTTGTCTTAGACAGAAACATTGACAGTGAAAGCGATAAAAATTGTCTCATTGTTTAAATTTGTAGTTGTAATTAATTTACCTAATTTAAACAATTTTATAATATGTGATAAATTATATGTGTTATTTAAATAAAGTTTTCGAAGTTTTACCATAAACAAATTAGTAAGAACTTCTAGTTAATGAATTTTTAATCGACGAAATTTTATATAAATATTGTATAAATTAGTTTGTGCGTGAAAATTTAAAAGCAGATTGAAAGAGTGGTATATATTGTTTATGATAGAAAAACGATAACCACAAAATAATAATCCGGTGATATTTTGGTTCGATCATTATATATAGCAATCCGCAACAAAGGTTAATAAAAAAGTAATATATAAGATATGTATTAAAAATGCAGGAGATGTGCAAATAAACAAAAAAATGTGTACGGTTTTGTTAAATTCATGATTATTTATTATATAGGTGTTTGTGCTGACACTGCAAACTTTAAAAGTAAAATATATTGTATGTATAAACATACATCGATGAATCCATTTTATTGTTTAAATTGATTTCATATTATATAGAGCCATTTTTCCACATAATTTCGGATTTTTTCTGACAAAATAGGATAAAAATGAAGTAAATCTTATTAAAAACGAGGTAATGTTCAGTAAAGGTGCTATTTTTATGTACATATCTCGAAATATTGATTCAATTCTGAAGCTCGTCATACAATTATAACATTTCTTGATATAAAGTACTTAAAATTGAAAATGTTCTATTTATAATGTAGGAATTATTAATTTCAAAGTAGACAAATGCCGGTGGCTACTGGACACATTCAACGATTTAAATAATTTGTTGATGTACAGGCCTACGCCTTTGTTCAAGTTGTGGAATAAGGTGAAATACCGATTTATATGCCGATTTGTGTAGTTTTGTAAACTGTAAAAACCAAACAAGATTTAAACTAAATTTGTGGTTTTAACCCAAAAGCAAATGATAAAATTAAATTATAAAAAATTTAATTATATCGTATGTAAACAGTAGTAATGTACTAGATCAAACAATCGTGCGCGGCAGTCTTAGTAAATACGTTATAAAAAAACAAATTTCATATGTATAATATTGCGTTAATTTTTTTGGAGATAAATGCTTTGCCAGAAAAGTTCATTTCTGTAAAATCAGGTTGAAAAATGATCGTGTTTGTAAGTTATGGGATTTCAATGTTTCGAACTGGCCGGATATAGGTTTGATTTATAATGGTTGTGTCAATTACAACTGAAATGATTATTTGATATAATTTAAATGGGTTATTTGATAAATGTAAAAATAATAAGGTTTCGTAAAGTATAAAAAATTAAACGTATATTTTTCCAATTTGTATATACATATATATATATATAATATATATAATATATATATATATATATATATATATATATATATATATATATATATATATATATATATATATATATATATATATTATATATATATATATGTATATATATATATATATATATATATATATATATATATATATATATATATATATACATACATATATATATATATATATATATATATATATATATATATATATATATATATATATATATATATATATATATATATATATATATATATATTGGTTCTGTTTTTTAATCTTACGATCACGTCATTAGTTTTCTAAAGTAGACGTGATCGTAAGATTAAAAAACAGTACCAAAATATATTATTATTATATTTGTTAGAATATATATAATATTCTGGTTATGTCACTTTCTGATTCCTCAATGGTCTAATCCATCCTCAGTTGCTCTTTCTAATTTATTTCACAATGCTTGTTTGTCTGCTTTGCCACAGAACTTCTTTTTCTTCATTTGTGATTAATCGGCTTAAACATTAATTCACAAATACCTGAATTCTGCTTGACTGAGTGTGTTTCCATGTTTAACATTCGTACAGTAGTTCTTCGAGTTTCTGATGTTTATTTTGAGGAAAACTTCATGTACTAATTCCAATAACTTCTGTACTTTCAGCAGCATGTCACCATGTTTAATGTGTGTTAGGTTTGTGTTACAGATATCATCTGCAAAACCCAGGTCCTTGAGCTGTTTAGTAAGCGGCGGACTCCCCTGTATTACGCTTGTGTAATGTTGTCTAGTTTATGCATTACTCTACCCAGTACTATACCGGGTGTTTTTTTTAATCAGAAACTTTCAAATATCTCGGAAAATAAGCCCTCTACGATAAAAATGAATTTTTTTTTTTTTTAAACAGTTTTAAAGGCCATTACTGGCCCCTTACTGAATCAACAATTTGGCTACAACGGTTTCGATCCCGAGCAGGGTCTTCATACTGTCTAAGATAATCTGAAGAGGCCAAGTCGTTCTCTACACCGAGGAGCCAACGGCGCCTGCAACGACCTCTGCGCCTACCATATGGTGGCTCTCCTTTCAAAGATCGCTGCATAATTCGTTCCGTACCTTCTATTTCGCGTTTTGGGCCATGTTAGAAGCCATCTGTCGTACTCATCCGTCAGCGCCCAACTTTCACATCCAAACATAACAACGGGCCTGATCAACGCTTTGCAAAGCTTCAGCTTCACGGCACTTGATAATTGTTTAGATTTTAGAAGTGGCCTTAGAGGATACAAAGAACGACTGCCAGCTGCCAGCCCCTCTTTAATATTCTCACCTACACTGTTATCGTGAGTGATAAGAGAACCAAAATATTCGAACCTCATCAATCTCTCAAACGTGTGGTGGCCACTACTATCTGGTGTGCCATTGTCCCTAAAACCAGAGGTCAGGTATTTCGTTTTGGACTCATTGATCTGAAGTCCAACTGGAGCTGAAAACTCTACAAGCGGATCAAGTATTTCCTTCACTCCGATGGTATTCAGTCCAGTCACGCATATGTCATCAGCATATGCAAGCGCCTGATTGGACTGGCGATATAAGATGTAACGCTGCGGTGTTTCAGTTTTACGAAAGATGTACTCCAACATGAGATTAAAGAGTATCGGGGATAGAGCATCTCCCTGCCTAACACTAGAGTTAACTACAAAAATTGTAGATAGCCTGTTCTTAACTTTAACACAGCATTGAGACTGCGTTACTGTCATCTAACATAGTCGTACCAGTTTTGTTGGTATTCCTAGATATTCCAGGGCAGACCACAAACTCTCTCGATTGATCGAGTCATAGGCCTGCCGGAAATCCAGGAACACTTGATTTACGGGGATGGATGTCTCATAATATTTAGATAGAATCATCCGCAGTGAAAAGACCTGATCGGAGACTGATCGATTCGGACGAAATCCTCCTTGATAATCACCAACCAAGCCCTCCGCATAAGGAGTGATTCTATCCAATACAATGTATGACAGTAACTTGTATGCTGTGCAAAGGAGAGCTATACCGCGATAATTCTCACTCTTAAAGCGGTCTCCCTTCTTGAAGATGGGGCATATCGCGGCCACTTTCCATTCGTCAGGCATAACTTCGGTTCGCCATACTAATCGAATAAGGTTGAAAAGACAGTTCCACAAAGTATCCCCTCCGAATATGAAGAGCTCCGAATTAATGCAGTCCACTCCAGGTGAGCGGTTTCGTTTCAATCTCTGCATGGCTTTAGTGAATTCCTCATGGGATGGCTCCTCAGTGCAAATCTCCGCAGTCTGTATTAGAGGTGGCTCAACAACAGTCTTTGACGCATGATGGACATCAAGCAGGTCAGTAAAGTGTCCACTCCATGCGTCAAGTACTGCGTCGATGTTGACACAGAGGTTTCCATCCCGGTCCCGAATGGCGGTTGACGTAGGCCTGACAGTATGGTGTAGTCCAGTAATTCCTTTAAAGAAATTACGCGAACTGCGCTCATTGCTGAGTTGTTGTACTTTCAGAACTTCGGCCTTCCACCATTCTCGCTTCTTCCCTCTACAAATCCGCTTAGCTGCCCTTCTTGCAAGAGCAGCCTTGTTTTTCCTCGCGATTGTGAGACGTTGTTGTACTTCATTATGGGCTATATTTTGTTGCTCAACTGCAAGATGACACTCGTCATCAAACCAATCATTCTTGGGTCTGACTTTAACTATACATAAAGTCTGTTGAGCAGCACTGACAACCGAAGTTTTCAGTGACTGAGTTCACACAGTCAGACTGGTAATTAGCTTCATCAATGTTGTCGCTGACAAGATCCTGATATCGTTTCTTTTGATCTTCATTTATCAGACCTTCACAGACGAAGCGTACCATGCGTTTCTCTGTGTTCCCAGACTTGTACGAAAACTTCCATCGTAGCTTTGCAGCGACCAAATGATGATCGCTGCCTACGTATTTGGTTGCTGACCGATAAATTCTCACATCCTGCACAAACTGAGCCCGTCCTTTAGAAACTAACACATGGTCAATTTGGCTGCGGGAAGTTCCGCGAGGATGTGTCCATGTCTCTAGATGTATGTGTTTGTGAGGGAAGAATATGCTTGCTACTCTAAGATCATGAGCAACCGCAAAGTACATCATTCTATCACCATTATCGGTCGCAGTTTCGTGTCGGAAGTACGGACCTATGTTTTCACACAAGTCGGTCTGATTTCTGCCAGCTCTAGCATTAAAGTCCCCAATTACCATTCTAACATCGTGTTCGGGTATAGATCCCATCAGATCGTCCAAGTCATTGTAAAATGAGTCTTTATCTTGGGGCTGGCTGACTTCTGTGGGCGCATGTACACAAATTATCGACAGGTTAGCTAACTTCATGCGCAAGCGAAGCTTACACAATCGGTTATTGACTGCTTGGAAATCCAAAACAGCGTTCTTTACCTGCGGCCCAAGAAGAAATCCAGCTCCAAGATTTCCTAGGTCATCTCCACTGTAGAACAACGTATAGCCTTGGGATACATGGTCTCCACTTTTAGGGCAGCGAGTTTCTTGAAGAGCAACGCGTTCCAGCCGATACTCCAGCACGTAGGATTTCTCTGAAATATTTTTTTCGATCCATCTCCTACTGAGAACATTATGCATACGATTCAACGATGATTATGCATAGGAACATGCGACTAAATTTGCTTTCAAATAAATGATTTAAAATCGTCTATTACTACGCCATCTATCATGAATCGAAAAAAATGTTTCAAGGAAATCCTACGTACTTTTAGCCGTAGAATCCGAATCTGCAATAAAAAATAGGGGTTCCTATTTTAGTTTCCAAATTGCCCCACTCCCCTTACAAGGAGGGGCAGGGGGTCCTAATTTTAGCATTAATGTATTTCTCTCCCGGAATTATTATTTTGATGATGGTCATTTTTATCATAGAGGGGTTATTTTCCGAGATATTTGGAAGTTTCAGCTTTACAAAACACCATATGAGGACTATGGTTTCCGCTGTTATACTTAGATGGGTCGCTATTGAGTAATTCTGCTAGTATCAATCCATGCTTTATCGTTCTTCCTTTACTGTATGGCTTATCTAACTTTCTGTTTTCAGTTTTATTCAGTTTTTAACAACTATACGTTGTGATTATAATTGCAATTCTATAGTTCTAAAAAGGGCTTATCTTCCAATATGGATATACATTAGTAAATATATATGATTCAAATTAAATCAGGTTTCTATATTAAATTTAGTCTAGTTGATCGAAAATCGACCATATTCTAATATAATTTAAAATTTGGTTTTACCTAATAATAATATATAACAGGTCGATTTTCGAAACGCTCGATACAAATCATATGAAAACTACTTTTTTGCATTTTATGGTCTTTGCATCAAAATTTGAAGTTTCTGTCAGAATTGTCATGCTTAAAAAATTTGACTGTACATACATATTATAATAATGCACACATTTTGATTGTTGCAACAACAAAAATTTAAAAAAATAATACACACTATGTGTGTATAGATGTCACTTCACATCGTATAACTTAGTTGGGCAGTATTTAATGTCAAAAAAAACTTTAGTTTGCAGAGCCTCACGTTCACATAGGCGACATTGATACAGATTTAGTGATTCAGACCTGGCACTAAGCGATTCATAGATGCGTGATTACGAGGTTCTCATTCGCATTCATAACTAAATACTCGTACCTCATCGACTACTAATGCAACAGACAGAGTGACCATCTGCAAACACGTCTGCCAAATCAACTTGCAAGTGACTGGACTTCAACGTCAGCGACTAGGACATAGAATAAAAAATCTATTGTAGCATCGATGAAAATATCGAAAGTGTCGATACAAATGTCGGTTCGATGCTCTGATTCTGACGCTCTAAATGTAAATTAATTTTATTTTTGTTACGTATTTCACAGGCAATAAAAATAATAAAAATAAAATATTTTTATAGGGCTAATTTAATTAGTTTATGTATAAGACAGTGACATAGATATGCCCAAAGCCATCTTAATAAATATTAAGATGGCTTTGATATGCCACACCGAATCGAACGGTATTGCTATTGATATAGTTTCCATTAAATATGTTGAATAACTGTTCTTAAATCTCTTAATGGACTTTGAATTTCTGAGATACGAGTATCTTAAAATTCATATAATTTCGTTGGATTCAGTATAACGTTTATTTATGGATGGATTGACAATACTTATACGGTTTCTTAGGACGAATAGTTGTACCATAGTTATATCTTATCTTATGTATTTATTTGCAACAATCTAATAAATCCAACGGATTTAACACTAATACATAAAGTGTATTGGTTTAATAGAAAAATATAATAGATATAATTTTGAATTTATGTTTTTTTTATGTGTCGGAAAGGAATCGACAGAAATATCATAAGTGAAAATCGGACTACGATAATGCAACTGTTATTGAAGATTTTTTAAATTTACCAAATTATTCAGATTTGCAGAAAATGACGCCAAACATACCTCAGCAGACTGTACAAAGTAGTGCAGCGGAAGGAACACGTAAGTTGGTTGATTAATATTATTTTATTTAGTAGGTAATTAATTAACAATTATAAATAATTATGTATTACGTTTTTAATTTTTGTATAGCGAGAAACAGATTTAATATCCATCATATCTTACTAAATACACCGTTGAGAATTTTACTTACTTTGGGATTGATGGCAATTATAATTCCATGCCTTATCTATGTATACGTTTATTCACAGCGTATATTTATAGTACGAGAAAATCAAATTCAGGGAACTTGTTCTCATAACATAATTTATCATGTTCAATGTGGTAATTTTAATTTAACTGAAAAATTGTGCGAAGCTCGTGGTTGCTGTTTTACTAAACAACATGGATGTTTTCATTCGCTACCATCACGTTATCAATATAACTGCACTAGCCAATACGAGCCAGATGCAATATTTTCTGCTAAGCAATTAATAACTCCGGTTGGATTACCGTCTACAATTAATTTACGATTAATTACCAGAAATATAACGAAGTCTCGTCTTAGAATTGAGTTGTGGGACAACTCGGAAAATATACCAATTGATCATAATTTGAATTCGATAGAAAATATAAATTATAAATTTAGAATTTTTCAAAATACAATGTTTTCGGTGGATCGATCATCAAATGGACAACCTCTTCTTACTACTTCCCGAGGACCATTAATTGTGTCACAAAATTATTTGGAGTGGAATTTTCACATGAACTCACCTTATCTATATGGGCTTGGTGAGGGTATATTAAAATCAGGATTAACTAAACTACTTTTCAATACTGAAAAAGATAATTTTATACCATTTATAATAGCATACGGTAATAAGGGTCCTATAATAATCAATTTAAATGATTTATTATTAATTTAATTAACATATTTATATGAATAGATCCTGAATCAACTCATTATCATGCTATTTCATTTAAAACACCTGGACCACTGGAAATATTTATAACGGAATCAAAATTAATAATTATAAAAGCGTTGTATAGCAAGAATTTTTTTATTGAATTATTTACTGGACCAAAACTGGAAGATATTTTAAAAGAACTTCGACCAGAAATGCGACCGTTTCCCGATTGGATTTTAGGAATGCATGTCTGCAGGTCTCATTTCATCATTATATTACATTATTTATGCATTTTAATTATTTAGCGTATATTTATTGCAGACAAATGAAATTTTATGACATCACTGAATCTGTAGCGGAATTAAACAATATTCTACAAAAAAATGAATTTCCATTTGATTCTCATTGTTATCATGAAAATTTAATGAATTTACAAAATATTGACACTGTTTTAAGAAATAGTCAAATACTAAGTGCCATTGATTCGTTGAAATCGCAGAATAAGGCATTTTTCTTACCTCTTCATTTAGAGGTACTTTTTTAGTTTTAAAATTGACGCGCAATTTGATCGACAGATGGTTGAAAAAATTAGTGTTCTAATTGTTATTTCTTTATAGCTTGAGATGGATGAAAAATTGAATTTTTACTCAGAAAATATGTTACGACATCCTCGAACCAATAATGTTTATAAAGGCTTAATAAACAATAGAACTGTAATGTACATTGATTGGATGAACAATAATATAAACGATATGTTGAAAGATATTTGGCAAGTGACACCATCCCGAATGGAATTGATTGATGGTTTCTTATTACAGGGCAATTGGATGAAAGATGAAACTAGTAGTTTAAAAACAATGGATCCAAGATTATTTCAATATATTCCAGAGGTATTTAGTTGTTTAGGTGTTTATTCACACGTTTCTTAAAATTAAAATATTATAGGGCATTTCCGATAGTCTGAAAAATTTGTTACCTTGGAATACAAAACTGTCGAACACAGAGGATGTAATATTAGAATCAATTAATTTCATCAGTTCTTATCAAATTAATCGTTTAAAACTTATTTTGGAAGACAAACTTATGATGACATCAAGTTTTAATTTAGACATACTAGATCAAGGCGTTTTAATTCACAGTTATGTTCCTACATGGTTAACATTTCGAGCTAGTGTTAATAGAATTGTATCAATGGGATTGAATGGACATACTATGGCTGGATCACAAGTGTGTGGTGATTTGGATAATGAAGAAACTGGATTAAACAATTCAATCAATGAAGAACTCTGCATTCGATGGTATCAATTTGCAACTATGACGCCAATAATACGTGTGCGAAGTGACAGAACACCAGACAAATTTTCAGCATATGCTATGAAATTAATGAATGATGCAATTTTAAGGTAATACTATAATAATAAATTGTTCATGAAATGAGAAAATCAAACAGGATTAATTTAAAGATTTAATTTAAAAATTCTAATCAATTTGAAATTATTGTATGTAACAATTTATCCTAAAAAAATTGGAAATTTATTTTCAGGCGCTATTCTTTAGTAAGCTATTTTCAAACAGTGTTGTCATCATCAAATCCTCTACTAACACCGATGTTCTATTATTTCCCTGATTTGATGTTAAATGCTACTGACCTGGCCGAACAGTTTAACATTGGGCAAGGACTTCTTATATCTCCAGTATTAATGGCCAAAGCAACGCATGTAATATTTAGGCATACACGTAATTATTTTTACGATTAAACAGTTTATTTTTAATTTTTTTTTCAGAAAACCATTTATTTTCCTGCTGATTATTACGAAATTAATGGTGGCATGCGTTTTGAGTCTGAAACAAGTGTTGAGTTCCCGGTTGTCGAATCAGATTTTCCGACATTTCTAAGGGCTGGATTCATTATTGGTCTTCATAAAACTGAAGTAAAAATGCACACACTATAGTTAAATTGATGTTTCTTACAGTTTTATATAATTTGTTTGTTATTTAGAATGTTTGGACTATTAGAGAAGCACAAAAACAACCACTTAAATTAATTGTAGGATTGGACTGCCAGAAAGATGATAACAATATAACATTATGTATTGCTACTGGAAATTTGACCTTAAACGCAAACTATTCTCTAAATTTTATTTCAACTGATCAAAAGGTACACACATAATATATATATATATATATATATATATATATATATATATATATATATATATATATATATATATATATATATATATATATATATATATATATATATATATATATATATATATACATATATATATAATAATAATAATACAGTGTTTAAAGGCCATTACTGGCCCCTACTGGGTCAACAATCTGGCCCCAATGGTTTCGATCCTGGCCTTGGTCTTCATAATGTCCCAGACAACCTGAAAAAGCCAAGTCATTCTCTACACCGTGGAGCCATCGTCCGGACCGAGCCAGCCCTACTCGCTGAGTTCTTATTTCATGCACAATATCGGGGATCTTCTATACGTTCTCTCAAATGTATGAAGTTATATCTCGCACTCATTCGCCAGCGCCCAACTTTCAAATCCAAACATAACAACGGGCCTGATCAACGATTTGTAAAGCTTTAGCAGTGGACTTAGAGGATATAAAGCACGGCTGTCAGCTGCCAGCCGCACTTTAAAATCCTCACCCACACTGTTATCGTGAGTGATAAGAAAGCCCAAATATTTGAACCTACTCACTCCTTCAAAGGTGTAGTTGCCACTACCAAAATCTGGTGTGCCATTGTCCCTATAACCTGAGATGAAGTATTTCGTTTAGGACTCATTGATCTGGAGTCCAACAGAAGCTGAAAACTGGACAAGCGGATCAAGTATTTCCTTCAATCCGTTGCTATTCAGTCCAATCAAGCATATGTCATCTGCATATGCAAGCGCCTGATTGGACTGGCGATATCAGATGTTACGCTTAGATCTTTCAGTTTTACGAAAGATGTACTCCAACATGAGATTGAAGAGTATCGGGAACAGAGCATCTCCCTGCCGAACACCCGAGCTAACTGCAAAACATTTTGATAGCCTGTTCTCAACTTTAACACAGCATTGAGACTGTGTCACTGTCATTCTACACAATCGTACCATTTTTGTTGGCATACTTAGATATTCCAGGGCAGACCACAAACACTCTCGATTGATAGAGTCATAGGCCTGCTGGAAATCCAGGAACACCTGATGTACGGGGATGGAAGTCTCATAATATTTAGATAGAATCATCCGCAGCGGGAAGACCAGATCAGTGACTGATCGATTCGGATGAAATCCACCTTGATAGTCACCAACCAGGCCCTCCGCATAAGGAGTGACTTTATCCAATATAATGTAGGACAGTAACTTATATGCTGTGCAAAGGAGAGCTATACCGCGATAATTCTCACACTTCAAGCGGTCTTCCTTCTTGAAGATGGGGCATATTGCGGCCACTTTCCATTCGTCAGGCATTACTTCGGTTCCCCATACTAATCGAATAAGGTCGAAAAGACAGTTCCACAAAGTATCCCCTCCGAATATCAAGAGCTCCGAATTAATGCAGTCCACTCCCGGTGAGCGGTTTCGTTTTAGTCTCTGCATGTCCCTAGCGAATTCCTCGTGGGATGGTTCCTCAATGCAAATCTCCGCAGACTGTATTAGAGGTGAATCAGTCTGTATTTGAGGTGAATCTACAGTTTGTGACGCATGATGTACACCAAGTATAGGTCAGTAAAGTCAAGTACTGCGTCGATGTTGACACAGAGGTTTCATTTCCGGTGCCGAATGGCGGTTGACGAAGGCTTGATAGTATGGTGCAATCCAGTAATTCCTTTAAAGAAATTACGTGAACTGCGCTCATTGCTGAGTTGTTGTACTATCATAATCTCGGCCTTCCTTTTTCCGTTTACAAATCCGCTTAGCCGCCCTTCTAGTAAGAGCAGTCTTGTTTTTCCTCGCGATTGTGAGACGTTATTGCACTTCACAATGGGCATTTTGTTGCTCAACTGCGACACTCGTCATCAAACACATGACGACACTTGTCATCAAACCAATCATTCTTGAGTCTGAATAATTATTTCACGATTCGATTGCAGTTATGTGTTTCAAAATTCATATTGTTTATATATTTGTACATAATATACACTCACATTGATGATGCCGTTGTTTTTGATAAATTAAAATGGGGCTAAATCGATGATGGGGTTTATTGGGTTAAAATATTCAATGGGAAAATTAACTTGTCATTTTTATCATCATTTGAAATTAGTTTTTGAAGAATATTATCATTTATAAGTCGAACATGTTCATTTTTAGCACACAAAATTGCGCGTTATGGTTATTTGATTATTTAGTGTTTGCGGTATAAAAGCTCTTCCCATCATTCAATATTCTAGACCCATTTACTAAAATGTGGATTACTTATTGTTTTCATATTTGTTTTTATACCAAATATTTGAAAGTATTGACAAACATGGTACTTTTTCTATGGTCGAATTTATTATTGACGTACGATTCTCTCTTCTAACGACAGGTAACATTTGCCGAAAATCTCCTCCTACAATTATTACCTTTCCACCAAACGGTAAATTATTTTTCTTTAAATCTCAAAATACTAATATTATTGCTTTATTCCAAAACTCTGGAGGCTTGTTTAAATGCTTCTTAGCGTATAATAAACGTTTTTTCAAAATCCGTGGTTTATTCGTAGAACGCGCGCTCTATTCCTATTTGTGCACAAACTCGTATTTGTGCACAAACTCGTATTTGTGTAATACATTGTGGATGGTTTGCGATGTTACTGTTTTTTGATAGCTTACAGCCAGCTTGGAGGAAATGATTGAATTACTTTCCATCTAATTAATCTTGATTATTTTTACATTTCACGCTTCTCGTGAACAGTCAACTTTCCTGACCGGTCAGATCTTGGTTTAGATATAAGAAATCATGTCTCATTATAATTTTAAATCACCCTGAAACGGTAGATTTTGGTTTTTAAATTATTTCTTAATTCAATAATTAATCCACGAATCTCATAAGGAAGCTCACAGTATCGACGCGACATTTCAATTAAATTTTGTTTTATTTTATATTTGTTTGATTCAAATCTTAAAAATCCTGATATTTTTTAGGTTAACCATTATGTCAGATATTTAAATCTAGAACCAATTACATATCATATTTGAAATCGTACGCATACTTTTTTTTGAATTGAATTGTATAGGCGTAACACAAAAATTCTGTTTTACTGGAAATGTTATGAAATATGAAACTAATTTTTATTTGTGTTCATTAATTACAGAACAATGTATATTTTAGTTAACAAAAAATTAATTTCCAATTATTTCAGATTTCTTATTTTTTTCTCCAATGCATTCATCATACGTAGACTAATTTTGATGACAATATATCGTTAAAAAAGCAGCATTAAAAAACTTACAATGGGATCAATTTTAATCGAAATGTATTCAGTTTATTCCTTCCAATTTTCAATATCGATAGTAATCACAGAATCTAACGGTATACACTGCATTCAAAATTATCACCAACTTTTCGTATGGATATTGAAAAAAAATACAATTACAAGCGGTTTCATTCTGATAATTGGTTCATAACACTCATTCCAATAATCAAATTTCCACTACCCAATATACAATATTCTGTAACCGTATTCAGTCCATCATTCAACATTCTTATCTCTGTATCAATATCGATCTCAATGATTTGTTATTTAATGTTTGTGTTCACGATTTTATCGTAATATATACATTATACACAATACGTAGTTCTTCGTATATAAAGCCTGTGAATCTATTTCAGTCCCGTACATTTTTATGTCTAGAGAGATTTATCTAGCTGTTGAGCTGAATTCACTTGTAAAAAGTAACCTTTTAAATAAATGAACCTGATTACCATTACATATGTATATATTACGTAGTCTAGATTAGACATTAAACTTCGTACAACTTTGTTGAATTAAACTACCTCTAATGTCGTGTTGGAATTCTACATTATTAACATACATATGTATTCGTATAATATTTATATACATACTATATATTTATATTTTCAGCTTGAAATATCAATCACAAATGCCACACACTTATTAAATTGGGATGAATTTTGTAAAACCGATAGTGACATATTACACAACAAAATTATCGAATCAATTACTTTATATGGATGGGAGCAGTTAGATAAAGATAATGAAATTCGAATTAATCTAAATGTTTGTCAACCAAGTGACACCGTAATAAAATTAAATGGAACATACATACTTAACTATTAATAATATGAGGATTTGAGAAGTCCCTGTCATCCTATAATATTATTTTATTTGTAATTCTTTTAAATTTCAGACACATACAAAATTATATTTTTAAATATAAGACAAAACTTATTTAGATATTAAAAGTTTTTACATTATCTAATTGTTTCTTGTGTATTACTGTATAAATATATTAAAAATAATTAATAATTTTAGCGATAAACTAATTTTTGCTTTAGAATAAAATCAATATGTTGAGTTAATTCGTGTATCAGGTGTTTGTGGTGTTGATACATTTAGGTATCATTAATAATAATTATTTTTATTGTAGTGTGTAATTTTCAAATTGCTTATAATATTGTTACGTTATTCGCTTTTCAAAAAAGGTCAAAAAAGGTTCGATCACTATGCTTCGTTCACTTATAACTACTATCACATTTATAACACATTCATTTCTCTTTCGCTTTTGTCATTACTAGCTCTGCCCCTTCTAAACCACAACTAACTTACTTATTACACGTTTTTTCGTATTTATATCCACATTTAACCTAGCAGAAGATTCTACGTTTATTCGGAAATATCCTAGACACTTCTTTAATACAACATTATTCGGTATATGCAGTTTCTACACTTAAATAGAGATGTCCCCATATAACACTAGCCACATAACCCAGATTCGTTCCGAACATAATCCTATTCACCTACCCTATAAATGATTAATCACTTGCACCACTTACGGTTCTACTAGCTGGCCTTACTTAATCGAATTTTTCACGTTTGTATACTTATATAATAATAATAATCAGTTTTTAAAGACCACTACTGGCCCCTTACTGAGTCAACAATCTGGCTGCAACGGTCTCGTTAATTAGCTTGGTTTTCATACTGTCTTAGACAATCTGACGAAGTCAAGTCGTTCTCTACACCGTGGAGCCCCCGTTGTAACAACCTCTGCGCCTACCATATGGTGGCTCTCCTTTCAGAGATCGCTTATTCGTTCTAGAGATAATTCGTTCTGAATCAGCACGCACAACGTGACCGATCCAGCCTACTCGCTGATATCTCATTTCATGTACAATATAAGGGATCTTCATCAGATCTCTGATCTCGATATTGTATAGTGCTCGGTATATATCACCTTCTTTGCGTTTTGGGCCGTAAATCACACGCATGATTCTTCTCTAAAATGTAAGGAGCCATCTCTCGTACTCATCCTTCAGCGCAAACTTTCACATCCAAATATAACAACGGGTCTGATCAACGCTTTGTAAAGCTTCAGCTTCACGGCTCTTGATAGGTGTTTAGATTTTAGCAGTGGCCTTAAATTATACAAAGCACGACAGCCGGGTGCCAACCGCACTTTAATATCCTCACCCACACAGTTATCGTGAGTGATAAGAGACACCAAATATTAGGAAATATTATTAATTCTCACACTTCACTGGTCTCTCTTTTTGAAGATGGGGCAAATGGCGGCCACTTCCCCTTCTTCAGGCATAACTTCCGTTCGCCAAACTAATCGAATAAGGCCAAAAAGAGAGTTCTACAAAGTGTCCCCTCCGAATATCAAGAGCACCGAATTAATCCAGTCCACCCCAGGTAGGCGGTTTCGTTTCAATCTCTGCATGGGCTTAGTGAATTCCTCATGAGATTTATCCTCAGTCCAAACCTCCTATATTAGAGGTGGCACAACAATAGTCTGTGACGCATGATGAACACCAAGCAGGTCGTTAAAGTGTCCACTCCATGCGTCAAGTGCTGCGTCGATATTGGCACAGAGGCTTCCATCCCGGTCCCGAATGGCGGTTGACGTAGGCTTGAAAGTATAATGCAATCGGGTAATTCCTTTAGAGAAGTGAGAGCAGCTTTGTCTTTCTTTGCGATTGTGGGACGTTGTTGCACTTTACTATGGGCTTATTTTATTGCTCGACTGCAAGACGAAAATCGTCATCAAACCAATCATTCTTGGGTCTGACTTTCACTGTACCTAAAGTCTATTGAGCAGCACTGACAAATTTGGGTTCAGTACCACCCATACAGAGTTCACGCAGTCAGACTGGTAATTAGCTTCCTCAATGTTGTCGCTTACAAGTTCCTGATATCGTTTCTTTTGATCTTAATTTATCAGACCATCACTGTCGACACGTCGCATGCGTTTCGCTGTGTTCCCAGACTTGTATGAAAACTTCCATCTTCAAAGAAAGTCGTACCAACCATCAAAGCTCCCGGATTGAAGTTGAACGCGTCAAAATGTAGTCTGTTCAAGAAGGAAGTCAACGATCTGGGCTACATTTTATCGAGTCAAGGACAGCGAACTGATCCAAAGAAACTCGCTGCCGTAGAAGAGTGGAGCACTCCAAGAAACATTCACGAGCCAAGGAGTTTTCTAGGACTATGTTCTTACGCCTTTCTGAGAAAACTCAACCATTCAACTGGACCACCAATACGCTAAAGAAGAAACTATGCAGTTCTCCAATTTTGGTGTTGTAACAGGAGTGATAGCAGGCTATCAGCTGTTACCGAAATTTATATTATTATTCCCTCAGAGGCTTTGGAGCGGTCTTCTATGGCTGGCTAGTGCTCAGGGTATTGGGGTGAGGTTTTCCAAAAATTGAGAGATTACAGCAGGAATATTGAATCTAGGCATACTCGGATTTGTAATTGAAACAGGTGAGAACTGAGGACCGATTCACCTCTTTACCTGATGATCCCTCGAACTCCTTCACTATTACTTCTTATCTCATCCCGAACATCATCGTCAAAGTACGAAACAACAAAAATAAATCTCTTTTATAAAAAAAGAGATTTTCAAACTTGACCACCGAAAATCAATTAAAATATAAATAAATGTCCTAACTAGCTAATATGTAACCAACAACAAAAAAATAATATTAACTACAGAAACCTAAATTTATAAAAATATATATGAATTAGAAAAAAAAACTTATAAACTTAAACGCCCTGATAACTTAATAATATGTAACAGAAATATATATGTACATATATTTATATGATTTCAATTAATGTTTATAAATATGTATTATAAATAAATACATAAAAAAAACTTATTATTAATAGATTTAAAAAAATATATTTAGATATATGCATATAAAAAAAAAAAATAAGATTGACTTAATTTTGATGACGTCGTATTTTCACTATTATTTCTTAAATTTTTGTTTCGTTTTCTTTTTTTTTAATTTATTTTATTGTACATACTTGTTTTTGTTCGTTATACGATTTAAATTAAAAATAAATGGATTTAAGTATTATTTTTAGCTGCAAACTTTCCACACATTTTGGATAGACTATAGGTTTGGATAGATTGGATCACAACTTTTTTTTATCTTTACCGTTCTATCGTCTAACCACATTTCTCACTTCATTCATTCACACACACTTTTTTATATGCCGACTGGCTGTAATTTATTCAATAATGAATACTATATGATTTTATACTCGACGTACACCTCGGGTACTTTAAATTTTAAATTTCACTGCATAGTCTTTTAAGTATTATACATACTTATGAATTATTTTATTAAAATTTTTTTTCTTCTCCTAGATTATTCGAGAAACGTCCACGCACCACATTTAAAACGGGATATTAAATTTTAATTATTTTCACTTTAATTTTGAAGAAACAAAATTCACCCCAACTACAAGTTCCGTTTCTCTCTAAGAGAATTCAGTAGCGCTCGCGTGCTACGCCTTTCAGAATAAATCCTAAATCATGCACTAATTGTTGTAAATCGATTCCGTGTGTCGATGCCAATCGTTCTACGCGAAAAAAGAATTTTACAACACTAGTATCCGAAGATGATCCATCATTTTTTTTTTTTTTTTTTTTTTTTTAAGGACTTGGCATAGACACTTTTTTGGTCCATAGCCTTTACCTTACATTCACACAACATTCATTCAATCCATTCATTCATCCCATTCACACAAGTACAGTATACCACCTGAGCCATTGCATAGCTCCTCCATGTCACCCTGTACAGTGACATGGAAGATGGGTCGGCCCATGAGTTCTACATTCCAACATAGGGTCGTAGGTCATAAGATGTTTTCAATTTAATCACCGATCGTAATCGGGAGATGAAAAATCCCTTTTCCATCCCGCCTCTTGTTGGGATTCGAACCCGGTACCTCCCGATCCAAACGTCGCAGCTTTAACCACTGCGCTATTTGCTTGGTTAAGTTCCATCATAGGAAATATTCAATTTTGTAATATTTGTAGAATGATTCGGTCCACTTATCGGTTGTGAAGTAGATGTGGGATTTATAGTTCTATCTGTAGTCTTTATTCAATAAAATAAAAAGATATACATAAAAAACTAAAAACAGGGTCTTTAATAAAACATTAATATATATACATAAAAAATTGAGTCCTTATAAATTAAAAACATAAGAAACATAAATATATTATCACACAATACATTTAAAATAACACATAAAAAATCAAAATCAGGAAATAGACCCTTATCAGTTATCACTTTAAATTTACATAAAAATAACACAGATCCTTTACTATAGAACATAAATCACTTAGTCTCCTCCCCAAAAAATTATAACAAATTTGTTTTTATAACAAATTTGTCTTTTAATCGTAGTAAATTTAAATAGTAACACATTATCATTCATTTTCTGGAGTTAAATTGTAAAACTAAATAAATTCAATATTAATAAAACTTGAAATTAAAATAAAATAACATAAACTAAATAAAAGTCATTTAGTGATAAAGGTAAAACAACTGGTAAGAACTGGTAAAAACAATTTTAATATATGTATACACATTTACACTCTTTGGACAGTGCTTACTGTAGAGGTCCGTCTAGCCAAGGCAAAGGCTAAAGAGTTGAAGTAAAATTAGTTAAAGCTTGTCGAAAAAACATACTTACTAACACTGGTGATAATCACCACTCGCTCAACTGAATACGAACGTCAAAACTTAAAATTATAATTCATCTACAAACAATTACTCCGTCGAAAAGTATTGCGTATTATGGATGTGCATAGCTGATACATGACCTGATACATAGTTGTGATAATACGAAATACCAATTGACGCAAAATTATTATAAAATTATTTCAAGAATTAATTTTATAATTATAAGGATAATTTATTATAAAAACTAGATTTCTACAAATAATAATAAAACATAACACCAACAATTACAAGTACATATTCAGTAATACGTAACATTGACACCTCAATTTACATTACATATATTTACAAAACATTATAGAATAAACATTACAAAATATTTGATACGAGGTCACTTCTGGTGGCTTTGGCGTTGCCCATTGGGAAATATAAGTTGGTTATTTTATAAACATATTAATCATATTAATATTTTCATAAACTGCAATGGGGCCTGGTGGCGTGTAGTTACTGTAGCTGGGGTTTTGTACATACTGTAGAATAAAGTTCGGATATGTAGATAACGGATTTATCTGGTTATTGTTAAATACGGGGTTTGTAATAAATTGACCATAACATGGATGGGATTGAACTGGTTGCTGTGATGAAAGGCTGGTCGTCTGTGGCACAAATGTCTGTGTTTTATCCGTAGTACGAAATCTAATCATTGGCTGTAGGTGTTGAGTTTGGTGCATAGGGGTCCTAAATGTCCTAGGTATTTGATTCTCATTGGGTTATATTACTGACTTAAACTGCAGATCGATAGCGGACGGCTGTTTAGATGGTTTCCTTTCTGTGAAATGTGTCGCAGATACCGTATTAGCAAAATTTCATTTGAACTGCGTTAGTGGAAATTTCTTGTTAAAGTCACCCAAACTGTCACTTAAATTTAGACGTTTATCATCCGAAGCTACAACTACTTCATAATCAACGGCTGCCAAAGATGCAATTGAATCGCTGAGCGACTCCCCCTGAGGAGGACCAGTTTTCATTTTGTTAACCAAAGTTATAAGCACTTCACATGATGTGATAAGTTTCTCGCAGCTTCCTGTACTTTTTTGAAACCGAAATTCTTTCTAATCTAAATTTTAATTTTGTGTTGCATTTTTATAAAACATGAAAAGATTAGTAAAAGCAACAAAATAAAATTAAATTCGTTAAATAATAAATTAAATATCAGTGAGCAATTAAAATATGGTTCAATATAGTTTTTCGATCATTCACTAATCAACATAAAGTCCATCCACAATCAATGGATTTTGCGATAAAAGGATTTGTTTTTTAAATGTTGGTTTTTAACATCAATGGATGTTAAAACGATGGGTCCGTTGGTATTTTTATGGACTATCCACCAACAAAAATGATTGGTTGTTGGTTTTGGGAACTGTGGATTTTATAAAAAATTGGACTTTTTCAAAATTGAGTAAGGATTTCAGAAATTATGAATTTTGAGAATGGGGTTAACAACAGATGGATTTAACAACAAAGGATTAAGGAATGAAGAAACTCTCCACTTTATCCATCATTTGAATAAATGAGATTTTATGTTATATAAAACAACCAATAATTCTTGTTTTTATCTTAAATAAAAAATACAGTTCTAAATTTAATTTTAGTTTCTTTTTTATTATTTTAATTAAAATTGTAATTAATTATAAACCAATTTCAGGACTTTATTGTCGACCATTCCAAAATATCTGTTTTGAGATCAACAGATCTACAGTATTTGTTAATATTTTACAATTTACATAAATAAAAGTCGAACCATGATGCATGAACTTCCAAAATTGATTCTTGTATTAATAAACTAACCGCATAAAGATTAAATTGGAATGGTCATTATTTTGTAATCAATTTTATATTTTCAGAAATATAAAACTAATTCTTGTTTTAAATGACTTTTTAAAATTTAAAATATTATAAATATATATATATATATATATATATATATATATATATATATATATATATATATATATATATATATATATATATATATATATATATATATATATATATATATATATATATATATATATATATATATATATATATATATATATATATATATATATATATATATATATATATATATATATATATATATATATATATATGAATAAAATTTTAGAACATTATTCTTTATTGGTGTTGTCACAATAAGGTTGTGGTGTGGTGAAATATTTAAAATAAAATCTGAACACGGTATCGTTTAACTCTAATTTATGTTACAATTATGATTCGGAATTTTTCGACTGAAACTTTTCAATTTCTTAATTACGATTTCAATTCGCAATAAATTTTGGTTACGGAGCCGTAGCAATGATGTTTTGATATCGGTTGTTAGCGCTTAGATGACATTTTCGAGTTTTTGATATTTTGGGCTGTGCGCTAAAAATCGACTTCGGTTTTTATACTTTTAGCTAAAAGTGATTGAACGTTGGTTTTAAAAGTTAATTATTGTTTATATGTGTATATATATGTATATATATATATATATATATATATATATATATATATATATATATATATATTTAAATATGTATATATATATATATATATTTATATATATATATATATATATATATATATATATATATATATATATATATATATATATATATATATATATATATATATATATATATATATATATATATATATATATATATATATATATATATATATATATATATATATATATATATATATATATATATATATATATATATATATATATATATATATATATATATATATATATATATATATATATATATATATATATATATATATATATATATATATATATATATATATATATGTGAGTGTATGTATGGTGTGAATAAAAAAAAGTGTCGATTGACAATTTACTACTGGAACGATTCTAAATAGATTTTTTTTCGGTTATTTGTATCATTAGGTAGCGGGATTTCTTCAAAATGCAATATGTATATAAAATGATATGAAAATTAGAGGTTGAGCGCAGAACGGAAACTGAAGCAGAACAGGAAACAAATACACCACTCTTCATACAAACGCTTTGTTCAATCGGAGCAGTACTGGCATCAACTTTTAAGAATTAAGGTTTAAGCCAGTGTTGCTCCGAGTGAACCAAGTGTTGGTATGAAAAGGAGAGTATATGTTACAACTGATCCGGATCACCAAATCTGCATTTCAAAATCTCAAAAAAATATAAAGCTGAGTTTGAGAAAGTTTGAAAATTTCCGGATTTTTGATTAAAATGTCACGAATATTTGACGGCAAAGAATTAAATAAATCAGGCACAACTGCGAAGGGCACAAAATTCGAAAAAGAATAACACCAAAACAAACGCGCCGTTCTGCCGCTTCAAGAAAATAAATATTTTCGTTACGAATATACATATGTATAGGGTCTGGTAAACAGCATTTTATCGGAATTCAAATAATTAAATTGGAAACATATATTATATCAATTAAAAACTACACATTGTGTATAAAATTTATTTCATTTGCATCACTGCAACGATATAATCATTCAATAAATGCAAGTTGAAAATGAATTAATTTTTCACGATTGATGTTTTCACGAAAATTAACTGTAATAGTTTCGACACTGCCTATTTTAATTTTTTAGATTGTAACCTGTGTACACTTATTGTTAGTCTCGTTTAAAGAAATATTCAAGGATAAAGCCACTAAAAACTTAACATGAAAATTTGCAATGTTAACAAACAATTAAAAACACTTCGCTCTAAACCCTCATCTGAAAGGTGGGTTCATAAGGACGGATATTTACTCTAGCTATTTACATCTGACCATTTTAATTGGATTTTTATAAACAATGTAAATAGTTTGGATAAATATTCAAACTCATGAACCAGCCTTAAATGCTTAAAGCACACAAAAAATTATGAATTACCTATTTACATTACTAAACGGGGAAAACAAATCATTTGCGCAATTTAAATTTAAAACTAACATGACATTTTTTAAAGGTTAATTAATAACAATTAAAGAAAAATTATAAAAATATATAGTACTCGTTATATGTAGTACCAACTTTAATTTCATACTTGGCTGTTATAATATATTTTTCAATTATTTAATACTCTTAACATAGAAAAGTGGTAGCTTGCAAAATACATATTTGTACCTAAATGAAACATTTTTTGTTTGCATTAAAATGTATCGATGTTGGGTCATATATTTCAGAAGTGAAAGTTCTTTGGTCGCGGTATGTAAGTAGGGAAATAGAAACGTAACGAAAAGTGAGTTGCTCACTATATTCATTAAATTGTCAAAGTTTGAACGTTTATGCGATATAGATTTCATCGATGAAGTGGCCCTAAAAAAACCATACTGGGTCTTTCTGACACTTGGGTACACAATGAGGGAAAAGGGGATGTACGAAATTTTGCTGGCGTAGGCGAATTCAAACGGCCAGGCGTTAGAACTAGTAGGTTACCATCTATAAAAATGCTATCGATAGAACAACTGTTGTCACTGCTGACATGGATATAATGTTAAATCAGATGAACGCTATACTTTGCCTGTGAGAAAAAAGGTCAAACAATATTGACTACAAGATCTAACAATCGATTATTTTAAATAAACTTCAATCTCGAACATATGTGTCATATATTTTAGCTATCATAATATATAGACCCGTATTATCTCATTTTTAGATTTAGGTGAAGCCATGGACTTCAACTCTAAAAATCTTTACAAATATTCCAATTATTTGTTTATCCTAGAAATTTACTATGTTTTACCTGCCACGCGCGTGGTGACTCGATATTCAAGTTGGAACATAAAAAAGAGTTTGTTTTATGTTCCAAGCCAAATATATTCTGCACAAAAAGTTATGGTCAGCCTTTGGTACATCATTTCTTTTAACATACAATATAAGAAGAAGAACAAATGTATAACAAGAAACATAAGAATATGTTAACTATAAATTATATCAATTGTATTTGTTCATCCCAATATATTGCACAAATATTTCCATGAAATTATCCAAATAATAATTATATTACCAATTTTATTTACCGCATTCTATTGAAACATTGAAAATTTATGATTTCATTGCTATAATAAAGCTCTGCTGGATTAAGTAGTTAACCATCAGCATTCTGAGGATACATATATACATATTTAGATATTTGATTGATAAGATATGTAATTGCGAATAACTATGTGAATCGAGATATTCGGCTGCTACAGATGTGAGGAAGATATCAATAAACTATTTCCAGTAAAATAACTAAGGAAATAAATAGCGAAAATTGATTGTTTAATAACTTAAAAGCGTGTTAAAGTGAAGTTAAATCAATGATTATACCAAATTTCCTTTAACATGACACCTCAGCCGTTTACTTATCCATTGATAGTTCTAGAAAAGAAAAAAGAATCACATTGTGAGCCAGCCATACTAATGAATACTGTTGTAAAAAAAATTATTCGAGTCGACTAAAAGGACACACATGAAGTTTGAATTGTATTACTCAATGAAATAATACAGAATATAACAAATGATACTTTTAATTTGAAATGAGGTTGAAACGAATAAAAAAAATTATAATTTCCTTGAAAGTTATATGGCTATTTACTTGCAAATATTTACCTTCATATTCAGAAGTTTATGTAGTATTTTCTATAACTTTTAACTATAACTGTTGATTTTTAATGGTGTACTATTTTTATGTTAAAAAATAAATTTAAATCACAAACTATTTGATACAAGATATTGAAAATTAGATTAAATATGTATTTTAAATATTTGTTCTAATTTTTAATAGTTTGTTTCAAACATATTTAATTATTTAAATATTAATTAATTAAATGATGAAAATACGTTTCAGAAAATAAAAGCATTGACTAATAATTTATGAGCCGCCATTTAAAAGGAAGAAATTATAGATGGTATCATAATATGTATAGCTTTACAACATTATCAATTCTTATTATAATTATGTATATACCTATAAAATACATCCCATGTTAAACTATTCACTTAATATATTTATTTTCTGCAAGGTATGAATTTTTAAAAAAGTTTCCCATGTGTCTTAATGTGACAACAACAAAAAAAATGTAGAAAAAAAAAATAAATATATATATATGTATATGTATATATATATATATATATATATATATATATATATATATATATATATATATATATATATATATATATATATACATATATACAATAACAAGACCCTTAAAATCCATAACATACACCTGTAAATTGCAGGTCGTCTTATACGCCAGCTACAAGCTGGATCAAATATATTTTGTAATTCATAACAATTTATTCCTGACTTTAAAAGATAATTTAGTCCATTTTATTTAAGGAGGCTTCAAATTTTCATCATCATCTGTGTAATATTTTTGTAAATTTAACAAGTAAACTCCCGAATAACATATATTCTCGAAATGTACAGACCGTGGTATCGAAGCGATATGGGCCAAATACACAAAAATTACCATCACCTTCTCAAGTTATTACAGCATTAGCAAAACCGTGATAACTAAGCACTCTACGAAACAATGTTAACTATATTGATATCATATTATTGAAAACAAAATAAAATTTATCGCAGTTTTTTCTTAATCTTGTAATCAGAATTTCGTCCAAAGAGCGTGCCTATTTTTTTTGTCACGTTTTTGATAATTCAACAAAAACTCGACAAGGAGTTGGCGTGCAGAAATTTACTGTTACAGTAACCATTTTTTTTTTGACAGTCTCAAAGTAACCAGCTATTTTTTCCGTTTAGCAAATTTTTAATTTACTCAGAAAGCAATAAAAAACAAAATAAATTAAAATGAATCTTAGCATCATAAGTAGACAAAATTTCCTTCAGCTTACCATCAAATACTTTTTTTAAAGCGATTTTTATTAAGATATAACTGTTTAGAAATTAAGTGTTTTTTCGAAAAAAAAATTCTTGTTGCATGTTGGGCACAGATAACTTCCAAATTATTTAACAGCGAGCAAACAACTCAGACTTATTTGATTGATAATTGCATGTGCTTATTTAAATCTAAGTGTTTAAGAGTAAAGCAAGAAATAAAGCTTTAAAATTAAAATAAAACGAAGGGACTATATTTTTTTAATTTAGTGTTTTTCAATAAATTATTATAATTTGTTTTTACACTTAATTTGGATTCTCTATGATATTTTGTATATCCTTCAAATCTACAATACATTATTTTTACCCACTTGCGGCATAGTTATTTTATATTATACCGCACTAAATTCATTTAAGAAATAAAAAAACAAAAATAAATTTTTTTGAGAAAATATTGGGCGATCCAGCATACCTGTTCTTCTTTCGTTTTTATTTATTTGGAGTTTTCAAGTTTCTTCATCATTCTCCATACATTAAAATCTAATACAATTAGATCTGGGAATTTAACAGGCCAATGAATTTGATCATTCTTTCCAATATAATTATTGGATACCAAGTATGTATGCGAGGATATTTAAAAGTCTATTAAAACTATCATCAAAAAGGTCTTGCAAATCATTATGTAAAAATTGTAAATACATAACATGCAGTACATATTTACTATTGATGGTAATACTAATGGTCCAAATAAAATATGTCAATTACTCGAGCGGACCTGATATGATGTTAGTTTTGTTTAATGTGGTTTTTCAGAAGTCACATGTTAAGGTTGTGGAAGTTTGTTTTGCCATCTTGTGCATTGTGATTCATCCGTCCTTAGAGTAAGTTGTTTTAAATTATCATCATCAATATTCCTTTCCATTAAACAGTTACAAAATTGTATTCGTTTAGGCCGAATTGCTCTTACAAGAATATCTTTGTCGAGATCGAAATGATTTGCTGATACCGAATGGAGCCCTGTCCGCTTGTTTGGTATACTTACGATCTTTTGCAATCTTCTATGAAAATACTCTTGCTCTGCGTTGCATATTTAAATAATTTATTAAACTAGTTTTAGATTCTAAACTTAAAGATGACAATGGGCGCATCCAGCACACGTATAGGCTACCGAAAAGACGCTGGATGTAAAATATCTCAGTAAAAACTATGTAGGGCCTACGTTTTAGTGAGACTCAAAATACGAGTTTACATTTTTACCTAGGGCATATCCAGCGCACTTCATTTTAAATTTTCATCAAATTTTACATGTACCGTTTCTTTATTTTAGTGAGAGCTCAATGCACTAGATACGGCCATAGATACTTTTTTGTTTGAAGCTTGAGGTTTTTGTTTTGACGTTAATGTTCATGACCAGAAATAAATATGGGGGTCGATTATGTATCTTTCGTATTACGAGTTACGAGAACTCGTAATCCATGAAGTCGTAATTGCGACATAACGCGATTATGTAAGCAAATACGACCAAAATATATTTTGATAAAACGTGTTGCACGATTGCTTCATTTTCGTACACGTATTTTGTTATTGTTTTTATTTTATTTACAACAATTTTGTTGTAATTTATATTGCAATTTCAAAATTATAGAAAAAAAATTATATTTTATATATATTTTTGTATTTTAAATCGAAATTGTTTGTGTTTTAAACAAATAAAATTAAAATTAAATCCAAAAAATTAAATTAGAATAATTTTATTTTATTATTTAATGGCAATATAAAATATATCAATTAATCTCGGAATTAATTAAATTAAATTATTAAATAAATAATTTATATTAAGAAAGACAAATTATTATAAAATACTAAATTAATAAATTCGCCAAAAGCACCACACTAACAAGTGTCGCTGTTTTATCAAAATGGAATGAATATACTAACAGATTGAACTATTAAATTTTTAATAATTCATAAATGAATGCTATATTAATGACTACTAAAAATCCTTAAAATCCATTCAAAACTTATTTGGTTAGTTAATTTTGACAAATTTTTCTTAAAAACAATCATTTCAACCATTACGAGTTGCTTGTTGTACTCAAAAACTTGTACGAGTAAAACAACAACAACATGTCGCAATTACGAGAACTCGAAATGTCTTATATAATCGCGTTTGGTCGTAATTTCGAGAAACTCGTAACTCGTAATGCTTACATAATCGACCCCATGGACCTATTTGGCCTCACACCAATATTGACCAAATTTTGTGTGTTATTATATAATTATATAAAATAGTCATAGAGGTAAATATGAATGATTTTATGTATATTATATTATTATTGCATATATAACGATTAATAGAAATCTGCGTCCAGCACATATAGTGTCATCAAGTTAGATTAGTATACATTTGTGATTATCTCAATTGTAGACTATACATACGTATGTTGGAGGACCACAATATTTTCTCAAAATAAATAAAATACTATATATATATTTATTTAGTTAAATCAATTGATTTAGTGCGGAATAATATGAAATAACTATGGCCACATATAATATAATATATTAAATATGAAAAAAAAAATTTTTTTTTAAATTGAAACGTTTTTACCAAATTGAAAAATAAATAGAAACTTATGTTTTTATTTTTCTTTAAAGCATTATTCTTTGACATGATCTGTAAATTTCGGGAAGTTTATTCGGGGGTTTACTTGTTAAATTTACAAAAATATTACAGATGATGAAAATTTGGAACATTCATAATTTACATTAAATTATTATCTCTAAACTTTGGTTTTAAAATCAAAAATAAATTGTAATTTTTTAACAAGTTATATTGAGTTGTACCAGGCGTATCAGGCGATCACCTAATTTACAGGTGTACTTTCTGGATTTTAAGTTTTATTTTAATATATACATATATATATATATATATACATATATATATATATATATATATATATATATATATATATATATATATATATATATATATATATATATATATATATATATATATATACATATATATATATATATATATATATATATATATATATATATATATATATATACATATATATATATATATATATATATATATATATATATATATATATATATATATATATATATATATATATATATATATATATATATATATATATATATATATATATATATATATATATATATATATATATATATATATATATATATATATATATATATATATATATATATATATATATATATATATATATAAATATATTCGTTTTTTTTGGTTTATATTGATATAAAAGTAAATAAGTAATAAAAAAAAATTTGTACATATTGCACATTCCAATATTAATTATAAAGTTTTTTCATTTTAATAATAGTTTATTAATTTGTATAAAATTAAATTTTAAATAATAATTAATATTTAAAAAATCTAATCTAATATTATTGTTATTTTTCCTCAACTTCCAACAAAAAATTATAAATATATTATATTTTAAAAAATTAAAATATACTTAATATTTTTAAAATTAACAGAAATAATATTTTTTTAAAAAAATTAATTAACTATAAAATTCATTATTTATGTAATAGATTTATATATTTTCCATTAACAAAATATAATTTTTTTTATACAAGTTGAATTTTATGTCTTCTTTTTTTTGCGTTTTTTTAAATCTAAAATAAAGTTAAACAAAAATAATTTTAAAACATAAGTAAAAATGTGACGAAATGTTTGTCCGCAGTGATCCGCACTTCCAAATTTTTATTTTCGTGTTTGCTACAAACTAAAAAAATAACAATTTTATTTAAATTAAAAATTTAAAATAAAATTTTTTTTTTCTTAAAACCATTACATATTTATATTCGTTTTTTTAAAAAAAAAAAAGAGCACCGTAATCAGTCATTTTTTTTAAATACGTCTTTTTTAATTTTCTAATTTATTTTAATTATTTATTTTGTGCAAAATAATAATAAATTCCCAAATTTAATATGTAATAAATATTATTTTATAAAGTTTATGTTTTATTAATGTAAAGATTTCGCAGTAAAGCGTTTACATCCCCATGATAGAAACAGAACTTTCATCTATCAATCAAAACAGTAACGAAAATTATCTAATATCCATTATTATCTGGTATGCTGCGTATGAACAATTGACGTGGGCTTAAAAGAGCCAGTTCTAAAGAAGAAAACGTAAAGTAATACGTTTTACTCCATGCCTATATGTTAAGCCGAAATTTTAAGTTTTCCTGCATGAATACGCCCAACTACATAATGAAAGTTCTGAACTAAGTATTTCTCATACTTCATTATACATAACATTATAAACCACGTTAATTTTTAACTACCCATTAAAATAAGAAAAGATGATTACTTCTTCCTGAATGAATGTACATTTACATTAAAAAACATAAATTTCATAATATCATGTCGTCTACCAATTAAACAGTTTTTATAATTTTTATACCAATTTTGGACCCAAAATTTAAAAACTAAAATATTTGGGCTAAGTCTTTTTTTGCCTAATCATCTAAAATTACGAATTAAACTAATTTCTTTAAAATTTCCAAAAATTAAAATAATAATAAAAAATTGTAATTTAAACTATTCTGAACACTTTTTCATACAGAATTTTAAAAAAACGGTGCTCGTGGTTTAAACATTATTTTATTCTTCGTATGTCATGATTTTTTTTCCTAAATTTGTTATTTATATTTAATATTAAATCTGCCATTTATTAATATGTATATATTTTTTATTAACTGTATACACACTCATTTATGTATTAAAAAATTTAACAAAACAAAGTGAATATTATTTCTTCTTGGATTTTAATTAATACTTTAAAATTTAAATTTAATACTTATTTATTTTATATAATTTATTTAAAATAGGTAAATATTAAAACTGTCCGCCAAATTAATTATTACTGTAACACCAATAGTTGAAAGCAATAAAGTAATTCTTCTTTAAATAGTGCTGCTTAGTTTTTATTGAAATATGATAAATGTTTTAAGAAAAATAATGGATTGATTCAAAACGGATTTTTCTAATTTTCAAAAATGAAAATAAAAAACTGAAATTGGCAGTGAAATATAGCACGATTACATTTCCTTATTAATTAGTTTAGTATTAATCTTCTTTTTTTAAATCGTTAAATTTTTATTTAAATTGTGCGCAATACATGTACATATAAAATATTTTTCCCCATTTTTTTTTTTTTTTTTTAAATATTGGTGGCAGTATAATAGTATTCATCAGTGTTCGCAATTTAATTTTAATATAGTTAATATATAAATGTTTATCCTAAAACACGATTTCAATTTATTATTTGTAATAATTTATATATAGATTATCATCATATTATGTCCAAGAAGAAATGTATTTTTATTAATATACATTAAAAATTTACATAATAAATAAATGAATAAAAAGAGAACTTGGCAGTGACATACGAAACTAAATAAATAAGATTAACGTATAAAATGTAATTGATATTATTACCATCTGTGATTGAAAAGATACATTTTAAATCTTATATTTACGTACATTTCAAAATGAAATTTATAATTTTTTGACATGATAATTGTTTTTATTTAAATATATTTATTATAATAAGTTCACTCTCATTTTTTTTGTATAATATAATTTTTTTCGTTTGTAAGTTTCTTGTTTATAATTTATTATTATTTTTATAATTTATTTTAATAAATATTTATTTATTTTATTTTATTTACTGGTTTCATTTTGAAATGGAGGTATGAAATGATGAGGTACATTTTTATAAATAAATTGGCTGCTTTTATTTAGTAGTGTTCTTTTCTATGTTATATATTTTTAGTTCTCCGGTTTAGACAGGTACCCTTAAGGCATTGTGACATTTTCGTTATTATTATTAAAATTTTGCCACAGCTTGCCTTCTATACACATATGGATTTCGATTTATGATTCTTTTTTATTTTATAAATTTATTTTATTTACAATGACATCAAAAACAAGCTTATTTAAATTTATTTATATAATATGTATAAATATTTTTATTTTTAATTTGATTTAATTGATTATACAATTAATTACTTTTGAACATTTTGTGATTTCTTTTTGTATATTTTGTTTGTATCATATTATTTATATTACATTTTTGAGGTCAAATAATTAATTAAAATACATAGACAAAAAAACAATCAAAAATCTGAAAAATAAATAAGGATTAGAAAGAGAGAATGTTTGTATTTTCTAAAATTTATTATATAAATTAAAATTCAATTGAAACTTTAAAATATATATTAATACGGACGGTTAATTTCAGTTCCGAATTTTATTCTAAAGCTGTGAACCAATACTTGGGTAAATGTCGACTTTTACTTTAATTTGCGATAAATTCATTAACCGCATTTTGGAGTTTAAATTTTTCATTTTCTTATTGATCTACGGATTGAGTGAGTAAAATAGACAAAAACACGTATTTCAATGAAACAAAAATATAAAATTCAACGGTTAGCGCAGTAACTCTGTTTTACCCGAGTAAAGTCCGCTGCCCTAAGAATATAAATTTGCAATGGTATATTTTTACTAGTATATTCTACTTACATTGGGCAGCATAATTGTAAAATAAAATACGTAGAACATAATTTTGTACATCATTTCCAATCATCTAACCAAAGCAAAATTTATTTCAAATATGCCAAACAAATAAAATTAAAAATTTTAACAAAAAATATAATTCATCAGCCTTTTAACAATTGAATTTTTGTTGCACAATTTCCCATACGTTAAGAAAAAAAAGCCCAATCTCTCTCTCTTTTTATATTTTTTGTGTTTAATTTAAAAATTTTTAAATTTCTTAAATTTATAAGTTTTAAATTTAACTCAAGGCACCACGTTCCGTAGACTTTCGTACTTCTTTTTATGTTAAATTATTTTATCATTATTATTTGTAATACATATATATATATATATATATATATATATATATATATATATATATATATATATATATATATATATATATATATATATATATATATATATATATATATATATATATATATATATATATATATATATACATATATATATATATATATATATATATATATATATATATATATATATATATATATATATATATATATATATATATATATATATATATATATATATATATATATATATATATATATATAAACGTATTTTTTATATTGCAATGGAATTTTTAATTATGAAATTAGATAATAATTAAAAGAGACGTCATTTCCTCGACTAGATAATATAAATATTTTATTTTACATGTAAGTTTAACGAAACAAAAACTCGAAAGCCTGGAATACATATTTATGTATATAAATGTAATTTCTATTGCCATTTTGTAACAATTATATAACCATTTCGTGCATTAAATATACATAAAAATATATATAAATAGTAAATTAAATATACATAGGTTTGATGGCAGTTTTTTTACATTGTGTTTAAAAAAAATAATAATTTAGCTGCCATCTTCATTTAAGTACTTTTAGAAATAAACCGGAAGCTGCTTTTTAACAACATTGTTCTTTATTTTACTTTAATTTTTTTATTTTTTGATGGCAGATTTCAAACATGGCCGATGATTTTTGATGTTATTTTAAATTAATTTAAAAAAAATATTATCAATAAATTATTATTAATACTACTAGTACATAATTAGTAATTTTTTATTAATGTAATAATAAAATTTATATTATTTGATTTAATATATATTATTAATAATAATAATATAATTAATAAGTAGAATAAAACTATATTTACTTATTGTTATGTAGTTTTAATTAAATTTTTAAATATAACTGTATTTAATTTAAAATTACAACTATAGTATTTTCATTTTTATTGAATGATTTTTCATTTTTAAATTTTCATTACATTTTCATTTCTTTTTAATATTATCCTTAAAATAATCAAGTCACAGCCAAACGATAAGGAGCCCTTTTAATTTTATTTTATTTTATAAAACTATCTGTTTCTATTTATCATGTATTAATAAAGTTTTATATAATTTTAACAAAAACAAATAAGTTGAAAACATGTTTTATAAATAATGTGATCGAAAACTTCAATTTTGGATGGAATCAACTTTAGGTTTGGTTTGTAAATAAAAAAAAATAAAAGGGATAAAAGATCACGCATTTCTCCTTGTTAAAAATAGAATATAAGAAACTAAAATTTAACTAAATAATTAATTAAACATTAATATTACAAAATCTTTTGCTTTCTGTATTTTAGAAAAGATATATTTTCGAGTCTTTTATTGTTTTGTATTTTATGTGTATTTTTTATATTTTCATTTTAAAATTAAACTATTTTTGATTTATTTTTTTAAAATAATTTTAGTCTCCTCCTCCACCAGGGCCGTTACCACTAATGCTGCCACTATTCCGTACTACAACAATTTCTTGCATCAATGACGATGTTGACGTAGAAGTACCACTTCCATGAAGATGTGAATGTGATTGGAACGGGGCAACCAACGGAGGTACATCATTTACGTCCCAAATTTCTTCCAAAAATCTCGGTAATTTTCGATTTTTTAATTTTAATGAAAAACACATTTCTGAATTCTGATTACCTAAAGTTCGTAATTCTGTTAATATGGATAATAATTTAGCAAATAACACAGATGATTTTGGATCACCCCCGTGACGGTTTAATATATACACTTTCAATGTATCAATATAATAACTTTGAATAGCCTCAACTAAATCGGCTTGTTCTAAACCAGGACGATCTGAGAAAATAACAATGGCAGTTAGTAATGCATATTCAACATTATCAACTGCCATTCGGTACATTTGACGACAAAAGTGTAATAAATCTTCAATTGTCTCAGCCATACCGGCCATTATATATGAATCACGCGTGTATGTTCGATTATTTGCAAATAATATTGAATCTGAATCTGCATCATATCGACGTGCCATTCGTAACATCATGACTTCACTAGAACATGCCTTTTTTAACACGAAAAAGGAATAAAAAATAGATTAATTTTGAATTATATAACTAAATTTCAAATTTATTTTTCATACCTTGAGTAGAGTAATTTGATCTTCTTGAGGTATTTTTGTAAATGCTGGCAATCCCTTAGCAAATTCAACAATTAATTGAACTGTTAAAATTGTGATTTCCGTAATGTGACGAAAATGTATATCATGTTGATCTTCTTCTTCATTTGGTGAACCAATCATGATACGTTTAAGATCCTCTTCTGATGGTTGTTCATAACCATCTTGATACCATATTAGTTTAAATATTACAGCCATCTGATTTGCCGTCAATTGAGGTATATTCCTTTGTCGATTTTCGTCTAGTAGTTTTTGAGGGAGTAGTTGCTATTGAAAAAGTTTTTAAAAATTTTTTTGTTAAAATAAAGAAACACATTGCATCAGTATTATAAACTTACATTCACCGTACATTCCTGTGGCGGCGGTTCGCATTTCATTAATTTTGGTAAAATTTCTGTTTTTAAAGGATCACTTGTACTGACCGGGATTGCAGTTTGTACAATTGTTTGTTTATCACGTTCCTTTTGAGCTTTCTTCTCTTTCCTTTTAATTGCACATTGATTTTCTGGTACCACACATTCTGGACGCATCCCAACAGCTAAACATTTTTTTAATCGACATTCTTGACATTTTCGCCGCATATACATGTCCATTTCACATTCATGACCAAATTTACAACAATATACAGCATTCTTGGTAACGCTCCTTCTAAAAAAACCTTTACAACCTTCACATGTCAGGGCATTGTAATGATATCCAGATGCCCGATCACCACATACTAAACATAATTCTTCTTGTTGACGTGGCGTTGGGCCTTTCTTGGGCCTTTTTGGTTCATTACCGTCCACAGAATAGCCATTTATACTACTTGATGGTGATAAATCATCGCGACCTGAAATTTACAAAAATATATATTATATTTATTAAAAGAAAATAGTTAGTTTTTTAAATATGTATCACGATTTGTCATTTTTATTATTTCATATTGTTGCATGTATGTGAAATTATTATAACATAAAATTAAATAAAAACCAAAATTATCACAATAAATTTAAAATGTTTATTTGGAAAGCTAGATAGTAGAGAACGACTTGGCTTCTTCAGATTATCTAAGACAGCATGAAGACCAAGCTCAGGGTCGAAACCACTGGAATCAGATTGTTGACTCAGTGAAGGTTCAGTAATGACCTTTAAAAACTGAAATAACAATTATTTGGAAAGCTATCTCTCTACGAGCGTTTCGGAAAATTATTCATGTTGGACGATCGCACCTATTATTCCAGTATATAATATACATAATGTTTTGTGAGAAATTCAATTTTCATTATCAGTTTTGCTTCAAGTTGTAATTTACATCAAAATCATAAAGGAACAATTGCTTTCGAACTGAACCATTTTCTAAATCGTAGATTAATTCCACTAAATTTGAGTTGTAAGATAATTTATTTAAAAAAATGTTTTAGAATCATGCTTAGATAATCAAATAAATTGAATTACAAATTCCGCAAAGTTTGATGGTAAGGATACGAGAATAGCCAGAAGGTTTAAACTGTAGACTGATCTAAATGCAATTACAACTAATTCGTTAATTACTATAAAAGCAAAAGCACGAATTATGTTTTGACAATCTTGCCAGGCCCAATGACTCCGATTAAGGATTCCTATTCAATAAAAGACAAGCAAGAATATCAATTAAAAATTTGAGAACAAATGAAGCTATTATGTCTCTCTAACAAATATTTCCAATTCATTAAAAGTAAGTTTCCTTTTAATAAAATGAATATAAACCATAAACGTTAAACCAGAATTAAACAAATCATAAATACATATTTCAAACAATAATATGTACATAAAAAGGAGAATGTATGAGCAATGAAATTGCTGTACTAATCCTTGAGCCAGCTACATAAAATTGGCCATATGAAAAACAATTTTCTGTGTAGTTACCTGGCATTTATTTATTGTTATAGCAAAACCTACTTAAACATGAATTTGAATCCTACTAAATTCGAAAGGGTAATCAGATGTAAAAAAATAAGTGATATATATCTTTATAGATTGCTTCCCTCCCTCTGTCATTTCCAGTAATGAAATGTTTGATAGAGAGTCATGACCTGAAACCTTGTATCATCGCAAAATTCGAGCTGGTTTAATTTCCGAAATAAGATTATGTGAGTGTCAACAACGTTCAATCTAACACTGTGAGTTTGCATTCCAGAAGGATTTATTGCATGCAGAAACTGTCGAATCCGAGTTAAAAATTTCTTCACCAAAAATATTATTCAATTTCAATTTAATCGCACTATCATTTTTTGGTGTAAAAATCGCTTGTAAAAAAGCATGAGACGGATTTGTCCCTCAAATGACTAATATCAAGGCTATTAAAAATCACTAACATTTCCTACTGTTGTAGCTCAACTTTACTTGATAAACTCTAAATTTTTGATTAAACTTTTAAGATTTTATCTGTTGCGGTTGGTTAAGGATATACGAGTCGATTTAATTTTGACTCTGCATGCAACAAACAAATTTAGCTGAATTGGTGGGGTTTAACAGTTCCCTTCCATAGTAACTTTGGAACCTCCTATCACCCTCGACGGGAGTATTCCAAAATATTTTCATACACTTTATCGTTGGAGTTATTTTTGACTCTGTATAAAATATTTAAAAACCATTGAGTGGTGAGGTTTACAATATTCCTCATAATAACCCCATCCAATCTAATAGCTTCATCAAACATAAAACTGCAACTCAGGAGCTCTTGTCATTTTGTTAATAGTATACGGTAATTTTTCTAATTACCCTCTTTTGAAAGATTTTTTCAATTTCAACTAGATAGTTCACGTATAAATACGCAATATCATTTACTTAAATGAAATGTCATTCAAAAAACGTTTTACGAACGTCTCATTCTACAAATAAAATATCAATTTTACGTCTTCGGCTAATGATATATCAAGTGATAATTTGTAAACAAGATCAGACCCGTAAAATACACATAACTTTAACATTTTTAATGATTGAAGATTAAATTTTTGAAGCCCAAATGTAGCTAAGTTATACATTTATCTCCTGTTATATTGCTTGTGACCAAATTTCATCTTGTCATCTCAAAAACTTGTTTCATTATACATATATATAATATATCACTAATCTAAATTATTAATATGTAGGTTAAATAAATGTGTTAGCATTATCCGCTAGACTAGCTAGCTATCAGACATAATCCACTAATCAGTCTCTAATAAATGTATGATTGTGTTATTATTTAAGTTTAATTATCTGTATTTAGGCTTTACAAGTTTCGTCATCAAATGAGTTTTTGTGTACATTATTGGCCAGTCAGAATCGCTATAGTGGTTTAAATTACGTTTCATTTAATCGTATCATTTTTGAAACTAATAATATGTGTCTATAGAGAATTTTGGGTGTTGGGTGTGCTTCAATATGATCGTTGCTCATCTATAACTTCGATTAAACGGGAACTATACCTATTTCAACATTGCAACTGTAGAAAAAACCAAATGTGGCTAGTATACCTCTAAGTGATAACAGCCGAACAACGATATGAATAATCGAATAATAATATATATATATAAAGAAATTTCGGTGTTGGATTTGCTTCAATAGGGAAGGCCTTGATCATCTATAGTCACGACTAAACGTGCACTATATTCCAACATTGCAACTATGTAGAAACCATCAAACCGTCTAGTATGCCTCCAAGGCAGCCGGACAACGACATGAAACATCGGCTAAATAGGAGTTGTGAGTGCAATAAAACATTAAATATAGCAATGACATAAACAAACACGGTTAAAAATACCCTAGGTATACCCTGAGTCTGGAAAATCCATGTTCTTTGAAGGTCGGTCTCATTGATTCTGAGAGGGACCAGCTGTTTCTTTACTATAATAATTACAATCAATCCGAAGATATGTTGCAGAATCATAATACTCGAATAAGTAAAACAGAACAGGATATGACAAATCCCTTCCAATGAATTTGGAAATTACAGAGGTCTCCTACGCGAGTTAATAGTAATTTGCTCCAAAACACCACCAACACAGAGATTCATCAACCGAAATATACACTATTGCAAGAAAACTGTAAACGTTCCTAATGCAAATGAATGATTAAATTTCTTGGATGCAGGAGCATAGAAAAATGCTTGAAGATAAAGTTAAAGTTCAAGGCAAAGGAAAACGATCTATACTCCTAACCAAAAACAATGGTAGAAGATTACCATATACGAATGAAGAACGCAAACGAAATTTATACCCACTACGCCTTATAGTTTAAAGAAACAGGTTGTAAAATTATCCAAAAATGCCAAACAAAATACCTCCACTGCTCCCACTAATAATAGATGGAGTTAAACGCTATGATGTACTCTATGATGAAATAAAACCAATAACTTCAACAGATAAGTGGACAATAAAGTTAATGCATAGAAATAACATCAAATAAATTTCGAAAATGGTGAAACCTACAGAAAAATGACAAGAATGTAGAGCATTTTGATTTCTTAGCACACGTTTGAAAACAAACAAAACAGACCAATCAGACTAATGGCTAAAAACGTCCATTTACATGTAAACCAGAATTGATAACCTAAAAGAAAACGGACTTAGCGCGACTGAAGCAACAATTAGAAAAAAGGCGAAATCAGGAACCTCTTAACATTTATATGTTGACCTTCAGTACAGATGAAGATATTGAAGGTATATCAAATCAGGAATATCTTGGGTGTAACATGCAAACAATAACACTACAACAAAAAATCCAAATATGTAAAATGCTCAGGTACAACAAACATCATATCAAAGGTTGCGTTAAACCTATTAAAATTATGTGTTCAGCCTAAGTGCGTACACTTAGGAAAAACAAATTTCTGAAAGTAACGAACATAACGGAAAAATCGACAAACCGAAAGTTTAAACTAAAAACTGCAATTGATATTATCAATAATAATAATAATAATAATAAAACAGTGTTTAAAGGCCATTACTGGCCCCTCAACAATCTGGCTCCAATGGTTTCGATCCTGAGCTTGGTTTTCATACTGTCTTAGACAACCTGAAGAAACCAAGTTGTCCTCTACACCGTGGAGCCATCGTCGCCTGCAACGACCTCTGCGCCTACCATATGGTGGCTCTCCATTCAGAAATCGCTCCGGATCAGCACGCAGAACGTGACCGAGCCAGCGTACTCGATGAGATCTTATTTCATGTAAATATCGGCGATCTTCATCAGATCTCTGATTGCGATATTGTACAGAGCTCGGTTTTGGGCCGTAAGTCACACGCATGACTTTTTTCTCAAATGTAAGGAGCCAACTCTCGTACTCATCTGTCAGCGCCCAACTTTCACATACAAACATAACAACGGGCCTGATTAACGCTTTGTAAAGTTTCAGCTTCACGGCATTTGATAGGTGTTTAGATTTTAGCAGTGGCCGTAGAAGATACAAAGCATGGCTGCCAGCTGCCAGCCGCACTTTAATATCCTCACCACAAATTCTCTCGATAGATAGGCCTGCTGGAAATCCAGGAACACCTGATGTACGGGGATGGAAGTCTCATAATAATTAGAATCATCCGCAGCGAAAAGATCTGATCGTGACTGATCGATTCGGACAATCCACCTTGGCATCAACCAGGCCCTCCACTAGAGGAGTGACTCTATCCAATATAATGTAGGACAGTAACTTGTATGCTGTGCAAAGAAGAGCTATACCGGGATAATTCTCACACTTCAAGCGGTCTCCCTTCTTCAAGATAGGGCACATCGCGGCCCATTTCCATTCATCAGGCATTACTTCGGTTCGCCATACTAATCGAATAAGGTCGAAAAGACAGTTCCACAAAATATCCCCTCCGAATATCAAAATCTCTGAATTAATGCAGTCTACTCCAGGTGAGCGGTTTCGTTTTAGTCTCTGCATGGCTCTAGTGAATTCCTCGTGGGATGGATCATCAGTGCAAATCTCCCTAGTCTGTTTTTGAGGTGACTCAACTGCAGTCTGTGACGCATGATGAACACTAAGCTGGTCGGTAAAGTGTTCATTCCATGCGTCTAGTACTGCATCGATGTTAACACAGAGGTTGCCATCCCGTTCCCGAATGGCAGTTGACGCAGGCCTGAAAATATGGTGCAATCCAGTAATTCCTTTAAAGAAATTACGTGAACTGCACGAATTGCTGAGTTCTTGTACTTTCAGAACCTCGGCCTTCCACCATTCTCGATTTTTCTATCTACAAATCCGCTTGGGTGCCCTCCTAGTAAGAGTATCCTTGGTTTTCCTGGCGATTGTTAGACGTTGTTGCACTTCACTACGGGCTATATTGCAGTTGCTATTCTGTTGAGCAGCACTGACAACCGAAGTTTTCAGTACCTCTCAGACAGAGTTCACACAATCAGACTGGCAATTAGTTTCCCCAATGCTGTCGCTGACAAGGTCCTGATATCGTTTCTTTTGATCTTCATTTATCAGACCTTCACAGTCGAAACGTCCCATGCGTTTTGCTGTGTTACCAGACTTGCACGAAAACTTCCATCGTAGCTTTGCAGCGACCAAATAATGATCGGAAAAATGGACAAACCGAAAGTATTCCGTTCACAGGACATTAAATCAACTGGGCACAAGTGTAAATTGAAGATTTTACAGAAAAGGAAAGTTTTGATTGAAATAAGTTTTTTTAAATCGATAGCTGATTCAATTTTTGTCGGTTTTTTGTAATGTGTAATCAAATAAGGTTCACTACATTATATATATCTACGTTAAAAACAAATTACAAGTTCACTTATTATGAAGAAAATCTTGGGAAAACCTGTGTTAGTTCGTGTTTTAAATATTAAGATTTTCATATATGTACATATGTGCCCTTCTAGAAATTTTTGATCTAAAATACAGAATATATAAAATGACATACAAAAAAGTTCACTCATTTGAAAATCAAAGTTTTTATTAAAGCACAAATAAACATAATTCCTTTTCAATTTACTTTAAAGTGAACTGATTTTTATTACGCTTTTTTCAAGAAATTTTTGATAGTTATGCCTTTTCATAAATTTCAGTATTTATTTAGAGTTGCACCACCCCTACAAAAAATTAACTATTTTTCATTCTATTGTACGTCTAACAAATTAGTGACTTTTATAATTTCTCACAGGGAATTCGAATCTGCTAAAAAGATGTATTGATAATAAGTCGACTTACGCCTTTTTATAAATAGTCCACAGAAGTATTTAGTTATTTAGTAAACGTACATTTTCATAAATTATAGCAAAAATAACGTACATTTTGGTTACGCACATTTTCATAAATTATAGCAAAAATAATTATGACAAGAAAATAAAATTAATTATAAATTATTGTTATGCAGTCATTATGAATGTTTTGTAATTAACAAATGTGTCTATAGAGAATTTTGGGTGTTTGGTGTGCTTCAATATCGATATCGATTCGAATCACAATATTAGTTAAAATCATAAAAAAACTTTGAATATTAATTAAAAATTCTGCATACAAAAACGGATTAAATATTATGCATGCGGGAAACAGAAAAAAATAAAATATTTATGCAACTGATAAAGTATGTATAACTAGAGATAAGTTTTCGAGAAAATTTTTCTCGAATTTTCCCGAGAAATTCTTCTTTCAAAATTCACAGAAAAGAGAAATATTTTATATTAAAAATTTCCAAAAAAAGGTTTTCAAGCTGCAACACTGGACATTTGGTTTAAAAACAAAAGAACAAAACTGTCAGATCGAGCAATTGATCGCTCTGTCTTATTAAATACCATTCTGGAAAAAAAATTAATGGTTAAAACAAAACTATTGAATTTTTTATATAATATATGTATATTGTCAAAAACTTCTATTTAAAATAAATTAATAAGAAGATAAATTAAGAGATGTATGTTTTTATTTATTATACTTAACTTTACTTTTCCCGGAAATTCCCGAGAATATAAATTCCAGAGATTTTTTCCCGATTTGTCGAGAATCCGAAAATGCCGAGAATAATAAATATTAAATTAATAAATAAAGCAAATGTACAAAACGAGCTTTTATTATGGTACTAATAATGAGAAAAAAACACCCATACATTTTGTATGGAAAGAAATTATTTTAGTTTATAGAAATATTGAATGAAAACTAACCCGAAATTATTTTTTGAAATCAATTGAAACTATATAAACAATGATTTTCACCAGTCTTTAGGGGCGTCCTCCTTTGTTGTATAGCAAAGCCATCTTAATATATAAAGCCTCCATCTTGCGATATTTTGAAATGAGCCTTTTTATAGCATCGAAAAAATGTAGGTAATGTAGTTTAAAAATGTGTAATATATTTTTTTACATAAAATAATAGAGAAAGAATTGAACTAGGTTGTGACCCGGGCTTTTTCGAAAGTACACTAATTAATCATAATTTTTGATGAGTATAAAATCGGCATTCATTTAATTTATTTGCGCTTTTAAATTTGTATATACAAATATATTCTAATACTCTCTTTTAATATAGTGGGTTAACTCCAACACAGATTCAATTCAAAATATACACATGGAAAAATATGTATAAAAAATATAAGTTTACTAGCTACACTAAAGTCCAAATGTAGTCATACATGAGATAGAAGTCAATTTATATTAGAAAAAGCTCCTGGATTTCGATTTTATTACTGCAGTAAATTTAAAGGAACTGTCACGAAATGCTTTAGTCAGCTCACCAATCTTAGAATCAAATGTGTGTCTATGGAAAATTGCGAAAATAATCATGATTCTATAACCAGGGAAACCACCAGATGAAACATAGTCTGACAGGCCGATTTCATTGCCACCAACCAGTCATGGCTAAGTTTTTGATAAATTATTGATAGGTTAGATCCTAAAATCTAGAGCAAAAACTTGATCCCAAATTATCAGTTCGGTTTCCGTAACCAACACTCAACAATAGATTAAGTCCACAGAATAACAAATATTATTAAACAAGCACTAGATGAGAAAAAAATCTGCTCAACAACATTTTTGGAGGCTATTGACAAACTCAAGTCATGAGGAATTTAACCATAAATTAAGAACTCTCTTACGAATTTACTAGAATATTGGAAACATACTTGAATGGTAGATTGTTCAGGAGTACTGAGTCCTACACCTATCGTACATCTTCCTGCATTAAAACACAACACTATGGCGACTTTTACCGACGACACGATGAGTTTAGCTGTTGGAGAAAACAATGAGCAATCAACTCAAATATACATATAATTGAAACAATAAATTACATTAAATTAGCATTAAAACAAAAAATAAACATAAATTATTTTGTTACTATGTTGTTTGTTGTAAACGTCTGAAATTCTTCATGATGCAAATAGGTTTTTATTCAAGTTTTGTACTTTTCTGATAGTCGCGTCGCTTTAATCGCCACTCCAAGGCGACTGAGCTGACGTGATGTCACAAACGAAATAAACGAGATTGTAAAAACTAATAATTGCCTCAAATTTAGAATATACCGAATATTGACTTGTCAAAATCAAAATACATCAATAACATTATAACAATATTATCATCATATACAGTAAATATTTTTAGTTGTAACATTATTATTTATTGTTTATGTGTATTGACATCTTTTTAGATATTTATTTTTTCTAACACACTTTATCACAATACATACTTGAATTCATATTAGTTTTTTTAATACTCAGACATAATTAATATAAATTTATTGTTTGTTTATAAATCAATTAACCAAATATGAGTTCTATTGAATTATATTACAATTCGAGAGAATATGAGAATGTAACATAATGTCGAATTTCATATAATACAGTATTTTCTTATCTATTATCTTTCTTTCAGATTTATAAAATATTTTAGAAGAAATGATTGTACATATTTAAAAATTAAAAAATAGGTTTAAAACTAACAACACACATATCATCTGTGGCCAAAATCGTAACATTATCGACAGCATTTCATTTTTTGTTACCGAGCGGAAATGAGTTTGGATTGACCAAATCAATTTTCTCTAAAGTCCTAGAACAAGTTGTGACTATTCTAGAAGACAAAGTTTGTGCCAAATTAATTCGTTTTCCAACAGATATAGAAGAAACAGAGAAAATCAATCTTTCATTTTACACAAAAACAGGAACTCCTATAGTATTATTGGATACGTCGATGACACTCATTTTAAAAATGAATTTACATAAAACACGATGTGCATAACAATTGTTAATTTTAACCATCCAAGATCGATCAATCCTATTCGTTCATTTACAATCTTAGTGAACTGGACATACATCTACAAAATAATTTTGAAAATGGGCAGACTAATAGCTGGCTTTTGGTAAATATTTTAAAATTAGCAATTTATTTTATTTATTCTAGGTGACACAATTTACGCGGTCAAACCCTGTCTTATATATTGAAACTTATCGCACATCAGCCGTAGGGTTTCGTGAAAGACGATTCAATATCAAACACCCAAAGACGTGAAATTAGGTAGAAAATGAAATAATTGATTAGCATATTGAAAATTCGTTATCTCTTTTTGATTGGTAAATTGCTTACAAGCAAGAAAGGGATGTAAAAATAGCAAATGTTTCACCCGCACTTCATAATTTGTGCATTCTTCGTACTGTTAACCTTAAAATTTCGGCAGTCCCCATTATACGACCGGATAGTGAGCCTAATAGAGTCAACGGAAGAAAGGAACGAAGGTATTGATTCTAGAACAAGGGAAGTTAAATAATAAATTGTACTTGTTCAAATAATAAAATACAAATTCAATTTTCTAAAAAATACATAAGTATAAAAACATGTCTCATTGAATAAAAACCATAACAGAATTAATTAAATATAATTGGAGAACTGTAATAAAATTTTCATCTCCAAAATCACAATTAGTCAGTCAAAATTATTAGTTTTCATTACAATCCAATATCATAAAATAATGGATATATCGGTTTAATTCGAACTCTAATCTACTTGGGTGACTTGGGTGAATTACTGTTTAATTTGGGTGAATTATTTCCAAAATTACACGGTTTGAATAGAAACTTAAATTGTATTTTCTTGATTTGTGAGTTATCTTAGTGTCCATTCCCCGGGATAACTGTTCAGGTTTAATGGTGATTAATATAATTATTTGTTTGTGCAATGCGTTCCAGAAGTTGAAGAAATAATCAATAATCTACAATGCAACAATTCACGATTCATCGAGGATCGGGGTGAAGAGCGAGGTTTATTTCAGAAGGAAGGACAGGAACATAAGCAAACAATTGGACTATGGAGAATCAGTTGTTATCCCATCTGTGTTACGAGATTGGGATGATCTAACAGTTAAAGCCGATATGGATGGAAAAAGTGTTGTCATCATCATCCAGCATGCAGGAGGGCTCGCACGTTTATCCGTAAGGATTTGATCCAGGTAGCCGATGTACAACCGGCCGATGAGTTGAAATTACGAACGACCAAAGCAGAAAGTGCAGTTGTATCGGGCAAGAAGATTGCAATGATAAGGATGGGTAATACTCAGTTCCAAACAAGGTACTGGCGCAAATATGGTGGATGAAGACATTTTGGGCATGGACTTCATGAGAGCGAATAGCTTCTGGTAGATCTTGGACAAAGAATATTGGACTGTGATAGTTTCGAGTTGCCAGTTGTAGAGGCCACCATCGGGCAGATAGTAGTTTCTAATCAATAAGAGATGCCATCGAACTCGGAAATAGTTATACGAGACAAAATACAAGTCTCAGGTGATCGAATGAAGGCTGAATCAGACGTGCGAGCAAGATACAAAAGTTTCCAAGAGGGCAATTCAGTATGGCTGAATCAGACGTGCGAGCAAGATACAAAAGTTTCCAAAAGGGGAATTCAGTATGGCTTCACAACCCACAACGAAGAAAGGGTTTATCACCGAAGGTGCAATTTCATGAGAGGGACCATACATCGTTGTCACAAATCTGAACGACGCAGGCTATCGTATTAAGAAAGAATATCCAGAAAAACCTAAAGTAGTGCACTTAGTGCTATTAAGTGACTAGACTAGAATATTTTAGACCTGATTAAGGAATATCGTACAATATTTTAGTAGTTTGCATCTTTGGTAAAAATACAGATGGAATGCAATGAGTGTTTTAGCAGTGACAGAGTTAGCAGTCAATAAAAAACGAGAGTTAGTAAATTGTAAAATAAATTAAATAAGTGAACTAGTGTTTTTAGAATTAAATTGGTTGTTTTATTCACAAGCCAGCGATCGAACCAACGCCAAATCGTAACAATATAAAAAAATACTAATATTAAAAAATAAATACAAGGCTATTCTTAAAATATTAATATAAAGCTAAATCTAATCTTGTTTTACCAAATACTTATTCTTACAGATTACAGTACTTAAAATAAAACGCTTTTTACGAGTCGCTTTTCTATTTAAAGAGTCTTTTTTATGTATCTTATTTTTTTGTTTATGAGTTCTATTTTAACCCAAAAAAATGTTGACCGGTTATTTCAAATTTAGTTGATCATTAGCAGAAGTTCGCTTTGCATAAGAAGTAGAAGTTCTTAGTTATAATATTTACCTAACCCTTACCCATCCTCTATTCTATTAATCTGAATTAACGAGCCGAGCCAATCACGGTACAAGCAGATCCATACAATGCCATTATCACCCCATGCTTTACTGTCGGTTTCATCTATCAGACATCGTTTCGTTTGTAAATATAATGAATTCGCATGATTTCGCAATGAATATATTGTATTGCATCCGAGGGGAATAAGTTAAATTTGCTTTAAGCGCTTAGAACCTTAGATCATGTCTTTAGGAATTCTTAGAATGTGGTTCTTGGCAAATTCCGAGTTATGCCGTCTGGTGTTTTGAATATATGTTAGGCTTCCGATTCTTGCACCATCCAAAGAGAGCCCCTTTTTAAGCCGACTTTTAACCATCGAAGATTGAATTTTAACTGATGTGGTTAAGTTAAATTTGGGCGTTATTGCTGGTCCAAGTAGTTTGTGATTTCTAATTCAATATTTTATTTTCCCTCTTGTGATATTTTGAGGATATCCGGGCTCTTGTGATATTTTGAGGATATCCGGGCGTTTGAGAGATTTGCAAAATTCCCCATTCTTCAGAAACCCTAACCCACAAGCTGCATGAGCATTTTAGATTTACGTGAGGTTTCCTCTTTACTTAAACCGTCTTTAAAGCATCTTCAACTCTTGTTTTGAATTTTTTCTGGATACTCTGCGGTTTAGAACATTTAGGAGATTAATAACACAAAAAGAGTAAAAATACTTTTGAACTCACTTCTCTTCACTAAAAACACCTTTAAATTGGAGATTAATTATACTTCTAATATTTTTCAACTCGAACGAAAAGAACACGTCAAACCACGTATAAAACAAAATAGCACCAGTTTTGAAATAGATATATAATGGAATTGTTTTCAAAAATGACTTAGTAAAAATATTATTGAACGCTAGTGTACATATAACAGAAAATTTGAAAACCGTACAAATATTTTTTCTGGAGACAAATGTGATCAATCAAACAAAAAAATCATCAATCAAATCAAAATTACTAACATACAAAATACAAAAAGAAAAAAATTGCATCATCATCATAAAAAATCCATCATAAACACACTCTCTATCCCTCATTACATGAATATATCTTTCAATAGTAGAAAAACATCATAATCAATAAACTAATCCCTCCAAATATAAGAAACCCGATCAAATTTGTAACCATCAACAATGTTCTAGCCCTTGAAGGTTAACAAACAAAATCGTCATAAAAATTACAATAGTCAAACATATCTCTAATCATCTGCACAGAAAAAACAGGCTTGGATTCCAAAAACATGCAAGTACACCTTATACATCGGTTCATACCTCAGATAGTGCGATTATATTAGCAAATCCATTCAATACTATAGCTCAATATATAGGATGTTACGATTAAACAGTGTACGTTTCGACAAAGAACAATCGCAATACAAGATGGATAGTTATCCTACATCCAAAGACAAAGCTCCAATTTTTCTCATTTTGATTAAAATTCTACAGATCCAGTACCTGATTAACTGGGCAACACTTTTCTTGATGAAATTCATTGATGTACCTAGAACTACCGATTTGTTCTCTCTACAGTTATTTAAGAAAATTTTTAAAAGCGTGCTGTTAAATAATTCTAAATGAATTTTCAATTACACTATTAACTTTTTCTGAAATACTGTTATTGCGCATATCCTTTTATGCTGCTATTTCAAGAGCATCTTTTAAGATTTCTGCTACTGCATTAATATCTGCTGATATGCTAAGGGAGCATATCTAGTTGGCCATTTTGTTCTAATAGACATTGAGAATAACCCAAAAAGTTTATACACTACATAACATGGAAAGATGGATGAAATTATAAACACGATGTACCATACCACCTTAACCTGAACATTATTACCTATTCTTAACCTTAAATACCACCGTATTTTACTGGATTGAACACCTACAACATGATAACACTCCAAAACAGGCGGGAAATTCTAAAATCTTCATTTGCTGGCAATATCTTACTTGATCAAATCGACACACCATCTATAATGGGATCAATTAAAATAAATATACCAAGTGAAAGTTTAAGAGATCACGACGTTTATCAATACCCAGTGAATTTTCGAAAGAATATCGGGAATGCATATACGGATATATCAATCAGAGATATTTGATTGAGAGTATAAGGAGCTTGACATCAAAGGATACTACATTCCTCATCATGCCGTGATCAAAATAACTAGTACCACAACAAAACTAAGAGTTGTATTTGATTCATCAGCTAAAACGAGAAACAATGTCAGCCTGAATCAAATCCAACTTGTGGTTCCCAAACTATAAGAGGACCTTATGTCAATTCTAATCAGATGGAGAAAATATAAAGTAGCATTTACAGCGGACATAGAACAAATGTACCAACAAATGTACCGACAAATATAGGTGCAATCGGGTAATCAACAATACCAGAAAATATCATGGAGAATATCCCCCGACGAAATGATAAAATCATATCAACTAACAAACATAACGTTTGGGATGGCATCTGCTCCATATCTGGTCCTCAAAACGTTGCAGGAGAAAAATCATCGTAATCATCGACGTAATTCGGTAATCATCGCCGTAATTCTTAATTCTCATCAGGGCCATATTCATCCTGCTTTATTAACCCCACAACAACTAAGAGACGAGATCCAGCGAATCCACGATTATGCGCCACCAACTATGAAGATTCCTGATGGAAACGACGATAATGAAATGGGATATATTTACATACATCTACTTACCGTCCGCACCAGAGTAACAACAACCAACATTTTGTTCCTCGTGGAATGGTAACAAGTACAGTAACAACAACCAACATTTTGTTCCTCATGACCACTGGCATACACACAACTATACCCTTTATATGATGTCATTCCGATACCAATGCTAGAGAATAATAAAATACTCATCATAATATCATCTACAAAACATATAATAGTCGATCTGCACCGCGAATAATACACGCGTCTTACTAGCACAGAATTGCAACGATGTGCGCAGATAAAAACAGATGGATATTTGTGTGACATTTTACCGATCTACAACACGCAATTAAAAGTACGATCATGTAAAATCCAGAATCTTGGGAGCTGCACAACAATTACAATAAATAAAAGAGACTACTGGGCTCAGCTAAACACGAATCAATGGATATTCACAGTCACCAAACCACAAACGGTTGACTTAATATGTGATTATCAAGTCACGACAATGACATTGAAGCAGTCAGGAAACTTAACGCTAGATATCTTAAAACATGAGAAGTTCTATAGCAGCCATTGAAGAAAAGATACACAAGACTAGCTCGTCATTTATGGTACCAGTGAAGCTTTCCAACGCAGAATCATCAAATCTTTTAGAACCTCAAACAACTGATATCACACACCATAAACCTAGAGATTACAGAATGGCACAAGATATTATGGGCTTGGAAAGGGCGATCACCTAGCAGAAGTCAAATAAAGAAGCTTTACTGGAATCTATTGAATAATCTATCAATGAACATCATATTCACCACTACAGATCAATTTATACACTTGTAGTAATCGGAATAACTGTTGGTTTGGGGTATGTACGTCGAATGATGAAAAAACAACAACCCAGACATGTCTCCACCACAACAACTACTTCGACGTCCAAAGTCCCTGAATTTGTGAGATATTCATGATAATTAATATCAACAAGGTTAACCAATAACACAATTTTAGTATTATATATCGTATATAATGGAATATGCTTTAATTCATCATATATGTATGTATATGTGTATACAACAACAACCATATACATAAGACACCATTGAACTTCAATTCAGCAATTCTAGATTGGTGTAATTCTTTACTAGTAAAATTACTGAATTGCAATTTATATGTTATTAGCGTATTTATTAAGGCCCCTGTGGTCGGGGCACTCACATGTCTCGTAAATCTAAATTGCACTAACACGTTTCCCAAGAATACCACCACAGTATCCTTTGCTTGCCGTAGGAGGCGACTAAACGGTTGGATCGCTGGGCTGACGACCCGAATCCGTAAAAAAAAAAATAAGCTGTTCATAAAGTCAACAAAAAGAAAAATGGATATACCGCCAAAAAAACACCGGACCTACGCTCAAATTATCCGAACACGAGATTTAGGATGTGCAATCACTTAGAAAACGAGGAGCGTTGGAGGGCCTAATCACGTGCAGAAGGAGTATCGGCTGATATATACCCAAACAGATACATCTAGAGACATGGACACATTCTCGCGGAACTTCCCGCAGCCAAATTGACCATGTGTTAGTTTCTAAAGGACGGGCTCGGGTTGTGCAGGATGTGAGAACTTATCGGTCAGCAACCAAATACGTAGGCAGCCATCATCATTTGGTCGTTGCAAAGCTACGATGGAAGTTTTCGTACAAGTCTGGGAACACAGCGAAACGCATGGTACGTTTCGACTGTGAAGGTCTGATAAATGAAGATCAAAAGAAACGATATCAGGATCTTGTCAGCGACAACATTGATGATGTTAAATACCAGTCTGACTGCGTGAACTCCGGAAAACCAAGACTGCTCTTGCAAGAAGGGCAGCTAAGCGGATTTGTAGACGGAAGAAACGAGAATGGTGGAAGGCCGAGGTTCTGAAAGTACAACAACTCAGGAATGAGCGCAGTTCGCGTAATTTCTTTAAAGGAATTACTGGATTGCACCATACTTTCAGGCCTACGTCAACCGCCATTCGGGACCGGGATGGAAACCTCTGTGTCAATATCGACGCAGTACTGACGCATGGAGTGGACACTTTACTGAGCTGCTTGATGTTCATCATGTGTCACAGACTGTTGTTGAGCCACCTTTAAAACAGACTGCACAGATTTGCATTGAGGAGCCATCCCATGAGGAATTTACTAGGGCCATGCACAGACTAAAACGAAACCGCTCACCTGGGGTGGACTGCATTAATTCGGAGCTCTTGATATTCGGAGGGGATACTTTGTGGAACTGTCTTTTCGACCTTATTCGATTAGTATGGCGAACCGAAGGTATGCCCGACGAATGGAAAGTGGCTGCGATATTCCCCATCTTCAAGAAGGAAGACCGCTTGAAGTGTGAGAATTATCGCGGTATAGCTCTCTTTTGCACAGCATACAAGTGACTGTCAACAGTGTGGGTGAGGATATTCAAGTGCGGCTGGCAGCTGGAAGTCGTTCTTTGTATCCTCTAAGGCTACTGCTAAAATCTTAACACTTATCAAGTGCCGTGAAGCTGAAGCAGCGTTGATCAGGCCCGTTGATATGTTTGGATGTGAAAGTTGGGCGCTGACGGATGAGTACGAGAGATGGCTCCTTACATTCGCGAGAAGAATCATGCGTGTGATTTACGGCCCAAAACGCGAAATAGATGGTACATACCGAGCTCTGTACAATTTCGAGATCAGAGATCTGATGAAGATCCCCAATATTATACATAAACTAAGTTCTCAGCGAGTACGCTAACTCGGTCACTTTCAGCGTGCTGATCCGGAACGAATTGTGCAGCGATCTCTGAAAGGAGATGTAGGCGTACTCATATGGTAGGCGCAGAGGTCGTTGCAGGCGACGATGGCTCCACGATGTAGAAAACGATTGGCCCTCTTCAGATTGTCTTAGACAGTATGAAGAACATGCTCAGGATCGAAACTGTTGGAGCCAGATGGTTGACTCAGTAAGGGGCCAGTAATGACTTTTAAAACTGTTTATTATTATTATTATTAAGTAAAGTATTGCATATCCACTAGAAAATTGAATTAATAAAGTCGGAATAATTTAACAACTTAAAATACCAAAGTTAGGTTGTTCTCATTCTAATTATTAGAGCACACCCGAGGTAATCTAAAAATTAGTCTGCAGTTTAAATCTGTTCTAGTCTAAATTTACGACTTGCACATTAAAGTTAGATTATACACTCTGCTTTGTGTTGTGGTAGGCCATTTGCATTCCTTATAGCTATTTTGAGGGCTGTCATTTTTGGTTATGGCGACTATCTGCATCAGTCATTTTAACATCATTAGAACCATGGCTCTCCTCATCATCAGCAAGAAGCTTTGCATTATATCAGTGAGCTTGTTTAACATTGTTGATATTTCCTTCTACATGTACTTGAACTTTTGGAGCGCCATCCTTAAGAATACTTGCATATGAAACTACAGGATGCACAGTACTATTTACAGCTGCTTTTTTGTTTCTTTTTTCAAGATCAACTTATATTTATTTTGGTTGCACTTCTGTGTCTGATTTACAGCTGATGAGTGTATTTTAAACATTCGTTGATCGCCCTGCGTTTAGGACTGATTCTTCGTTTCAGCTCTAGATACATTAAACGCCATCGGCCCTTTTTCTAGATTCTTCGATGGATATTCTTCGATGCAATGGATATCTTATAGTTTATATCAGATGCCGTCCTTTAGAAGCTTTTTCATCGGGTTCTAATTAGAGACGGAACATAGGCTGAGGTGCTTTATCTCTATATATTTTATTATATATTGATTTGTCGTCGAAAATAGTCTCTAATAGTTTAATTCTTTGATTCTGCAATGTCCCCGTAAAGCAGCCCAAATATAGTTCCAGACACCCTATCAAGAATGTATCTTGACGAGCTACACGTAGCTAATCTAAAGAACATAATATTCGCATCTGGTGAATATAAAGATATCATAAAGACAATCCAAAATTCGATTAAACCACTGGAAAGCTTTATCTCGCAAGATGAGAAAGTTGTAGTAAATGTATCTAATTCTAGATGGTAGAACGACGATAACTCAGATGCCCACCTTGGAGAGTCTATGTATCATCACAACTTAGAGCAGGACTAATACCTTCAGCAGCTAATCCACAATGTATCTACTTCAGTAATATGTTTATTAAAAGTAATATGTTTATTAAAATTTGGACAATTTAGAAAATTTTAGAATTTTTTTAAATTCATAACACAGCCAATTGTTGATCAAGCTCTCATGCAACGATATATATGCAACGGCCCATGCAACGATATATATGGATTTTCTTGGTCCCTATCCCTATTCCAAAATGTCCGGTTTTGCAAAATTAATAAAGAACGATAGTTTTTTTTTTTAATATTATTGATAATAAAATTGTTGTAATGTAATTTATTCAGGCTTTTACAAGATAAAGGGAAGACAAAAAATAATGTTCGCTTATTTAACGTACCAGCTTCATTCATTTTATTGTACTACAGTACAATTTTTAAAGGTGAACAATGTTTAACTCTATTATTTAGGCCCGCGATGTACCGGTGTACATTTTCGTAAAGCAAGCTTCACAATTTCAAATAACTAATAATTTTTGTTCAAAATTAATAAGTTTTGTTTGGTACAACACATGATAGAATTATATTAGATATAGTCATTACGAGAAAACGAAACACGTTGGTGCGTCCAATTATATTTTGTTTTTGTTCTATCTCTTTGTTAATTCTCTACCTTCTCGTACTCTCTCGTTTTACCTGATCATTTGATAATCTTTATAATATTTTTGTTTTTTTCTCTGTGTACTACACATTTGTTATTTAACTATAATGAAAATGATTATGATTATCACACAAAGTACATTTTTTGGGGGATTTCACGCACAACATATCTTACTCTGATGGATTTCAAATCATAACTAAAATTTATTATGATTGTTTTTGTCGTACTAGTACATTTTATTAACCAGAAAAAAAAGTTGGCGCACCAAAGAAAATGTACTCTTATGTTATCTTCTTCTTTCTATCATGGGTATACAACATACAGTACAATTGTTTAAAGTTGAGAAATTGTGGCCGGTACAGATGGACTCCAATGCATTTTCTATATCTATATCATTTAATAATAATAATAATAAATTAAGAATAAATAAATGTGATATAAGTTCATTTACTTAATTAGAATTATTTTTAATTTATTGTTTTATTTTTTATATATTTACATATTGTTTTTATTTTTGTGAAAATGCGCGACTGCGCTGAGTTGTATTTAGCCGGCAAGAAACGACAAGTTGTATGTAAAAATCGTAGCAATATCTCTTGTTAAAAAGCAAGAGAAACGAAAAACTAAAATTAAATAGGTAATATGTACATATTATACGTCAAATATAGTATCTTTAAATTGCGAAATTAATTAACAAAGGATACTCAATAAAAAATTAATCTAAATTAGTGTTAAAACTAAAAAATTGAGCGAATTACTAAAATTTCACAAACCATTTTATTTTCACCTAAAATAAACGTTACATAATTATGTTTTATGTACAATACATCATTTAACTACCTAGTAAAATTTCCCACAACCTTACACTTGGATTCAAAACCAATGTACTATAAAGAACAAACCACAACCAACGAATAATTTCCCCCAATCAACAACATTCAACAAAAGATTTCGTTAAAATAGAAACACAGTAAATAAAAATTAAGAAACCTTGAGGTTCGTTAACCTTGAAGATCAAAAATATATATGTGTTCTTAGTTTAATATGTATTTATTATAAGCGAGTGATTATAATAAAATACATGTTATACATACACATATACATGTAAATATATTTCATTCAGGTGGATGGTAATATAGTAGGGACTCACTAATCGCAAATAATTTTTCGACAACACATTGAATTCACACGAGTTTTTTCCAAGCTAGAAAAAATATATCGCGAGAGCTATGTATAAAATAAATTAATTGTAGGTAATGGCGTAAAAAAGTTTATCGACCTCATTATGTAATACTATTCCAATGCTAATGACACAATGAAATAAAATGGATATTAATAAATAAATACAAAATACGAAATCTCCTTGGACACGTAAATTACAATACAAAAAGTTTGAATAATTTTTCTAATTGGTATATGTATAATATGTGCCTAAGTGTGAGATATAATTAACTGAATTTTTGCTAAACCAATGACATTATAATAGGATACCAATAATAACATTTATATTTTGATTGCTCCTAGTGCAAACTCCATAAACTAGATAGTGGTTGTGCAAACTAAGTATAATTTTATCTTCGTCGTTATAGGTCAAGGCTACGCGAGGTTAATAACAACTGGATGCAAATTTAAGTTAGGCTATATAGCTAAGTGTATAAGCATAATTCTACAGACCTGTGTCGAGATGAAATTACTATGATTTTTATATAAAATTTAGTTTAAATTCGGCTAATTAAGTATGAATTCTTAAAAATTGCTATCCATTATTTATAAAACATTAATGTAACTACGTTTATACAAAAAAAATTAAAATTCTTTGACGAAATAAGAAATAAACTCTAGTAAGTAAAGCGTCCTAAGCCATATCGTTCGCTTTGGTGTTTTTGCCCCATTTTTCGACATACATAACATATGTATCTACAAGCCTTTAATATTAATAAATTCTTCCAATAATTTAGCTAATGGAACTTCTTGAAAATAACAGTTACTAAGTTGAATGGTTTCCCAACTAAATCCAAAGAATTTTATTAGTTAAATAACGAAATTAATTATTTCTAATGAATAAATTAATATAACAACATTTTAGGAAATCTTTAATATAATATTTAATTTAGTCTATGATTTTAAAGCAAAAGTTGTGGGATTAGGTATTTACGGAATTAGTATCCAATGAATTTAAGTTTAATGACTTTTGAGTGAACGTATTTATTGTTATAATTTGTGACTCATCGAATATAAATCTACCTATACAATGTTTTAATCTAACTCTTTAATAAAGATATTTAAATATTGTTATTTTGTAAAATATCATTTAATTTTTGGTAGGAATCACGACATAACATATCTTGTAGGTATGTGTTGTTTATATATTATAAACCCAAAAATTTAACATAATTTAACTAATTTTTAATTTAATGACATTGATTATTATCAATCATGTTTCAAAAATTTAAAATCAATAGTAACATAAGATTTGACGAGTCAAAATGTCATCGACTTGACTGTTTAAAGTCAAGTTCTATACATTTTTACAATACGAATTAAGCTAAATTTGAAAAATGACCTTGAGTATGGACGATTCGCTCTGGAGAGCAGAAAGCAAAGTTGTTTTATTATATATATATATATATATATATATATATATATATATATATATATATATATATATATATATATATATATATATATATATATATATATATATATATATATATATATATATATATATATATATATATATATATATATATATATATATATATATATATATATATATATATATATATATATATATATATATATATATATATATATATATATATATATATATATATATATATATATATATATATATATATATATATATATATATATATATATATAT